>CM034357.1:41388416-41829470 GCA_019925275.1 Mytilus edulis | reverse complement strand
TTAGATTTGATCATTTTTGTCGTTATAGTATATGCTTTAATAGAAGACATCTAAGTGGAACCGAGCCGTATATATTTCGGTACAGCGAAGTTATTCCTTCACAATAAATTGGTTTAACTTTATCGCTGGATGATTACGTTTTTATTTTTTTTGATAATAACCAAATTCTTTCTCGAAATTTGCAGAATGAATTTTAATTAGAAGAGTACTGCAAGTATAACTAAAAACGTTCTCCATATTTTTCCGAATACAGCAACATTTTGTTAAATCCGGTACTCTCCCAATCTTCATGGCTTTATAAAATTACTCAAGAAATATCAGTTCTTCAAAATTGTTAACAAAAATTATTGGCCAAATTTAAAAAAAAAAAGAATTCGTTTGCCAAAGCCCTCTTGATCCTATTGAAACCCTCCCGACTGTCAAGTTATTATCTTAAAAAAAACCATATTACGTTTTCTTGATTTTTTCTCGTCAACTTCGGTCGAGGTTGCAAAGGCGCTTTTAACATCAACCTGCGTATACTCGTGGTTTTTTAAGCGCTAAACTGATTCGGATGTCTAGACATGAACACTTCCAACACCTTTCAGGACAAATTTAAAAGATAATTGGCAGCTTTAGAGGGCGAACTTGGCCCGGAAAAGCAAGTCACTCCATGTTCAAGCATATTTGTCTGACAAACAATCACTATTCCATAAAAAAAAAAATGATTATATCGGCATTATACTACACACTTGAGAGGATGTTTTTAACGAAATCATAAAAGTACAAAAGCAACTTCTTTTTTCTGAGTTATTTTTTAAATAGTCCATTCATATTTAAAAAAAAAAAAAAAACATTTTCAAGTTCTGGTCATCGAAGCAAAGGGTAAAGGGGCGATTTTATCCTTTAGGCTAAAAATAGAAGAACTAAAATGTGTGAAGCCCACTAGTATTCCATCTGAAAGCAGGCGTTAGAGAGTGTATAGAAAACAAAACTGACTTGAAAAGGAATTCAAATAAATGATACTCAAAATAAAATGCACTAGATAAAATCCTTGCATATTTTCTTTATTTATATTATAAACATGTTCATTTTTATTAATACTAACTGTCTGACTTTTGTACCAACGGATTGATATTTTAGGGCAAGTATTCTCGTGAATGTTGAATGGATCGTCAGCTTTGACGAATTTGAAGGACTCTTGGATTTGTATAACTTTTACCGATGGGATATCTTGACTGGTCATTTAAATTGATCCAAAATCACTGAGGTATAATTATTTCCCTTTTATTATTTTTTTTGCATGTTCTTCTCTCGGTATTTTTCTCTTGCTTTCCTTTCATTCATTTGTCAATATGTCCCCCATGTGTATTGCCTTGGTGATCTTTACAAAATTTTCCATCACCAATTTAATCTGATGTGTTATGTTCCAAAGGGACAATCAAACAGAGCTAGAACCAATGCAGGTGGATTGGATCATCTCAGTTGTTCACTGTTGAATAAGGCATTAACATCAGCATCAGTTAATACATTTACCTTTCCAGATCCATTGCTCTTACCATTTTTTTGTAAGGTTGTTTAGCAGCTTATGCATATCTTTGTCTTGTAGAATTATATTCACTTAGATCATGTCCATATTCACAGCGTCAAAACTTCAGAATTTGCCTTTCAATGTTGATAGTTCATAGTTTTCTTCAATACTTTTTCTAACATATATTAGGAAAACTTGGCTGAGAAAATTGTTCAGCGTATTGTTTGCATATAACGTATTTCTCTTAAAACTTCTTTTTTTCTTTGATGTACCCTTATTTTCATGATTTTTTATACGATTTGAATAACTCCATAAGCTCTTTAGATACTGCAAGTGAGTCGGAATCCACCGGATCTTTTGATTCCTATGTCTCAGTCAACCCTGAATCTGGCCATCATTTACTTATATTTCCAACATCGTGAACCGTTTGTTCACATACATCATCTCTTAATATTCGTACACCTTGCGATCGAATTTTAAAGGGCAATTTCTTTTCCCACAAGTCCCTCCAAATAAAGCATACATCAAAACTCTTCATGAAAATGTACTAAAAGTTACTATTTACGTTAACATGGTGCCGTTCACGACTACATAGAATGAAAGAGAGTGTAGTCATTGTAGTATTTATATAAATTTGTAAGCAGTTGCAAACAATAGGTATTCGCTGCCGCATACGCATTTAAACACAACCCTTTTTTGATAAAATTTTTGTATCATGTTCACAAATAATACACGATGGTCTAGAAATATAGATTCTGGGTAACGATGTTGTTAATTATCAAAATAACGTGTTATAGTATTCTTGTATTTGTCTTTGTGATTACATGTATAAATTTTATTTCTGATTAGTCAGTTTTTTGTCATATCCATTTGACGTGGCTCTGAACTTAAACATTCCGTTATTGTGCTATGGTAATTTTGTGTTGTCTTCCATTTTCCATGTGCTTTGTCTATGCTTTTTGTGCTTCTTTGTTACATACAAATGTATTTGTTTCTTTTCATAGCGGTTACCATTGTGTCCTATCGTTGACAGCTTTACCTATTATGTCTGTTTATTTTTTTTCGCTCATTTTCGTCATTACAATGGAATTTTACGCGACTGTCATACATCAAAGAGAGTGCTAGCTATAAAATAAGGATTTTTTTTATTAACAGATTTATCTTCTACTGTCGTTTACAAAATACAAATACGAAATAAATGAAAAATGTAATCCTATTATCAATAATGAGTTTATTTTCAACAACTGGGTCGATGCCACTTTTGGTGGAGTTTTAGTTCCACGAGGGTATCACCAGCCCAGCAGTCAGCACTTTTTGACATGAATTATCATTGATATGGTCATAGTTATGAATTAACTGTTTACAAAACTTTTGAATTTTTGAAATACTAAGGCTTTTCTACCTCTGGAATATTAACCTTAGTTGTGTTTCGCAAAACTTTTAGGAATTTTTGGTCCTTATTGCTCTTCGTGTTAGTACTTTACCTGGTATATTAAACTATTTTGGATACGAGCGTCACTGATTAGTCATTTGAGTTTATTTATAATGCGCATCATGGTCGTCGTTTGTTTTTCCTTAATTGTGTTGTACATCAATAAGACCGTTAGTTTTCTCGTTTAAATTGTGTCTCGTTTGTCATTTCGATACCTTTTATAGCTGATTATGCGGTATTGGCTTTGCTCACTGTTGAGGGACGTAAGATTACATAAAATTAAGAGGCTGTCCGGGATGAAGGTCTGGGAAATTTTGAATACCACTTGAAAATGATGGTTACCAAAAGAGGGAAAGACGTTTGGCCATGCAACGGGCCGCCTACGTACCCCTTTAAGAGTTGATGCATAGAGCATGGTTATCCCTCTACGAGATATCGAATGTCCCAATTCTGACGCATGTGAACGCGTTCTTGATGAATCCATCACAGCCAAACGGACGCCTTACTTTAAGTGAAGGATGAACAATAAAGACCATAGTTCTACTCCAAAGCCAACCTTGGGCGTCTTGAAATAAACTCTATGTTATCTCTATTTATTTTTTGATATACTTTACTTGTTTGGCGTGGCTCCGTATTCATACATACCAGACCTTGGGTCAGTTACATGTCAAAGTAATTAATTACATTCCAATTATATTGTTTTTTTAATGTTATTAATTAAATCACAATTACATTGATTTTCAAATTTAGACTAAAGTCGCGAAAATGACTCGAATCGAATTACAACATTTTCAAATGTATTTATACATTTAAACCGGTGCGCACTTTTTTACAATTAAAACATTTGAACAAGATTTGTTAAGAAAAAAAACAACTTCTAACATCATTTTAAACTAGGGATGGCAACCAGTACTCGAGTACTCAGGTACTCGCTCGGAAGGCCGAGTACTCGAGTACAGTTTTAATACTCGGATACTCGTTTGCCAGTTATACATTTTGAGATATTTTTCTCCACATGTCCACTCTCTTTAGTTCCGTTGAAATATCACCTTCGTAATACCACGGCCGACACAAGGCTAACCGAGATATTGGTCGGTTAATCTATATTGGGTATGCGGCTATATGGGCGATTGGTCTGTTAATCGGGTTAGTCATACGTTTGTTAAGAGTAAAACGCACAATTCAATGTTAAACTATATTAAATATACTGATTTTTGGCATATTATAAGAACCAAATAAAAAAAAGATAAGTGTCTGACAGAATGATATTCATTATAGAACATTTTCCACCTGTAAACACATTTCATAGTCTGAGCAGTTTTCAGTAAAACTAAAAGGCGTCGCGCAAGTATGTAGTATTTATGCTTATGCGCATAGCAATTTTTTTTAATAAAAGGCGAAACAAATAATTTTAGATATCATTTAAAGGACACAAAATAGTACTTTGGTTCTAAAAAAATAAATTGACATGAGTAAATATTTAATAATTGTAATATAACGTGATTAATACCACGTTTTAGTGAAAATAATGGGAATAAAGTCTGTTAATGGGTTGGACAATTGAAACTGTGTCAGTTGAGAGTTATTTAGCCACGACAATAGTTTTGCTACCTTTATATTTTCACATTGAAAAGTTAAGAATGAGATGTTCTTGAGTGAAAAAAAGGACAATACGGTGCAACAGTATCCTTCTAGCAAGTGCATTTTTATTTTTATTTTTTTTGAAGGTGTGTCACTTCAATATAGCGTGATATGGATTGGCCGCTGGAATATGCATGAATTAATTATTAATATTTTCAATCAGCCTTAATTTTTGCGTCTGTTCAAAGTAGCACGTTCTCAAATCCGACTGAAAGTGTCTTTCTTATTCAACACAGGGTATTTATAACGTGTTGTTATTCTCATATGCATATGCTATTTGTCACTGGACGTTAAACCCTAAGTCGTCAGCATCACGCATTTGGTTCTTTGCTTCTATTACATGTACTTAATCATAATTATGTTGTTTACAAATCATTCAAAAGAAGTAAACGGAAATGAGCGAATGTAGCTACATTTGGTTATCTTAAGTTTTAATTCTTTTTATCCGTTTAGTTCCTTTCTAAATAAGCGCAGAAATTTACTGCAAACTTCTAGCAATTGTCAATAATATGAGTACATCGCAATCCGTTACTGTTTCAACACCCAGGTGACCCAGGTGTTTTTTCTCTCTTTTTTAGCAATGCATCACTCTCTACTGTGTGCTTATCTATTGTTCTATATTCTGCGTCTCCATCCAGTTTCTCGTGTACACCGTGACGGTCCAGATTGGTGGTGTTGTTTATTTCTGTATTCTTTAAATTGTTATGTCACTTTTCTCTACATTTTATCTTACTCATTATTCTTTCTCTATTCTTTATATTTTAGCATCCAAACATATTTTACTTACTGATGTTTAGTTACATTACGACGTTTATCTCTGATTTATTTCGATACTGGTTACCAATGTAGATGACAAATTGGTGTCATTCATGACAATTAAACAGAATCCACATGATATATGGGACCATTCTTTGATGAAATTATTATTACTTTAAAACCACTCTTTTTGAAACCATTTTAATAAATTTTCAATTTCCTTTGTCTAAATTGTTCGTTGCTCATGTGTAGTTTTCATATATTTGTTGCCATTGATAACTCTTAACAGACCGGTTTTTATACATCTGACCCATTAACAGACCAGGTTTTAAATAAAGATTAATTTATGCCATCGAAATACAGATTTTCGTGTAGATTTTTCACACAATGATATCAATATAGGAAACAAACATAATGCCTGTATTTTAACGATGTTCAAAATATTGCCTGATAGTAAATTCAACCAACGTTCCATTTTGTGTACAATTTGTGTGTGTAAAATATGTATAAATTTATTGATGAGTAACCCGCTTTTTTATTTTATAGATCGTACATCGAAGCTAAAAAAATAAAAATTACACCACTGGATTGAGTACATTGAATTGATTTGTTAGACATGAATTATTTTTAAGATAAAAATATATTTTAAAAGTTATACAATGAAACATGTTGAACTTTCAATGATTTTCTCAATAACACCTGATTAACAGACTTTATTTAGCTGACCCGATTAACAAACCAACCGCCGATATAGCCGCATACCCAATATAGATTAACCGACCAATCTTTCGGTTAGCCGCATGTCGGCCGTGAATACTAAATAAAATCAATTAACACCATAAATATGTTTATCATGAGGATAGATTACTATTTGTTATAGTAGTACCAGCAACGTTCTTTCCTTCGAAGGGAATATATTCATGTGCTTTACTTGTAACGAAATCGAAATTCAAACAGTTTTTTGTCTGAAATCATATTTCTAAACAAGAAAAAAATCAAAGTGACATGCCGTAAACCCTACTCAACTGATCAAAGATATTTTTAATGGTGTTTGTACACGAATCAACACTTTCAAGGATTAATAATTAACTCATCACAAGCCGTAAAAAACTTACCTTTGATTGTTAATCAAGACTTATATGTAAACGTGATTGGTATGAGTGGTACATTAAAATTAATTCAATTACTCTGTATTTGAAACTCAACTATAATTGTTTCGTTTACAATTTAAAGATAGGCGAAAGTACAAGGGCGACATTCAAACCCAAACGTCGAAAAAAAACTGACCATATCATGGTTTAAAAAAAGAAAATCAGACAAACGAAAGGGCAAAAAAAAAAGACAACACAAAAAAGATAGACTGAGCAACACGAAAAGGCACAAGCAATTTGAAGTCCAATATTGTTGTTGACAAATTAATGGACAAGTCGTATTATAAAAAATACCAACTCCTCAGGACAGATGATACATGTATTGTCTACTATGTCGGACTTTATATGCAAATATTTTTGATTTTGTCGGAGTTTGGTTCATGAACACGTACACAAACAATAATTGCTATTTTGATAGGGTATTTGTAGAAACGGCGATCGGTAATTCATTGTTTAATGGACACAAAAAAGCTATGTTTGTAGTAAGTTTGTCTTTCGTTAATATGTTTATGAAAGGTAAACACAAAACGCTGCATCCCACCTAAAGTCTATACTTCTCAATAGACGTTAAGGACTCATCCGAGTACTCGAGTATCATGACCAGGTAATCCGAGTATTACATTTCAGATCTTTTGACATCCCTATTTTAAACATTTAATCACTATTAGATTTATTATTAAGTTAAACCTTGTTGTACAAAAGAAGAAGAATACAAACAAAGATACCATTATAGCACAATAACAAATGACCTGATGTATAAAGTTAAAAAAAAATGTACCGAGCGATGTCACATAGATATTCCAGAAATCAGACTGAACGGACAATTGACGGCGACAACTTTTCAAATACAGTACTATCATTTCTATTCTGATGAAATTTCCAGCCGACACACTAAGTTAATGACCTATAATGGGTACACATAAAAACCAAATGTTGTCCGTGCATTTACTCATGAACCGTTCAACCAAAGCTTTTCAAATTTTAAATAATTGTTACAGACAACAAAATGAAGGTCAATTTCAATAATGACGATTTTGACTTTTACCGTTCAGGAGTTATGGTTTTTGAAAGATTGAAAAATGGCATTTCCAGTCGTGTCCGTGCATTTACGCATGAACTGTTCAACCAAAGCTTCCCATATTTTAATATGTTGTTACTAATGACAAAATGGAAGTCGAGGTCAATAATGACGATTTTGACTTTTACGGTTCAGGAGTTATGATTCTTGAAAGATTGAAAAAAATGGCATTTCCAGTCGTGTCCGTGCATTTACGCATGAACTGTTCAACCAAAGCTTCCCAAATTTTAATATGTTGTTACTGATGACAAAATGGAGGTCAAGTTTAATAATGACGATTTTGACTTTTACCGTTCAGGAGTTATGGTTCTTGAACGATTGAAAAATGGCTTTTCCAGTCTTGTCCATGCATTTACTTATGAACCATTCAACCGAAGCTTTTCAAATTTTAATATATTGTTACAGACAACAAAATGAAGGTCAAGTTCAATAATGACGATTTTGACTTTTACCGTTCAGGAGTTATGGTTCTTGAAAGATTGAAAAATGGCATTTCCAGTCGTGTCCGTGCATTTACGCATGAACTGTTCAACCAAAGCTTCCCAAATTTTAATATGTTGTTACTAATGACA
Source organism: Mytilus edulis (assembly GCA_019925275.1). NCBI lineage: Eukaryota > Metazoa > Mollusca > Bivalvia > Mytilida > Mytilidae > Mytilus > Mytilus edulis. Next base: position 41,821,330 of record CM034357.1, on the reverse strand, counting down.
AAATGGAGGTCAAGGTCAATAATGACGATTTTGACTTTTACCGTTCAGGAGTTATGATTCTTGAAAGATTGAAAAAATGGCATTTCCAGTCGTGTCCGTGCATTTACGCATGAACTGTTCAACCAAAGCTTCCCAAATTTTAATATGTTGTTACTGATGACAAAATGGAGGTCAAGTTAAATAATGACGATTTTGACTTTTACCGTTCAGGAGTTATGGTTCTTGAACGATTGAAAAATGGCTTTTCCAGTCTTGTCCATGCATTTACTTATGAACCATTCAACCGAAGCTTTTCAAATTTTCATATGTTGATACTGATGACAAAATGGAGGTCTAATTTGATATTGACGATTTTCACTTTCACCGTTCATCAGTTATGGTTCTTGTAATATTGGCAGGATACAAATAAATGTTAATAAATCCGGTTTGCTGTCGTTGTGACAGCCTCTTGTTCACATTGCTTTACAATGTTACACTGGTTTTAGTTTTAACAACAAACTAGTCTGTGCAGTCAGATATGAAATCGATCTACACACAAAAAGTATCGATGTCTGTCGCAGTTCAAAGCGGCAAAATAATAATGCATTGAACGACAGATTCACTGACATTCAGAATGTGGCAATAGGTACATGTAGTTGTAAATCTGAACTGGGGAGTTATTGGTCTCAAACTGTTTGTTGTATAACGGAGGTAGGTTGCTTACGTTGTATTGAAGTGTGTTAAATTGGTACGAATTTGACTGAGAGGCCGACAGAGGAACTATCGAAGGTGCACATGATTGTTTTGTACACGGACTGTTGCTGTACCCATCTTTGTTGAAGGATATGTATTTGATGATCCAGTACCTGATTTCGATATCTTCACATTATTTGTTGAAGCAGTAGGCGTTTCATCAAGACCTTGTAACAGAGCGGAATACTTTCTTTTTTGTTTGTAAGAAGAATCTTCATGATATGACGAAAGAACTGTCTCTCATTTGTGACCTGTAATTTTCATGATCTCTCTGTCTCATCACCAGCATGTGTAAAAAATATTAATAGTTGTTGCCCAAACATAATGATTGGAATAAGTTTGGGCGGACATATTAGCAACTTTTGACATTTCCCTCATCAAGTTATTTAACATCTTTTCGCCAAGAGGCCTTGACAGATATCATATTTCATCAATGGTATTTAGTAGAATTTCTTTTTGACACATTTAATCTAACTGCTTGAACAGGACAATCGGGTTTGTATGTTTTATACATGGGATTTTGTTTCAAAATCATCATCTGAAACATCTCCACGGTGATGTTTTGTTGTTTCACTATGTGCAAAATCATGGCCACGGTCATCAGTTGTTAATTCTAGTGTATCGTCAGTCAATTGTCTTTGATTCTCTCTACTACGATGACCAACACATAATATGTTATCAAACCAAACTTTCCTTATAAACATTTCGGAGTTTGCATTTACAAGACATCTGATTCTCTGATCTTTTGTAAATCTCCTTCAGATATAGAGGGGAGATGTTTGGCTTTATTTTAACTCTCGTGCTGAAGCTTCTTTTCACATTGCTGCAAACACTTGTTTCGGTTAGCTAAAATTTCAATGGATTTCTGTCCATCAGTGCATAGGTGATATAAACAAGGGGAGCTATCAAATGCCGGTTGATGGATGCACTAATTCCAACGAATGTACCCTTGAAATTAAAAATGGCGCCAGTACGTCTGACCTCAGCATAAAAATCCCTCAAGGTTTCATCTAAACTGGTTCGGCCAAGGTCCTCAATAAATTTTTGTCTTTCAAATAACCACTCTACAAATCAGAATTAAGAAGGAATAGATTTTAAAGTTGACCTTTTTTTTATTAAACTAATTCGACTTGTGCTACATTATTTAAAAGTTAAGTTGAAGAGTTATGGTCGTCAATTTTGATTTAACTGTCACTGATATCTGTTTTACTTTCTCTGCCAAATCGTCAATTAACGACAGCAACTTTTCAACCACAGGACTTATATTCCTCAATTTTACAAGTATATTTTTGATTCGGCTTGAATTCCCTTCAATATTTCATTTTGAGATCTCAATTCACAGTGGCAACGTTCACCCTTTAAATTAGGAACTGTTATTAGTTAAATAATTGAATAGTCGTAAATATATATTTCACAGGATCTAACACATGTTTCTAGTAAAATGCATTTGTATCCGTCAAATCCCAAATTGATGGTGGCAACTATTCATATATACAGTATTGATAGCTTACTTTTTTCAATTCTGGATAGTAGAAAATGTGAAAAAAATATGCCATTTAACGTTAAAATTTTCAGGTATGGCTTCTCTCCCTAGGGACATATTTAGACGTGTATTTCAGGATATTCTGATACATTTACATGCATGAACACCATTTCATTGATGGTTTAATGTATAACCTTTTTTCTTCTTGATTTTACATTTCAGAATATACAAATATTATAATTTACAAAGTATTCACTTGCACAACAGCTCTGCGGTTGTCAAATTTAATTTCTATCGGAAAAAGTCATGGTTATTAAAAAAAGGTCACTTAGTACGAAAAGAAGTCGGCAAAAAAAGTGAAGCAAGATAATTCAATAGCAGTACTTTTCTGATGATGTGGATACATAAAGGGTTGTCTTTTCAAAGAAACGATATTCCCACATGTTTTAATAAAACTGCGTTTCAAGGGTAAATTCAAGTCACATCACTTAGATCTGTTGTTTATTATTGAATCAAACGTACGAAAATACCTCGTTTTAACGCTTCAATAATAGACCTATGAAGCAGCTCAAGTATACAAAATTGATTTAGACATTGTGATAAAACGGTATATTAAATTGTCTAGAAGTTACCGAGCCTTTAATTATTATCTGATAACTGCACTTGTATGTTGATTAATCATCATTTACAGACTTATGTAATAATGAAACCAGTCTTTATGTATTCATTTACAGATAATGATGCCTATGAGTGAGTAAACCAAATCATGGATAACCACTCTGTTATGTCATTAGATCTGACAAATTCATAGAAAGGGAAAGAAAGCAATTAAATACAAAATGCAAAAATGGATGGTAAATAAAAAAAAAGGGAATGTTTAGAAAATCAAACAAAATTAGACGCTCGATTATTTGAACTAACGGTCGAATGGCAAGCAATTGGCATTATCCTTACTTCATTTTATTGTCTGAAACAAACTAAGGATTAAACCTTGTTGATTCTTGTTTAATAGCCAAGCAAATCTCAGTTTGTTAATGTTGTATAGCCACAATTTAAACGGATAACATAACAATAATATGGATACAGCCGCAACTGTCTGTGTAAGCATATATACATCCCATTCTGCTCTGGGGTCCGACTGTTGCCTCTTTGACACATGGCCCATTTCCTTTCTCAATTTAATCACATACAGCACATTTCGAAAATACAAACGTACACATTTCCCGATTAAGTACAAAGTAAAATAATAACACTGGATAAGGCCACAATTAAAAATATTTCAGTTTTTACCCGACCCATGATGACTGGTTGTGGGTAGGTAGGTAGGCAAATTCTTTTTTTTTTCTTTTTTTTTCAGAATTTGCATGAAGATATTGAAACACTGAGTATATCTTTATCACCATCATACCTTTGTAGAGACAATCAAAAGCCATGAATTTAAGACCTGTATATACATGTATTAGTCTATTATACTGAATTAAATCATTCAACAATAAACTGAACTTTATTTATAATGTGTAGACTTATGCACATGAACATATATAAACACTGTCATAGACTAGAATACAAAATCAACATTTTGTCCATATACTGTCAGAAACAGTTCATTTCTTGGTTGGATTTCTCTTCAGTATGGGTTTGTGATTATCAAGACAAGTTTGACACACTGGTAGAACAACTCTGAATTGTTTTTTTAACTCTTTATCCTGCTGTACACCTTCAGTCTTACAATAGCAGCAGAGATCAAGTTTGCCGTTAATACCAGATGAGTAGTATGAAAATTCAATGGGTGATTGGCAATTTAGCTGCAGTTTCACAAAGACCTTTCCTTGAAGACCATGACCTGTATTAATAACCAAAAAAAACATTTAAAAAGTAACACATACAATAAATTTTAAAAACTAAAACATTCTCAAGGAACATTCAACATTTTTCAATGCTCGACTTCAACGAAAGTATAGAAAATATTATAAAAATGCAGGTTTTTTTTCTTCTTTTCCAGTTGGACCATTTTAATGTGATGTATATCATTGTTTATGTCTGCATATTTGTCAGACAGATACTAGTATTTCTACAGGCTGATTTAATTCTTGTATATGTGTATACTTGATGTAAATGTAAAGTTGTAAAAGACTTTCTGAAGACATATTAGACTTCCATTCCATTTCCGAGGGAGATAAATACATGACACCACAAAACACCATCTTTAATAAAAATTAATAAAGCACATGTGTTGTTTTTTCCTTCAATGTTCAAAAAATGTTAATCTGCATTTTGTATTTCAGTTCAACATACCGTCAGTTGTAATCACAGCCCCACAGCTGTAATCATGTGAATTAAGCAAAAGCTTTAGGCCTCTCATCTCCCTAGGTGTCAGCTTTAATTTAGAATAGATACACCTTTGTTTTGTACAGTCTGTACAATCAACTGTCATTCTAACATTCTGTCCAACCAGAACAGAGTTTTTACAACCCTGCAAATGAAAGACAGAAAATATATTATGAGGTTCATCACTGTGATGTCATATATCTTTGAAAGTGCTTAAATACAATATTTATTTTACTGCATACCAGTTTTGCCATCTGTGTGTTCTCATGTGTACCTGTATTAAAGTTATAACTCTGTCAGACTTAACCCTTTATCACATATGGATCCTATTCATAAGGACTTAGGTTTATCAGCAGTATGTGTTCTCATGTGTCTCTGTATTAAGTCTTATGATTAAAAATGATGGATATAGAAAGTAAAAACAAGGCGTCAGACCAATATTCTATTAACAGTATGCAAACTTCAAAAGTCCAGGAAAATATACCAACTGAAAACAGAGACAAAAACAAAAATGTATACATTGAAAGATATATAATATACGAATATTTATACCTGTTGCTCTTCAGCTACAGCTGTTACAGTCTGTTTCTGAGAAGAGGGACGATCTTTCTCCGATGTATCAGTTCCAAATACATCCTCAAGCTTTTTATAATGTGTACCATTTGCATCACTGTACATTGGATCTGGCACCCAAGGTCTTTCTTTAGTGGGTTTTTCACAGCACATTTCATCATTGCACCTTTTGATCTGGAAACAATACTGTCGTTCAAAGCAATGTCTCTCTGAAATTAAAAGGTTTCAATATACATTTATGAAAAATGGAAAAAAAAGGTTTTTTTTGTGTCAGAACATTCATGAATATTCATATGAGTGTTATTGATATGAAAAAAGCAATAAAAGCACCGTGCCTTTGCTGTAACTTAATACAACATGTAAAATGTTTTGATTTTGTGCCTAGGTCTTGTTCACCAAATCCCTTCTTTATATCCATTTATTGGGGGCCATTAGTAAAGTAGGATTTTATTTAATGCTACAAACACAAAACAAATCAACCTGTTAACAGTACTAAAATTTGTTTCTGTTTTCCAAGTTTTGTACATGTCCCTGGACTTTAGATTTTGTATAACTTTAGAATTGCGGTCACCTTCAATGATGCTAGTACTTATAATACATTGTGTTCTGATAATTCAAAATACGTTGGAAAGATATGATTCATATGTGTAAGCTCTGACATAAATACATCTAAAATACCTATAAACTGTTTGTATCTCTCTGCCCTTTTCAGGTGTTGCTGTTGGTATTGCCCCATAACTATAATTGGATCAATCTGATTAACCTCTCTTTCTATGACTTCTTCATCAGTAGCAGGTGGTATACAACTGAATGATTTTCCTTTCAACTCCACTCGTTTTACACGTTCTTCTAACATTGTTATCATCTCCTGAAGCGATGCAATCCAACCAGTTTTCAAGTCCTTTACAGTTTCAGCTTTCTTCCGGATATCAACCATACCACCACAACTTCTTAGCACCTGTTCCATGTCACTTGAGCACTCGTTCCTCGACAATGCTGCATTTTGGAAAGCCAGATTTAGAAGTGACATTATACGTTCTGCTGGGTTTGTCCAAGAATGCCCTGGAGCTGTTCTTCCAGCAACAAGCATCTCTAACCCCAATCTTTTAAATAAGATGATAAGAGCCAATTTGACAGCATGGTATGTCACACGGTGATCAGGGCCACCATCTGTAAACATCATAAGCACAAGCTTTTGTTCCCCTTTTAGATTAAGTATATGTTGAAGTTCAACGGCATGCCTGAATGGATTACTTGACTGGAAAACGCTGTCTTTCATGCCAAGGGTTACCTGTCCCCTATAAAAAGACTCATCGTTTGCATCTGGAATATCAACATCAAGGCATACAGAGGGTGTTAATGACCCTTTACTTTGGCAGTCATGGTCAAAACAAGATAACATTGAATTCAAAGGGACAATGGCTTTCTTTCCTCGTACTCCAGACGATAAAGCTAAAGACGGCTCCCCAAAGTCTAATTTGGACTTATCATCAAGACAAACAAATGTTATTTCATCTCTGTACAGCACTGAGTATTCTCTCATGTATTTGAACATAGCAGCACAGAAGTGATCATCCATATGTGATGCTCTCAGTTGTCTTGTCTGAATGCTCATACGAAGTGGAACTTTACTTTTGTAAAGTTTTGAGACATTATTGTGAGTGTTCTTTGGTACAAATGAGAATAACACAGTAGGTTCACTTGGGATTGGAGCATCATCTGGTAAATAACTTTTCACTTGCTTAATCAGATCTGGTACTGAGATGTAGTGGGCAATATGTTCTACATTATGACGCCGTTCATCGGCAGCCATGATCGACTGAACTTCTTTCTCAAGCTGTTCAAAAAACTGGTTAAAAGTGTCTCCAGGTCTTCCTTTATTCAGATGTCTCATGTCTATAATAAGTTCCGGATCCTCACCTAATATTGCCATTCTAGCCCGCTGGTCTATTTCAGGATTTTGGTCTGCAGATGCATCAAGTGTTAGTTCAGCATATATTGCTCTCATGATGTGGGGCGGAATTCTAGAGCCACCAAGATTTGAAAATTTATGGAGAAAGTCTCTCCTCATCTGACGAGTATGAAATTCAAACAGGTTTTGCCTCAACCCTTGAACTATACGGGTGGACGATGTCAACAGTTCAGCATCAGGAATATTTTCTGGTAGTTTCCAAACGTATGTAATTGTAGTATTTGAACCACCAGGATCATATCTACAGATTGCCACCTCACTAGAAAGACTTAAGTTTCTGGAAAAATCGGAATCTATCCATGCTACTATCAAAAGGCTTTGTCAAAAAAAGTTCCTCGTTAAAAAAGATGGGTATAAAGTGTTCTGTCTCATTGATACGATTGTCAAGACCTTGGTATTCAAGTTTGATGTCATTTGTAGTAGCTTGACGTTTGTCCAACCAAATATCTTTTTCAATTTGTCGAGATGGTGTAAATTTATTTTGTCGCTCTTTTTGCTGTTTGTTAGAGTTGTCAAGGAATGTACTGTATGAACTGAAAGTTGTAGCTAGTTTTTCAATATCATCGTGTAGATCCTTCCAATTTACACAAAACTGTTTCGAAGCCAGTTGTAAAAGTGTTTTGGCATGACCATTTATAACATTAGACTGTAAATTTGGACATTTCTGTTTTTTCCTTTTATAATCATTGAAGCCTTCAAAGTCCAAAAACCTACAAAATAGAATTACAAAACACATTCAAAATTTATTGTACTAATATTAACCAATTGCTTTTGTATAAATTATATCTGAAAACATATTTCGGTATAAAAAAGTGGATGAAACAAAATGAAAAAAGTCTGACATTTAAACTTTACCTGTATTTTATCATGCTTAACAATTGTACAAAGTTTCAAAACAAAAAAAAGAAGATGTGGTATGATTCCCAATGAGACAACTATTTACAAAAGACCAAAATGACACAAACATTAACAATTATAGGTCACCGTACAGCCTTCAACAATGAGCAAAGCCCATACTGCATATAGTCAGCTATAAAAGGCCCAGATAAGACAATGTAAAACAATTCAAACGAGAAAACTAACGGCCTTATTTATGTAAAAAAAAACTGAACGAGAAACAAATATGTAACAGATAAACAAACGACAACCACTGAATTACAGGCTCCTGACTTGGGACAGGCACATACATACTGTAAATAATGTGGCGGGGTTAAATATGTCAGGTTAATCCAGTCCAAGGATATCATCTGGAAACCTGGCACCAGGGGATGGACATACCTCACCACTTTAATGTGTGTTTTGGTATAAATATGGTTGTTCCATAAAGAATTCAATTGGACATACAAGTCTCATTAAATTTAGGATAGATTTGATAAAATTCCCTGTAAGTCTCAGTATTAAATTCTTTTTATATAAAAGAATATAATATATTACCCTGGAGGCGGGAGTGTCAGAATTTTTGTCTGGCATAAATATCCAATTTATTAAGTAGCATAAGGGCAAATTTTATTCCTGACAATGAATAAACATATTTCATACCTCTCTGGAATGGCAACTATATCTGGTATGTGTGATGCTTTTTCTTGCAAGCCACCAAAGTGTCCATTCAGATACCACAAAGCATCAGCTAGTATCATGGTGTACCGCTTCACCTCATCATTCAAATATGTTGTTGGAAATTTAGCCTGACATTCTTCAAACATATCACATACTTGAATAAGGCATCTTTGGCTGAAATAAATACTGTCAGAGTAAATTTAATCAAATCAGAATCTAAAGCATTCTTTAACATCTAAAATGTATTAAAAAAAATATTATACATGTTATATGTCAGACACATGCCACAAATCTTCTCAAAGTTTCATTGAATCCTTTAGCCATATGCTCTGAGCATTTATATCATAATCAGTACATGGAGTTTCATGCTACTTTTAATGTGATCAAATATATATATATATATAATGTACCATTCAGAATACCCCACCCCCTTGTTCCCTAAATTCAATACACATATATTATTAGGCTAAGTGTCAGAGTCAGAAAATTGTGACAAAAATGTGGAAAGACAATCTATACTCCTTCCATTGTTGAAATGAGGGTTTAGGAATCTTTCGGATAGGTTAACCCCCCCCCCCCTTTTCCATTTTTTTTAAATTTACATCACGGTAAGCATGGTAAGGGTATAAAAAAAATTGGGCAGCACTTCCCCTAGTAAACACATTTTGTTCTTCATCCCCCCTACCCTACAACCAGGCCGATGGCAGATTATAAAACTCTGAAGGGGAAAAATGACATTTATAACATTGAACATGTCAGCTTGCAGAGTTTACCCTACAATTAACTTGATATTAAATATAATATATAGTTCCACATACCTGTAAAGCGGGGATTTTCTTCAGTTATTCGAATTGGGTTTTTAGTGCATGCCAAATGTCTGGCGTTGGACATCAACACATCCAAGTATGATTTTTCTTTGTTGACATTGTTATTTTCCTCTGGCTCTTCGTCCGATTCCAAATTGTACCTGTTCACAGTGAAAGTCGCGAACGTTAGCTTGTTGTCAAATTCCTGGACCACCTCTATCGACTCACTCATATCGGGCTCAAATGTTTGAAGTCCACTTTTGTCTGATACATTTACCATGACTTCGTCCGTTTTCCCCATGCCGATCTCATCCGGATCGGCAACCTCGTCAAATACATCATTCCATGTCTTTTTACTGTTGAACCGGTAAAGCCTATTCGACACAATGGGCTTTATTTTTTTGTTTACTTTAAGAATAACAGACGATGACAGTGTAAAAAAACTGTCTGCCATCTTCACATGTTCACTTCTTTACTTTCGTTAAATTAGTAGATAAAAACCGAGAACATCGAATATCGATTTACTGCGTCTCCTACACGCTTTCTTTTCATCTTAAACACTGTCACTTTCAAACGCAAAGATGACTACATTTAGTTTCATACGATGACGGAGCGGACACGAAAAATATCCGAAAAAAAAATTCTTCCAAAAAACGGCAAAAAAAGAATTCGAGTCGGCGGGTTTTTTTCGGGTCGGTCGCGTTTGGGCAAACATACAATCTTTTTATTTTGGCCTAAATCTTAAGAGTCCGAATCTTAACATTTTGGACCCAGGAACAGCCAACATTTGGATGGACAAAGACAGAGTCGTAAAGGTACAAATACAAACAAGAGGAAACTGTGAAGTAAATAAAAAGATTTACATATCAGCGCCTAGCATCTTTAACGCAAGACTATCATGTGATTTTTCTGAAAGAGACACTGAATAGCGGCCACAGCCGTATACATCCAACTCATAGAACTGTCCATAAGTCCGAAATCAGCCGCTAAAAATGTACATCGAGACATAATTTTTTTTTAATTTTAACTGAAACCAAATCTTTTATTCACTAAAAACTAGCTAGCTTTTTGAATTATTTGTAAATTGTTAAAAAATATACCACAAACTCAAGTGTTGACTCGGTATACAGCTAACTTGACGGTACCCAAATAGCACCTATTTTGACAGTTTTTTCATCTACGTCTTTGTATGATAAAGACAAAAATGTCCATTCTGTGTTTATTTTGTAGCCGTATCCTTCTTTATTATAAAGGTACACCAATTTGATTTTTATTCCATATGGAATCATAGAAAAATTGGTCTAAACTGACCTCCAAACCATCAATGATTCTGAAATGAGGAGTACCCAAATTGCATCCATGCTTAAATTCACATCGTCAAAAGTCTAATAACAGAGTTTTTGTTTAATTTCTTCAAATATTTTGAACAATTGGATATTAGTCCATGCTTGCTCTTCATTATTTTTTAAATGGATACTTGTAACATATTGTATTTGCTCATTTTAAACAGATGATGTTTTGATTGCATCGCTTGGCGACGTTTCAGTACATTTTGCTTTTTCAGTAAATACTTCATCTGTTGATAAATACTGTGAACGTTTTGTGCATATCTAAATAGTTTTACCTATGTTGAAAGATGTGCATAGTATCAAATCATGAAAATACACATTGTTTAGTCTCTAGGAAATCTTGTAAGATGTTCGCTGCTAGTTTTGCTAAAAAGGTGCAATTTGGGTACTCGGTGCAATTTGGGTACCGTTACGTTACCAAACAACTTCTATATACATCACTTAATTTTGACAATTATTCAAAAGGAGAAGGTCCGGTAAGGACCGATTTTGGCCTCAAATTTCAGGTTCATGTAACGAAAGATGTTGACCACTTTTTAGACACTTAAGTGTCTATTTTAATTTATTCAATTAATTTATGTGAAAGATTTTAACTAATTTAGTCATCAAAAACGCTCCGATTCAAGCTCAAATATGAAAAATCTACCAAATATGCTGAAAAATGTCACTTTTCAGATGTTTTTTGTCAAAAATGAAAATGGCCGCATCGTTGTTCATCCTCAACCTTTATATATGTTATGTATTATCATCAAATACAACTTTCATATAAATATTTTTGGATGAACACGAATGCGGCCACTTTCGTTTCACACGGAAACCGTCTAAAATTTAACCAAAATGCTAGAATTGTGAAGATTTCAGTAATTTAGCATGACTTACTGGTGCTATTACTCGATGTATGTCAATGTATTGTCAAAAACAGCCTATATTTATGTAGGAGAAGCATTCTACTGTCCAATAAATAACTAAAAGTAGACATTTTAACAATTTTGTAAAACTGCTATATTTTGGGGCCAAAAAGAGGTCTTACTGGACCTACATGTACTCCTTTTAAATCATATATTAGGAACACAATACTCACATGACACCAGACAGAAACAGTATCCAAGGTTTTGCATGCAAATATTTTGTGATATCGACATGCCATTGAGGGTTACTAACGAGTAATCTGAACTTTTTCGTTTTCTTGTTATGTGCCTAATTGGCAATTAATTATGCGAAAAAAAACAATTTAGCAACAACATATTTTTTAAAGGTGCTTAATTCTGTTTACTCTTGCATATATGTTTGTTATTTGTGTAACATACTCTGTAGTTTGGCACATCACAGACATGATTAATAATTATAGTCATTGTGAGGTTTGAGGGGAGGTTTTGTTGAAATGTAAATGTTTGTTCCCCTACACTACTATTATAAGTAAATAAATGATGAAATGCAATTATTAATTCCTCTAGGGATCAGCTGTCTCAGCACCTAAATCATCTGAATTTTCATCGGAACGAATTTATGAGTTTGACTGTTTCTCTGGTATCTTTCGCCACTCTTTGAAAACCCAACATACATAAATACTAGGATTGAAATTTAGTATTGCAATAGACGCGCGTGTCGTCTACAAAAGAATCGTCATAGACCTACGAATAAAAAAAAAAAAAAAGCCAAATAAAGCTGAAAACGAAATTGATAAGAATTATCGGAGTCTCACTCATAATTCCATACCCCTGCATATTAACTTGCATTTCTTTTTCCTGCACCTCCCTGAATGAAATCTGGGTAATAAACATATCGTCACGCTAGGTCTTCTTACTTTCATCAGTAAAAGCCTTTTGTTTACCTATCTTACATATTCTTACCCCGGAGGACCATTTTTACAGGACCTACCTATTATAGTTACTGTTATTTTTTTCTCAAAATTAAGCGTAGATCAATCCCACAATCTAAGTTGCACTGTTATAAAAAGGACGAGGGACAGCTCTGTAGACTGATTGATAACATCAGTCTCAGATGCATGATTTTTTGTAATAGTTGGTTTTTTTACGCGTCTGACGTAATATATAAAATGTTAATCCTTGTATCTATGATGAGTTTATTTATATTTATTTCTATGTGTGTCAATCTGATGAGTTCACCCTTTTTCAATTGATTTGAATAGTTTATTCTTATGTTGTACTGTTCCATTTAATGAGAGGTTTGGGTCCCTGCTTACATGTGTGAACCCGTCATATTTTTTATGTGCAAGTCAGAAGCATGTTAAAGAAGGGAGAAAGATACGAGAGAAACTTTCAAACTCATAGACCGAAAAAAAACCGACAACGCCATGGCTAAACAAGAAAAAGACAAACAGAAAAGCAATAGTACACAAGACACTTCATAAAGACAGAGCAACACGAACCAAACAAAACTGGGGGTGATCTCAGGTGCGTTGAAAGGGTTAGCATGATGCTGCTTAACATGTGGTACACGTCGTGTTGCTTATGTTATTACAAACCCGGTAAACAATTTAATTCGGTAGATCACTTTTGTGTAAAGGGAACGAAACATACTCGATAGTATCTGTGAAACTGATATTCCGTAACGGTCAACCAACTCGTGATAACGTCCGTAAAATTTACGAAAGAATGAACTCGAAGTCAGGAATATGACAGTTGTTATCCATTCGTTTGATGTGTTTGAACTTTTGATTTTGCTATTTGATTCGGGACTTTCCTTTTTGAATTTTCCTCGGAATTCAGTATTTTTGTGTTTTTACTTTTCACTATATGAAACTCGTGCGTTTAATAGCTTCCTTGTGAACAGCAATCCTCTATTAAGAAAAATATATGAAATGGTATTCAAGCCCCGAAACATTTTTATCAATTTGGAGATATATATTCCGTATGCAGGCGCTGCTCGAATGATGCTTAAACATATCTGTTCTACGTTGGCCATTGGTTTTTTTTCTGTCTCTTTAATTTGATTGGGGAATACTTGGCGTGTAAAGTGTTGAAAAGTCAAAGGTTTTAATACTATTGCTAGATGAAAGAGTCTTTATAGTGTGTGTGTATTCTGTGTCAAGATTTCCGGCATTTATTGCTAATAAAAATGATGTTAATGATTAAGGAAGAAGTTTCGTGGAGCATTTGGGGGGGGGGGGGGGGGGGCCAGCAATATACCGTTGTTTGTAAGGACACTTATATAGTTTTAGTGGTGAAAGATCCATTCTTCATCTTTGGTTGAAATTCAAATGTTCCAATGTTTATACATTATGAAATAAAAGAAGAAAAAGGAAATTAGTTTTCAAAAATCTGTACATCTAATTCATAGACCTAAGCATTTGAAAATAAAACTAAGACTTTATATTATAGATTGCATGTGTCTGAAGAGCATTTTTTGATTAAGTGTCACCGGGACCGCTCACATCTGACCTACATATTTGATAACATAAAAGGAAATACCAAATCTTCGCTAGGCAAATTTATCTGCGTTGGCCAATGTGTTTCCTTATGATTTATACTTTTTACATAAACAAGGAATACCTAACTACACTAATTTCTTAAAAGCAACTTTTGCATCCAGAAAAGAAATGTGAATTAAATTTGAGATAGCTATTTAATACGAATATTTGTTGAAAGGAATATGTTAGCTATCAAATTCTCTATATTGAATATTAATAAAGTAAAAACAAAAGTAGTTAAACATTTATTTTGAATATTTGAACCTTGATCAACCTAGCTCATTCTCCTATGTAATATCCAGACACATGAGAATAGTGATAACCAACCATTTGCTCAGAGGTAGAGGTCCCATGTGTCAAATACACGCTGTCTCCTTCTTTGAGCTCCAGGACTGGATTCGCAGTTTCCGTCCCACCGTGGATTTTCGGTCCATACAGCTTCATTATAGATTTTCCATTTAGAGCAACAACCATATGCAACTCAGCACCATTGCTTGACATTATTGTGAAAGAAAACTGATACAGACCAGACTTTGGAGCAGTAAACTTTCCTGTTTTCGTATCATAACCATTACCACGATTCAAAATTACGTTATCAAACTTAGCAATGACATTATTTCCGCTCAACGTCAGGGGGTGTCTATTAAGAGTTGCTGTGAAGGCGGGTCTATTGTTTCCACCTGAAATTGTCAGATATGTAAAGAACTATATAGTAGTTGTTCCCTCAACTTTACATATTTTTTGTTAACAAATAAACCATATTTCTCGTTTTTTATATACATTAGACCGTTGGTTTTCCCGTTTGAATGGTTTTACACTAGTAATTTTGGGGCCCTTTATAGCTTGTTGTTCGGTGTGAGCCAAGGCTCCGTGTTGAAAGCCGTACATTGACTTTTTTTAAATTGTTATTTGGATGGAGAGTTGTCTCATTTGTCCTATATCCATTATAATAAAATTGAGAATGGAAATGGGGAATGTGCCAAAGAGACAACAACCCGACCATAGAAAAAAAACAACAGCAGAAGGTCACCAACAGGTCTTCAATGTAGCGAGAAACCCCCGCACCCGTAGGCGTCCTTCAGCTGGCCCCTAAACAAATATATACTAGTTCAGTGATAATGAGCGCCATACTAATTTCCAAATTGTACACAAGAAACTAAAATTAAAATAATACAAGACTAACAAATAAACATACTTTTAGCTGTATATTTAAACAATGTGGACAAAATGCGCGTCTGGCGTATTAAATTTTAAACCAAGCACCTTTTGTTTCCTATTATTCGTGTGTTTCTCTGTCCTATACGTTCTCCCATTTATTTGTAGTTAAGTCCTTTCAAGTAATGTTGTCACTTTAATGTTATATTTAACATTGCCATAAAAGCGGGAGGTTTGGCATGCCACACAACTGGATTCATCCGTTATTTTTTTTTTTATCAAATTGTCCTGTACCAAGTCAGGAAAAGAACATTGTTATATTTTAGTTCGTTTCTGTGTATGTTACATTTTAATGTTGTGTTTCTGTGTTTCCCTCAGTTTTAGTTTGTGACCCTGATTTGTTTTGTTTTTTCAATCGACTTATAAATCTCTAACAGCGGTATACTACTGTTGCCTTTTATTGAAATAAACTTAAAACACAAAATATTAAATTGACGATTTGTAATGAAAGAAAAAATATTCTTAAATCAATAAAATTTTATTTTGTTATATATTGGAAAGATTTCGATACTTTATTGTAGGTTGATATGTATTTATTTATTCAATATTACCTTGATTGGTGGGTCCAGATTTAATGGCAACAATCATATCCAATAGGATGTCAAAGATCTTGTTTTCTAAAAAAAAATAACCAGTCGTTAAATATACATCTATATTTGTGAAGACAAACTATTAAACAAAAGTTTCTTGAATAACTTGACGAAATGCATTCAGTAATTATACTTTTTGTCCATACTATAGTTTCTTATAGAATTTATAGACAACTCTCCATCCATATAACAATTGATCAAAGTATGCCCTTTTTAACCTGCAATATTAATCTACAACATGTGCAATATGTGTCCTTAAGAAATTCTGCATATTTGCGTAAATTTAATTGTCGTTATCAATTGCATACTGAAAATTCAGATATTACAAGGTTTTTACAAGTTCTTATTGTGAGACCGGCTTAGTATCGCAATATAGAAAGAATTCGCATTCAGATATTTGATCAATCCATACGTATGCAGAATTTCCTGAAGTCGCAATAATTAACCTCGCATTAGTGTCCATTCTTCGTAAACACAGTAATTAACGCACGCGATAATTTCTGAGTTTACCATTATTATGTTGATGAGGAAATCATTTTATCAAACAAGTCTATTCAATATATATATTTTTTTTTTTTGCATAAAGCATATAAATAAAACAAAATTGAATATTGGAGAATTTATTTCAGCCATAAAGTAAAACAATTTTCTGCGTACTTCTGTGTCATCATTAATATGCACAAAAGGATGCTACTCGAAATTAACCAATATTTTTTTATTTATCGCATACAGGATTACGATATAAAGTAAGATTATATTTTAAATTCTAAGCTAGTTTAATATTTACCAAGTCGCAAACATGAACCGCCTGCTCCCACCTCGGAATACATCACAAATGTACCTATCAGGACACTACAAACTGCTCAGAGTCTGAATTGACCAGTTTTTGTGCTCGACCAGTAAAATCGAGCACACATTTTACTCGACTAGTCTCGACATTTTCTCAACTGGACTTAACTGTACTTAAGTGTACTCGACTAGGTCTCGACTTTACTTAATTAGTCTGAAATGGTCTTGACCAAGGCTCGACCTGTCTCGACCTGTCTTGACTAGTCTCGACTCAGTCTGAACCAGTCTCGACCTGTCTCCACTAGTCTCGACTCAGTCTGAACCAGTCTCGACCTGTCTCGACTAGTCTTGACCTGTCTCGACTAGTCTTGACCTTCAAATTTAGTTTTGACTGGTATAAAGAAGCCCATCTAACTAAATTAAATATTGATCTTACAAAATTCAAGCTTATTAGGTAGTTTGATTACTGGCTGTGAAATAAAAAAAAATTTTTTTACAATAGGTAAAAATAAAAATTATTATATAAATTCAAATAGGCATCTTTAAATTTTCTAATAACTTTTTCAAATCAACTTGGATTTTCATCAAACTATGCACTTACCTAAGATATATATCAAGCTTACTGAATCCCATTTCATTTACTTTTTTGTTGTATAGCTATGAAATTTAAGAATTAAAGTCATCTCGGTAAAAAAAGCTAGGATTTGCAATTTGGACAAAATAGAGATAGGCATCTTTAATTTTTTTAATAACTTTTTCAAAATCACTTGGATTTTCATCAAACTATGCAGTTATCTTAAATATATATCAAGCTTACTGAATCCCATTTCATTTACTTTTTTGTTGTATTGCTGTAAAATTTAAGAATTAAAGTCATCTTGATAAAAAAAAGCTAGGATTTGCAATTCAGACAAAATAGAGATAGGCATCTTTAATTTTTTTAATAACTTTTTCAAATCAACTTGGATTTTCATCAAACTATGCAGCTATCTTAGATATATATCAAGCTTACTGAATCCCATTTCATTTACCTTTTTGTTGTATTGCTGTAAAATGTAAGAATTAAAGTCATCTCGGTAAAAAAAAGCTAGGATTTGCAATTTAGACAAAATAGAGATAGGCATCTTTAATTTTTTTAATAACTTTTTCAAATCAACTTGGATTGTCATCAAACTATGCAGCTATCTTAGATGTATATCAAGCTTACTGAATCCCATTTCATTTACTTTTTTGTTGTACTGTTGTAAAATTTAAGAATTAAAGTAATGTTGGTAAAAAAGCTAGAATTTGCAATTCGGACAAAATAGAGATAGTACACTTTAATTTTTTTAATAACTTTTTCAAATCAACTTGGATTTTGATCAAACTAGGCAGCTATTTTAGATACATATCAAGCTTCTTGAATCCCAGGTTATTTAGATTTTAGTTGTATTGCTGTAAAATTTAAGAATCACTGATTCTAGGTAAAAAAGCTAGGATTTGCAGTTTTTGACAAAATACAGATAGTTCACTTTAATTTTTTCATAACTTTTTGAAATCAACTTAGATTTTCATCAAACTCTATAACTACCTTTGCAATATTCTTGCTAAATATCTTACTAAACCATAAGTTGTTATTTAGTTTGGTGTATTTCTGTCAAATTTAAGAATTTAATTAATCTATATGTTGGTCAAAAAGCTTTGATATTAGAAATATATCTTTCTTTAAATAAAAATATTTTAATTTTTTGTTTCAACAAAAAAAGGTGTCTTTTTTAAGATTTCATATCTTTTTCAAATCAGCTTAAACAAAATAAACCCCTTTTTGTAGTAAAAAAAAAATTAATATCATGAACTTTCATAACAATCCTTGAAAACCTTTTTAAAAAAGAAATGTGTTCCAAAGTTACAGTAAAAATTTATTTTAATCAAATCTTAAAATATTTTTTTGTCAAATTTAATGACATGGCACTATACATGGTTTAATTACATCAGTACACCTGAGTTTTACAGGTAAAAAGAAAGCCCTACTTTTCTTAAACTCGTGTATTACTTATCAAGAGAATTTAAAAAGCCTTGCGATTTAGATTTAACAGGATGTTGCAACTTTGAATAAATGTTATTTAGAATTTAAAACTCTCTGGTAGATGTGATCTTTTTAATAAGTTTGCTCCAAGCAGAAGGTATTGCCTTATAAATCACCACAAATCAGAAAAACTATTTGAATAATTTATTTAATTTTTCTTTGCTTTTTGATATATTTATAGGATATATATATATCAAAAGGAATAAAACATTAAAGGAATTATATAACTAATTTATATATACTTTTTCCAAAATTATGAGGAAACTTTAAGATATATATCTAATATTGTAGCTTTTTGACCTACATGTAGACTAATTAAATTCTTAAATTTGACAGAAATACACCAAACTAAATAACAACCTATGCTTCAGTAAGACTGATACATCACCAAGGTAGCTATATAGTTTGAATAAAATCCAAGTTGATTTGATAAAGTTATTAACAAGTTTAAAGTGTACTATCTCTATTTTGTCAAAACTGCAAATCCTAGCTTTTTTTACCCAGATAAAATTAATTCTTATATTTGACAGCAATACACCAAACTAAATAACAACCTAGGATTCAGTAAGAATAATACATCAACAAGGTAGCTATATAGTTTGAATAAATCCAAGTTGACTTGAAAAAATATTAAAAAAAATAAAGTGTACTATATATCTTTATTTTGTTTGAACTGCAAATTCTAGCTTTCTTGATCTAGATTAATTAAATTCTTAAATTTGACAGCAATTCAACAAAAAACAAAATAACCTGAGATTCAGTAAGCTTGATATATATCTAAGAGAGCTGCCTAGTTTGATGAAAATCCAAGTTGATTTGAAAAAGTTATTAGAAAATTTAAAGTGTACTATCCTATTTTGTCCGAAATTGCAAATCCTAGCTTTTTTTACCAACATTATTTTAATTCTTAAATTTTACAGCAATACAATAAAAAAGTAAATGAAATGGGATTAAGTAAGCTTGATATATATCTAAGATAGCTGCATAGTTTGATGACAATCCAAGTTGATTTGAAAAAGTTATTAAAAAAATTAAAGATGCCTATCTCTATTTTGTCTAAATTGCAAATCCTAGCTTTTTTTACCGAGATGACTTTAATTCTTAAATTTTACAGCAATACAACAAAAAAGGAAATGAAATGGGATTCAGTAAGCTTGCTATATATTTAACATAGCTGCATAGTTTGATGAAAATCCAAGTGATTTTGAAAAAGTTATTAAAAAAATTAAAGATGCCTATCTCTATTTTGTCCAAATTGCAAATCCTAGCTTTTTTTACCGAGATGACTTTAATTCTTAAATTTCATAGCTATGCAACAAAAAAGTAAATGAAATGAGATTCAGTAAGCTTGATATATATCTTAGATAAGTGCATAGTTTGATGAAAATCCAAGTTGATTTGAAAAAGTTATTAGAAAATTTAAAGATGCCTATCTGAATTTATATAATAATTTTTATTTTTACCTATTGTAAAAAATTTTTTTTTTTATTTCACAGCCAGTAATCAAACTACCTAATAAGCTTGAATATTGTAAGATCAATATTTAATTTAGTTAGATGGGCTTCTTTATACCAGTCAAACATAATCTTGAAGGTCAAGACTAGTCGAGACAGGTCAAGACTGGTTCAGACTGAGTCGAGACTAGTCGAGACAGGTCGAGACTGGTTCAGACTGAGTCGAGACTAGACAAGACAGGTCGAGACAGGTAGAGCCTTGGTCAAGACCATTTCAGACTTATTAAGTAAAGTCGAGACCTAGTCGAGTACACTTAAGTACAGTTAAGTCCAGTCGAGACAATGTCGAGACTAGTCGAGTAAAATGTGTGCTCGATTTTACTGGTCGAGCACAAAAACTGGTCAATTCAGACTCTGAGCAGTTTGTAGTGGGATTAAACTAAACAGACAGTTCATTGCAAGCGTATTGTTTCAATTTCAGTCTGGTCCAATATTACATATGTACTTTTATTATTTATAGGTAATAAATTGCATGATGTCTATTGGACTGTTTGCCAAAAACATAAGGTGAAATGTAATACAATACTTTGATTTTATTGTCAACACATGCAATAATGTCCAACTGTTGTACAGAATTTGACTACTTTGCAAACAACAACCTCATTTAATGTATTTTGTTAAGGACATAGTTGTGTGTTTGGGTAATAAATTAAACATAAATAGATGGCTTGATTTTGTTTTGTATTGACAAAGATATCGAAGAAAGTAAAAAAAGCAACTGTGTCATTTCTAAAATTCGTGTATTAAAAACAAGTCCCTATTTCCTGTTTGTTTTTTCTGCTCTAAAGTTGCAAAATTGAACATGTCTTAGTCTCAATGCCTAAGCTAACTTATATATCTATGGTATAGATTTGTGACCGACCTTCTGTTATTTCAATAGGAAAAGCAGCTTCCAATCGTCGTTTTGTTGTACAATCCCATTTATGTCTTCAATTTCCACAAACGACTTTATAAAAAGTCTATGATTTAACTGTCTTTTCCTCTCCGATTCATCTCGCACATGTTTCTTTTTTTTCAAACACTCCAGTCCAACATCAATTACGGATCTACCTCCGACGTGAGACAAATAATTCTGCTAATAGTTTAATCGGCATTGTATATTTTGATCAATTATTTAAAAGTCCATGCATAACTGAAAACAATACAATTGATTTTGATCTCTAAAAAAGTGAGTTCGAAAATGTTATTCATTAAATGAAAAGTGTATGCATTAACCACATATGTGGCTCCATAAGGATTTCCTGAGCCATTCCCTTACTTTGACACTGAATTCCCTCCATAAATAGAAATTATTCCTAATTTGGTAAAAAGAAATGTGTCTAGGAAAACAAGTCTTGGTCGAAACATTTTCCCATCAAGATGCCCTACTGAAGATTGTGGCTAACTTCAATTCTATTAGCCCCGATAGAAAAGGTGGAAAAGGTGGAGAAGATTTGTGTAAAATAATACAAAAAATCTACCCCAAAACGTTATAAATTAAATATCAAGGGCAATTACTCCTTAAGGGGTCATTTGACCTATATGTAGATCTTACTTTCCTGAACATTGCTGCTGTTTGAAATTCATCCCATCATCTATAACTATATTCCAGATATAGATCATAAACTGCTGAAAAAGTTTTGGTACGGTATGTACTCTCTCCACAAGGGTGACTGGGGAAAAGAGGTCTTAAGATTGGCAACAAATTTCTTGTGAAAGTTGGGCGTCCGTTTTTGATCGCGAAATGTACAAGTACAAAGACACGTCCAGTTAGTTTGATATTAAGGGACGGTCATTAAAAAAAAATTAACCTACGCAAGCATTTGACTTCAGTCTCTCTGAATATTCTAGCAATCCTGAGAAACAGAATTCTTAGCCAGACAGTGAGGATAAAAAAAAAAATCTGAATAAGAACCTATTCATATTGAAAACTCTGACGATTCATCACAACATGGTAGATGTAATATGTATATACACCACAGCTGGTGGTAAAAGTTGGATTAAAACAAGGTTCGTCCTCATTTTAAAACAGTTTTATAAAGGTATTAACTATTTAAAGAATGTGCTGAAATTTTAAATTGAATAGTCTGTGAGAGAAAGGCACAAGCTGACAACACAACATGCAGATACTGACGATTTGCTCAGTTCTGCGTGTGCATGAAATAAGAAGTTCAATAAATAATGTTTAATAAAAGGGACAGTCAAACTCATAACTTAAAATCGAAAATAAACTGACAACATCTGGCTAAAAATCAAAGAAGACAAACAGACAAACAATCGAACACATGACATAACATAGAAAACTAAAAAATAAGCAACACGAACCCCACCAATAACTAGGGGTGATACCAGGTGCTCCGGAAGGGAAAGCAGATCTTGCTCCACATGTGGCACCCGTCGTGTTGCTTATGTTATAGCAAATCCGGTAAATAAATTAGATACACGATAATGGTACAAAGAGCGTAAACGTACCAGGTGTTTAATACCTCTAAGTCTTGGCACTCAAACTTGCAGAACTGACTGCCACATATACTTATAAAACGGTTTCAGAATTCATGTCCACAATCAAACTGACTAAACATAATTCTAAAGATGTATATAAATTTCATCAATGCTGGATCGTAGCTACACTTAACTGTAGTTTCAATCTGCAAGAAAAGCAGAACATGGTTGTCAACACTAAAGTTATGATTGCTATCCTCCTAAGAAGGTGTCCAACCGAATGGCAAAAGCTTGTTTAGTGTCATGAATGAAATTAAACATAAGGGAAAACATGCCTCGAATATGACAATAACAATCAAAACCAAGGAGTAAACAAACACGAACTCCACTAAAAACCGGGAGTGAAATCAGGTGCTCCGGAAGGGTAAGCATTTCCTGCACCGTATACGGCATCCATCGTGTTATTTCTTTGTTCAGTCCGGTAATGATGGAAGGTTATTATGACTGACTGAGGAAGAATATCAGATATGATTTCTGACACAATTTTGTCATAATGGCCAATCAGCTCATGATGGCAGGTAATTATGGCTGAGGAAGAATATCAGATATGATTTCTGACACAATTTTGTCATAATGGCCAATCAGCTCATGATGGCGACCGTAAAATTTCTTGAGTGATGACCTTAATTTGATTTATTCATAGCCCTGTCTTAGCAACTTTTGAGAAAGCAGTATTCCTCGTTCAACAAAATCAGCGTACGTATCGTTGAAATGGTATTTTCACAGAATCTGTTACTTAATATACAGTTTAGTAATACTCTTGTTTACCCCCTTGCCCCCGTCATTGAGGGCTGTATGTCTCACCATATCAAATATCATTATTTTTTTTATCTTATAACGGATCACAGTTTCCAAAAATTATTGATTGCAAAAGACAATTCTGATATGTTTATTTTAACAACCACAATTGTTTAACGATAGCTAAAGAAAAAATAATATTAAAAGCGATCGGCAACTACTGATTTAATGCAAAAGTAAATACAAGCTGTTATCGAAAATAAACTGTACCACTAGCTTGTCAATATCGTATGCAATACGTGGCAGTGGCGCTTGACTTCAATCTTCACCGCACAGTAGTGTTGAAAATGGCGTTCAGCAAAAATAAATCAATGTTTTTAGTATTGAAAATTCAAATCTGTCACACTAAAAATTGATATACTAACTTGTTAGGGACGACATCAAAAGTTCAATGTAGGATAAAATAAAAAAGTTTCTTCAATGACCGTGGTTACCGTGACAACACGAGGACAAAGTACTTGTTTCTATGTTTGTTCTTATATAAAGCACGTTAATAATGATGTAGTTAACCTTTCAACAACATCTGAAACGATGCGTGTTAATAGACCCCTTTAGGATATTGTTTTTGATTACAGAGAATTGCTCTTAAATGATAGACCTATGGAATAGCTCAAGTATACAATATTGATTAAGAGGGTGATATAACAAGCTATTAATTCGTCTAGTGGTCACACAGCCTTCAATTATTATCTGAAATTTTTAGTTGTCTGCTTATAAATTATCATTTACGGTCTTCAAAAGTTATGAAACTAACATTTATGTATTCATTATCAAATATAAATACCTATAATTGAAGTTATCAAATCATTCATAGTCACTCTCTTCTGTCATTATTTCGGACAATAGTATGATTAGTAGTAATAAAAGGTCATTTGAGTTTTATAGAGTGTCATTGGATGGACACACGGTAACCCTAGACGATGGTCATTTTGTTCGCATAATTAATCCATTTACATATATATATGTTTTAAAAAGCTGATTTCTATAAAAAAAAAAAAAAAAAAAAAAAAAAAAAAAAAAAAAAAACCCAACATGACACAGAAATAAACAACTATATGTCACCATACGGTTTATTTATCTATTAAAATGTGAAACGTGTTTCAAAACCTTTTGAAGAGGTGTCAAAGATATCAAGTTTTGTTAAGATGAAAATCCACATGAAGTTAGTTATACATTATACTTTCATCTTAGTCATGTTGCATAATTTTCCCGCGGATCAGTTTTATGTACATATTGCGATGAAGTCCGATTTCAATTTCGATATAAAAGAGTTGTTTTTATTATTCGAAATTAAGATATCAGTAAAAAGTTGTTATTAAATGAATATGCAAGAAAGTTTTAAATTAATACTTCGAGCCTTTTTATAATACTCATTACACAGCATTTTAATATTAAATTTTCACCTCAATAAGTTGTACTGCGCTCCATTTACCTATATTCCACTGACTTCATATTTGCCGTGTTTGTACAAACAATTAAACTGTATTTTCCTTCTTTTTGTATATAACCGAGCCCCTGCATGCACAATTTTTTGGTAGTTTAAAATATTTTATCTTAAAGTTCTGGCATGTGAAATAAACTTTGCTAGGGCATGTGAAGATTAGAAACAGAAAATGTACATTGCTGATATTAGTTCGTTTACTTATCTATCTTTTCTATTTCTTTATTTACAAAATATTGAATTACCGGAAATTATGTATTATATTTTTCATAGGTAATACTACAAGGAAGAGCGAAGGAAGCAGGTGATTGCGAGAAGAGACGCAATCATCAAAAGAAATATTAGAAAGACAGAGGAAAAACTCAGAAAACATTCCGAGCGGATAGAACATACGAAGAAAGGAAATCAGAATGCTGAAATAATTGAAAATAGCAAAGACGTTACCACCGTTGTGGAAGACTTCTTCCAATAGTATCTATGTACATAATAAGATAAATGGGGAATGTGAACATGGGACACATATGATGAAGTCCCCGTTGGATATTAGATTATAAAGATACACAATGTACATAACTCAAGAACGGTAATTGTTACACTACGAACATTGGGCTGAGTCTGGACACAGATGATGCCTCCATTTGGATAAATACGAGTTTATAGATACACAGTACATAACTCAATACGATAAATGTGACACTACAAAAATGTGTGCTTAATCTGTGTTTTGTGGTAATAAGCGTTTTATATTAGTTTCATAACATTTGCTTGGGGAAAACTTGAAACAAAAACGAAAATTCTGCAATTTTTCCATTTGTAAAGGGGCATATAACTGTAGAACAGTAAAAGTGAGGCCACCTAAATTCAAACACCATCAATATTTTGTGGTAATAAGTTTAATCATTTCATTCAAGTTTCATACCATTTGAATGAGGCAAACTAAAGCGAGAGAGTTTTTAATAGAATAGTGCAAGTTTTCTCAATGCTCCAACTACGTGGTCATTTATTAACATTAGTTTGTTCTAAGTCAGTTGTTTATTATATATTTAGAGTTGTTTATATATATTTAGCATAATAATTTGCAACACATACATTAATTCTTGTTGGTCGATTGCTTGATGTACAGTCGCAAATATTTCATGCATATATAAAGAGTAAATTTTGTTCAGTTAAATTCATTGTTTACAAAGTAAATAATTCTTTTATACTAATAAATTGCAGTGATGACTATCAGATTTAAATAAGTATCAGGGATTCATTGTATTGCAGTGACATGTACAACTTCATGCAAAAGTGGTTTCTGTGCTTTGAAAGAAGCACTGTTTCAATTTTACTTCAAAACAAAATCGACAGTTATTGTAATTATATCAATTAGATTTATATTTAAATAACAGTGATTGATTTTCAAAAACTGTAACCCCCTCCCCCATTTATTGCTCCAAAACGTTAAATTGAAATTTATAAAAATCGAGAGGGAGCTTACATCCAAAGTTATAAACAATTCACCAAAATTTAATGGGAAATCGTGAAGGCAGGTCGCAGTTAATGTACAACACGTTAACGACATACAGAGACGGTCAGAAAACAGTATACCGTAATTCGTCCCGTTTAAAACAGACGTTTAAAAAAAGATGAGCTTAAAAATCTGTAACATTAATTTCTAAGTTTGTCTGATGTTTGGTTGAAAGCTCAAAGGTAAAAAATTGCAGGAAACCTTAATAAATAAAATAATTTTTTTTTCAATTAATAAAGTAACTTAATTGATACACTGACTCTTGTAATTGAGGGGTGCACATAGGATAATTCCCCCTTGCCGACCCTTTTAACTGAACGATTATCTCATAATGTACTATGATACAGACTGGTGTAGTCCAGGGCTAAAGCATGTTTTAAATATAAATACCATCATGGGTAGCTTAGTCGATTCTGAAATTAAAGGTAAATACAAATATCCTTTAGGATAATTAATGATTAAATATACTAGTATATAAATACACTGGTGGAGAGCTTAATCGATTCTCAAATTGAGGTTTACACGAATCGTCTTCTACAGGTAACGGAGATGGTCACATAAATAAAAAAAATTTTATATTGTTGTTTATTAAAAAGTAAATTGAATTATTTTAAGGTTTGTGTCTTGATTTCAATTAAGAAAAGACCAATGCTCTGCAAACAAGAGATGAGCAATACAGGCTAGTCCAATCTATTTAGCGTACTGATAATATCTTAAATGTGGAAAAGACAAGTCTGACTATTCAATGGTACGTTGACTCTGTACAGTAATTGATAGGATAAGCCACTATCATTAGCATGCATTGCTAACCATATGGTTAACTAGAAAAATTAGCTTGCGTATGATATTTTAAATATGACGGAACATAAAGCTGCTTTTAAAACATAAAAGAAAGTCTACACGATGATCTAGAATGTATTTGTAAGAAAAAGAATTTTCTTTGCCGCATTTACTAGAAGCAAATTGCTATTTCTATCATAAGAAATGGGAAGTAAATTTACAACTGTTAAACTGCCACACTAACTAAGAAATCACTATGGTGTAGACGCAAAGAGGACAGGGTAAATCCAATATGATGTTCAGTAGCTCGATCAATAAGTGTTCAGAGATGGAAAAAAGTTTTGAAAATGTGTCCATATACCTTGCAAGATCATCCCTTCAAAATGAGGTAAAAATATAGTATACATTTACTACTGTTGCCTTTATTGACGATTGTTTGAAATTATAAATAATAAATAATATACCATCTCTTTAAGGAATTCATGTCAAAACAATCGGGTATCTGAGTAAACGTCGAATTCATAAGTTGAACAACTGCGTGAAAGATAAGTTGAAGAACTGCGTAAATGATCGACCAAGTATAAAAGAAAACTAAGTGTAATTGCCAATAAAACAACTCTCCAGAAATTAACAACTATATGTCATCGTGCGGCCTTCAACAATGACCTAAGTCCATGCAGCATAGTCAACAATAATAGGCCCCGAAATGACAAATGAAAACCAATTTAAACGAGAAAAACAAATATTTAACACATCAACAAACGACAAGCACTGAATTAAAGCCTCCTGACTGAAAACAAGCACATAGTTACACAATGTAGCGGGAATAAACACGTTGACGGGTTGCAAACTCTCCCCTAACCTGGGATAATGGTGTAACAGAACAACAGAAGAACGAACTATAAAAATCAATTAAAAAAAACTAAAATGATCAGAAAGATACAAATAAAAATACATCTTACAAAAACACAAAGTGGAAGGGGACTTGTACATCCAAACAACAAAATGAAAACCAAGAACAGATAAAAGAATACTCGCAGTTACTGACAGCTTGTTCAAGGAAATTAACAGCTTTTAAATAATATCATGCATCTAAGACTTTATAACTATCTATCATTAATCATCATACATCCAATGCATTTAGTGTTGAGACGTCTTAAACAAAATACATGATGGTCTTGTTGTATAGGTTAAAACATCGACTTTGATTATCATTTAAAAGAGGGAAGAAATATATCAGAGGGACAGTCAAATCAAGTTAAAAGACGTGTTATAGTGTACTTTTTGTCTGTCGGAATATTGTTAAACTTTACTGGCTGATCAATTTTTTAGGGAGATTCTTGGCTTAGTACTTATACATCCCGCTATTGTGTTAAAATGCTCGTCTGTTTCATTTTCGCTCATGTTCATGGTCTATATGCCATTTTGTTTTTTCTTGGTTGACTAGATTATAAAAGAATATTCACTGCTGTACACCATTTTTGACTTGTACCCCAATTTTTTACACGTTATACATGCATGTACGTGTTCATTTTTCTCACAGTGTTGTCAATATAATGTTTTATTATGCAACTGTCATTCCAGTGAGAGGCTTTGCAAGCTATAGGACTAGGTTAAATCTGCCATGTTTTACATAAGGAAATGTCTATACCAAGTCAGGAATATAATTTTATGACAGTTCTTAGCAATTAGTCTGATGTGCTAGAGATTGTAATTACATATTGCCATTTCCTTAAATACATTTTGTACTTTCAAACAAGGACAAATGTATATAAATGAAATCAGTCACGGAAATCTATATTTCCAGTTACGTATATCAACGGCAATTTATTTTTTTCAGTTACCCATATCATCGCGTTTTTTTTTTTTTGAACGACCGATTTCTCTTGTTAGAAGTTGAACTATGAACAAACTCATAGTATTTCGGTTTCAAATTCAGGAAGTTAGTCTTATTAGACACAAAATACCGAAGAATAGTACATAGTTATTACATAATCGACACTAACCATGTTGACCAGCAACGTCGTCCGCCATATTTGGATATACGTAACTGCAGTTACGGAGATCACATTTACCCCAGTGGTACATGTAAAATTGAAAATTGAAATGGGGAATGTGTCAAAGAGACAACAGCCGAAGGCAACCAATGGGTCTTCACAGTAAAGAGAAATGTGTATGCCATGTATTGAAAAACATAATTAGGGAGGTCGGACATATTTTTTAATATATGCAAAGCAAGGAAACCTATATATTTTTGGAAAGGTCTCAACAGCACAAACTCAATAATGGTTATTTTTAAAATTTATCTCATACCGTTCTCTGGGGAATTTGGGTCGAAATTTTACTTTTTCACGATTTTTCTGACCGATTTTCGTAAATTGAAAAACAGCTGATTACTGTTCATTTGAAAGTCCTAGCCATATAAACCTATACATTTTTAAATAGGTCTCACGAATACAAATCCAATGCAACCTATATTTTAAACATATCTCATACTGTGTTCTGGAAAATTTGGGTTGAAATTTGAATTTTTCACGATTTTTCTGACCGATTTTCGTAAATTGAAAAACAGCTGACAGCTGTTCATTTGAAAGTCTTAGCTCCATAAACTAATACAGTTTTAAAAAGGTCTCAAGAATACAAACCCAATGCAACTTATTTTTTAAACATATCTCGTACTGTGTTCTGGAAAATTTTGGTTGAAATTTGACTTATTCACGATTTTTCTGACCCATTTTCGTAAATCGAAAAACAGCTGTTCATTTGAAAGTCTATGCTGAACCTATACTTTTGTAAAAAGGTCTCAAGAATACAAACCAGCTTTCAAGAAAAAAAACATATCAGAAGATAATATGTATGGTCTTAAAGTTGTGTGTGTGTGTGTGTGTTTCTACAGATAATTTGGCATTATATGGTGTCTTTACTGATTTGTGGACTAGATTTTGTCATGGGGCAAATTCAGAACTCACTTTTATATTCTCCTTTATTTAAACAATTATCTGAAGTTCTGCAGAGTCAAAGTCCTTCTCCAGATGGTTATAGGTGTAGACCGCTGAATCGTTATCATAAATAATATTAAACCAATCAGGAAACCATGGAACCTTAAAAAGTGAAAGAATCAGAAATTAGTTCAAAAAATCAGACAAGTTTATTCTTCTGTTTTTCTTTCAGTCCACTTATCTGCTTACATAACTATAAAAAAATATTTGAAATGAATAAATCTGGTAATATATGTATTTGGAGTACCTAACACACACGAATAAAGATTTTTCTTTGCTTTTATCTAATTTTTTAACTACACGTCATATGACATGAATAAATGATCCAAAATTTCTTCAGTGCTCTGCATACATTGATCATTCCTGAATGGAATCTGAACTAAAACGCAAAATAAACATTAAAACCAAACACATTAACATTTTCCACAGAAGTGCCAACTTTTCATGTATGCAGATTTTTTTTTCATATTTCAACATAAATAAATAGCTGATTTCAAAAGACTAAGTTGGCAGATCTGATTGCATGTAAGACATATACAGAATATACTGTCATTACATGCTTAACATGTTTGGTCAAAACACTAAGCATGTGATAACTCAAAATAATAATTAACAATAACAAAGTTGAATCTGAACCCAATCACACATTAGAAAAACATTACTGTGAACTTTTTTATGTTCTTAAACTCGTTATGTTATGAGACCATCTTTTTTACTATCTCTTGAGTTGAACCTTAAGACGGTTTTGACTGTAATTAATTTTTATTCATAATTCACTGATTTTGATTTTTAACGGGATTTCCATTGGAAAAAGTGATGTACAACAGGAGAGCGACTGCAGAACAATTTCTGTCATTTACTAATGAACCATTCAACTGTATTTTCAAATTTAAATATGTTGTTACTGAAGACAAAATAGAGGTCAAGTTCGATATTAATGATTTCACTTTTACTGTAGAGGAGTTCTTGCATTTCGGTGTTGGTATGAAAATCAATTATATGGTCATTTTATAAATTTACTGTCATAAAACTTTTGGATTGGATCCTCAATTCTCTTCATCTGTGTACTTGTTTGGCTTATATCTATTTTGGTCTGAGCGTCACTGATGAGTCTTATGTAGACGAAACATGCGTGTGGCGTATTAAATTAGAATCCTGGTTCCTTTGGTAACGAATAACACCACTGGGTCGATGCCACTGCTGGTGGACGTTTCGTCCCCGAGGGTATCAACAGCCCAGTAGTCAGAACTTCGGTGTTGACATGAAAATCAATTATATGGTCATTTTATAAATTTACTGTCATAAAACTCTGAATTTTTTTCGAAAAACTAAGGGTTTTCTTATCCAGGAGTAGAAAAACCATAGGTGTATTTGGCACAATTTTTTGGAATTTTGGATCCTCAAATGCTCGTCAACTTTGTACTTGTTTGGCTTTATAACTATTTTGGTCTGAGCGTCACTGATGAGACTTATGTAGATGAAAGCGCGTCTGGCGTATCAAATTATAATCCTGGTACCTTTGATAACTATTGGTCCTTAAAATATTGTGTAAATCCTGGACACAATATATATATATATAAATACTAGGGATGGCAACGAGTACTCGAGTACTCGGATACTCGCTCGGAAGGCTGAGTACTCGAGTACAGTTTTAGTACTCGGATACTCGATTGCCTGTTATACATCTTGAGATATTTCTCTTCGCATTTCACTCACTTTTCCGTTGAAATATCCCCTTCGTAATACTAAATAAAATCAATTAATAACATAAATATGTTTACCCTGAGGATACTATTTGTTATAGTAGTACCAGCAACCCCCTTTCCTCCCGAGGGAATGTTTTCATGTGCACTACTTGTAACAAAACATAGAAAGTCAAACAGTCTTTCTTCTGAACTTGTTGACCAGCTCATATTTTTAAACGAGAACAAAATCAAAGTGACCTGCAGTGAACCCTTCGCAACTGATTAAAGACATGTTTAACGGTGTTTGTACAAGGATCAACACTTTTATGGATTAATAATTAACTCATCACAAGCCTTAAAAACTGACCTTTGTTTGTTTTCAAGACTTCTATGTAAACGTGATTGGTATGAGATGTACATTTGAATTAATTTAATTACTCTGTATTTGAAACTTAACTATAATTGTTTAATTTACAATTTAAAGATTGGCGAAAGTACGAGAGCGGCATTCAAATAAAAAAGTCCAAAATAAACTGGCTAAAAAAAGAGGGGCAAACGAGAGTGCAAAAAAAAGAGAAAAAGTAAGACTGAGCAGCACGAAAAAAGCCCAATAGTATTGTTGGCAAATTAATGGACAGTCGTATTATAATAATATATAAATACCAACTCATCAGAAACAGATGATACATATATTGTCTACTTTGTCGAACTTTATAAGCAAATATTTATGATTTTATTGGAACTTGGTTCATGAACACGTGCACAAACAATAATTGCTACTATGATAGGTTATTTGTAGAAACGGCGGTCGGTAGTTCATTGTTTAAATGATAAAAAAAAAACAGAGGATCAAGCTACTTTTGTAGTATTTTGTATTTTGTTAATATGTTTATGAAAGGTAATAACAACAACACTGTATCCCACCTAAAATCTCAACTTTTCAGTAGACGTTTAAGATTCATCAGAGTACTCGCGAGTACTCGAGTATCACGACCGAGTATCCGAGTATTAATTTCCAGATCTTTTGACATCCCTAATAAATACGGTTTACTGTCAGATTACAGCTGTTGTTAATAAAAAAAAAAAAGAGCAACCGACCAGTGTCAGAAACCGAAAAGGTAAATCTAATAATTAGTATGTGAACTTGATTCTGTACCTGTGAAATAACCTTTCCAGCATACCACTCATAAGATACTTCACCATTAACAGTAGTTTTGAATTTGTGGCGTACTTTTTTACCAACTAAAATGTGTTCTGCTTTTCCCGACTGTTGGTCCATAACAATGGCTTGCTTAATTAGTTTTTTTAAGTTCAATGTTAGTTCCTCAACGGTTAAATTAACTCTTGATGTTGAGTCTTCTCTTTTTTTTTTGTAATATTAAAAGTTTGTTTTTCCTCAGGTTGTTGGAGAAGAACATCTTTTCTGAATTTAAGCTGAGCTTTCAAAGCATCAATTTTGTCAGTTTTGGTTTTGTATGACAGAAGCATACTATCGATTTCATTTGATGTTTGCCACAAACCGTGATTAAGAATACTTTTTGTATATTCTTCCTGTTTTTTTATTTTCTCCTGCTGAATATCCTCTCTTTTTTAATAGCTTTCTCAAGTGCAAGACGTCTACTTTCTTCTATCTCCTTTCGCCGTTGTTTAAATTTTTTTCTAACTGTTTTAACATTCTTTGTAGCCTCTTCAATGAGAATATTACGTTCCAATTCAGGTTTATTGAGTAACCAATTTAAAGTTTTGTTATTAGAAAACGTAATGTAAGCTTCAGCAGCTAACGTACTAAGATTCGGTTTAGACTTAAGTAAATGGTCTAGTTGGCCAAAGACGCTTTCAGCAAAACAGCTTGTTTTAGGCGTACATTTAAATTTAGCGACAACTGTAGGGTCCATTCCTACAAGTTTTCCACCTGGTAAATGGTCTTTGAAAAGCTTATTACTCAGTTTTCCAAGGGAGAGAAACAAAACTTGAAGATATGTTTGGACAACGCCATCGTATTCAGAAGGTTCCATTAAACATGTATAAATATGATCCTCTACAATATAAGTATCGTCTCCAAAAGGTAGTAATTTACCTTTCATAAAATCCTCAGTATTCTCTGATGCATCAATAAAAAACTTTGGTTAGTTGTAAATATTTTGTGTTCATATCTATGATACTTACAGATTTGTCCTCTAGAATATGCCATAGTGGACATGTAATAAATGTGCAAATTAATCCTAAAGCCTTAACACCCGCGATAAACTCTGGTGTTTTTAAATCATGTAAAATAGACTTTAGAAGGCGGTTTGACGCTCCATATGATTCTAGGAACAGTTTTAACTGTCTATTCAGAAAATAAATTGAAGATGCATTTTCAAACAAGATATTGAATCTAGAATCCCGATATGGTTTAAGGGGTAATGCATGTATTTTTTTTTTCCTTCAAGAAATCTTTAATGTATTCTCGGAATGGTCCTTGGCAACCTGATTTCTCATCGGCACCGGAACCAGAGGCAAAAGCTTTTGAAGCTGTTCGTACAAGCCTACAAGTTCCCGGTTCACACTCTTTTAAAAAAGATTTATCAAAAATTGGACCTGGTCCATTAAAAATACCCTTTTCTAATTCAGTAATGGATGACTGAGCAGCAACAGCAAAATTGACTAAAGAATGTAAGCCGCAGAAGAAATTGCACAAATTTTCCACCGAACGCTTTTCCTGATCAGA
This sequence comes from Mytilus edulis, assembly GCA_019925275.1. Taxonomy (NCBI): domain Eukaryota; kingdom Metazoa; phylum Mollusca; class Bivalvia; order Mytilida; family Mytilidae; genus Mytilus; species Mytilus edulis. The sequence continues at coordinate 41,786,523 of CM034357.1, read as the reverse complement.
AAATTGATCAAAATTGGCATATACCAGAGGCAAAATTTCAGCCCGATATGATTCTAAAAGGTTATTAAATTTTACCTCCGTAGCAGCACGATCTGACAATGTGGCTGATATGTGCTTAAGAATATCTTTAGAAACACTATTATCAACTGAATCACTAATTTCATTTAAGTCTTGTAGTATTTCCTTTAATACTTTAAGAGTGTCTTCCGCTGACTTAGTTTCAATATCTCGCAATCCTAAAACCCACAAATTTCCTTTACTATCGGATGCTTCAAAGCCCATAAACTTATTACCAAATTTCGATGTTTCATCTGTCAAAAGGGTTGTGTTTTTTTCTGCCGAAAATACTTCTGCAAGATGCTTCTGTGATAAACACAATCTTTGTAAATTCATATCTAAGATAGTGGACTTAGCTGGCAATGCATTAGGCTGCACATTTACTAAGCTAAGCACACTTTTAATAACAGGATTAACTTTAGCAGCACTCGCGTTGTGCTGCAAAAGTTCATATATACATTGTTTTAAAATTGTTGTATATTTTCTGCTTTTAACATCAAAGACAGTTAATGTTCTTTGAGCCTTATCAATATCCTGCACAACACCTTCCAGGTAATCACAATTAATTTTTAATTCACAAATTGTTTTATCTTTTTCTTTTAACGACTTTTTAAGTTCGAATATTATGTTATCTTTTTCTTGACAACAGCTAATTTCTGTCTCCCTGGGCACCATCTGTGACTCAAGAATTTTGACTTTTGAACTAGAATATTGCTCCCTAGCTTTTGTTCTTTTCAAATTTAATTTGCATTTGCTTAATTTATTTTCAGATGAATCAAGTTTGTCAATGGATTCGTTCAGTTTTTCATTTAAGTTGGAAACTTCAAACTCAGCTTTGTTCAGTAATAAGGATTTTTGTTTAAGATCATCATGTATGGTTACACTTTTTGTACTAGAAATTTTGGAGACACGTAAACATAATTTTGCTTTTGGCATTAGAAAAGAATTAGACAAAAAAATTTCAAAGTTCTGCTTTCCATTAGCTCTGCTTATTGATTTTTGCAAAATTTTCTTTTCACTTAAAAGTTTTTCAAGGCTTCTATGGTAAGCCATCTCAACCGGTTTATTTTCCACATGATTATTCTTTTCCTTTAACCATTGAACACATTTTAAATTGCCATTCACTTTAGTAAACTCCAAAACATCTGAATTTGATACATGTATATTTTCTTCTAAGGCAGCCATATTTCGATTTGATTTCAATGTACCACTATTTGAAACATATTTTAATCCTGTTGTCTTAATTTTTAGTTTCAACTCTTCAATTTCTGATTTAAGCTTTTTATTTTCTGACTTTAACTCTTTATTTTCTGTCTCGGTGCTAAGTTCGGATGATGATTTCATATTTAAAGTTGGGCCGTCCACAAAGATTTGGGTGCTCAAAATCGGCCCCGTTATAATGGTTTGAGTATCACTTTCTTTATATGTTTTTGAGTTCTTTGAGTTCAGTTCATTACTACACGGGTTTATACATACCTCTGTACAAGGAATTTCCTAGTTAAAACAAAGTACATTATGACCTGCATGTAACTTGTATATACTTACATAACCTGCTATTACTACATGTACTAGGAAGCATTACCCATATTAAACACGCACGTCAAACTGGATTCTTATGTTCATCGTGCATGACCAAAAAAAAAACAACAGCAATACTTTTAATGAAACTTTAACCTTATAATATTTTCAAAAGAAACAAGTTACAAAGCCATGATAGTATGACTTTCAAAAGAGAAAATTAAAGATTAACTGTGATTATCTGGAAGGAATAGTGCAGGGTATAGATAAGGCTCAGAGAACATTAACAAAGTCAGCCGAAGACAATGTTAAGGTATTAAAGGAAATACTGCAAGACTTAAAACAAAATAAGTGATTCACTTGATAATTGCGTTTCTAATGATATACTTAAACACACATCAGCCACATTGATTGTTAATGGGACAAGTAGGACGAAAAAGTGTGTAATAGACAAACGGACAACCAGCCATGCCTCCTTTCTGAGGAAGAATATAAAATTGAATATGGTTATGAACTCACCTTGACAGAGGTAGGTTTTTTCTTAGGTGCTGGTTTTCGTAAATTTTCTTCTCCAGAGGAAAATATCTCATCAAGAGTGAATTCGAATGGCATTTCAATTCACATGAAACTGACATAGACACAATCTGAAATAAAAAGACATTGTTTAATAATGAGGCTTATAATATTCTTTGTTGATATACAATGATGCAGCAAAGTCAAAACTAAATGGGCGCAGTTATTGGATAGCTTATCTGTCCTCTATACCTTAACAATGACACTTTTATAATTCTGCTTCTTCAGGCCCCAAATTTGAAATTCTAAAACCTTTTTGTGCATCTACATATACAGTGTATGATAGTATTGTATATATTAATTGAAATGCATAAAATAAAAATAAAACTTATAGGTGATCGTGTCACCACCAGTTGACATCACAAGAAAAGAGAAAAGTGCATGACGGACAGGCAGACAGACAGAAAGGAGTGAGACAGGGGGAAGAAAGTGTTTGGGCCCCTACTTAATATCTGTAGCCTTTGGCCCCAATTTTCTAAAGATCAAAATGTAAAACCCACCTACTTAAACCTTAGTGAATCTACATATATGATATTGTCTAGCAATACAGTATAGCATGTAAAGTCTTTAGAAATAAAATGCACAAAATAAAAACTGAGCGATGTTGACATCACAAGAATTTGAGAAAAGAGAAGAGTGAAGGACGGACAGACGGGTGGACAACATGGGGTTATCAGTATCACAATATCCAGGGGCGGATCCAGTAATTTAAAAAAGGGAAGGGGGTTCTAACCACATGTCCCTATTCAGATGTGTTGGTCGTCCAAAAAAAAAGGGGGTTCCAACCCCACCACCCTGAATTCGCCAATGATATACCTGGCTTTTGTAAAACTTAAAAAAGTTAATTAGGAAGATATACACCCCTTATTATTAATACATGTTTGTAATTATTACTTGTTACTGTTCACAAACAAAAATGTTGACACAATAATGATTATTACTCTGTACATATCTAGTCTCTAGACTATACTAGGATATATATATAATCAGAAATTCATTTATTCACCACAAAAACTAACTCACTAGAGATTTAATAATCCCCTTTCATGGTTTAAACATTTATACACTTAAACTGTAAATATAATGCAAAGGTAAACTAAAATTCTTTAAATTTAATTGCTGTTGTTTTTTTGTGTTCAAAACCGGAAGTGGAAAAAAAAGGGGGTGTCGTGGAATTCTTATTTGCGCTGAAATGTGCTGCACACCAGCCACCTATTGTAAGATTGTTTGTACAGTTTATACACTGATTTATTACTGTGTTCAATTACTTTTAATTTTTTTCTTAAGTTCTTAGTTTTTCAGATGTCTGAAAATTACCAATTTTCACGGCAAAAATTCGTACTTGAAGTCGAATCAATTAATATTTTTTTTAAATTCGTCTGCTAGCCTATGCTTCTTATCTGTCTTTTGATGCTCACGTTTTACGCGAGATCACAAATAATAGCCAATCAAAAGAAGTTTTACTAAAGGTATCACGGCAGAAACACCAAGATGGCGGAGGTAAATTGAACACAACTAATTTTTCTGATGTCACTTCAAACAACTCGTTTTCCTTGTTTATACGACTGAAACGGTAAAAAATTATTATATTTGAGTACTTTGATTTATTATCTTTCCATTGATGTAATCATAAAGAAAATAGGAACTGTAAAATTTCATTGAAGGCATTTTTATCAACTGTTGATTTTGTACTGTGTCAGAAGGTAAATTACCAATACTATTTGTCCGCTGACCTCCCTAACATAATAAAAATATATGATATGATCTTCTGCAGCGATCAGGCTGTTACCACGGCATTGTTTGTTTGTTTTCGGCTTCAATATGTTTCGCTTCCCTTCTTGTGCAGCAGCAAATACTTCATGCATGTTCGGGTTGAAATGTGAACAATAAATGTATATCGTCATTCGAAGAATTGTTTCTGTTAAATTTGTTTACAACTTTGTTAACATACTGTAGAATTTATAGCTTGACATATGACAAATATACCATTTAATTGTTATGAAAGATGTCATTTAATCATTGAGTTGTTCCGTTTCCTGTCGAGGTTGTCATGATGTTAACTATCTGTGTAAATTTGATACCGTTTTTTTTTTACGGTTTTGATGGGTTTGAACAGCTTCAATTGTCTTTAAAATTATATTCAATGCATCAATTGATTATCAATTTTAGAATAAAACATTGGGTTTTATCAAATGTATCAATTTATTTTTGTTTCTGTATTAAACATTAACCAACTAGATCTTGAATATAATCAATAAAGCATTTGAAAATTGTACTGATGCTCGATATGAAGAGGAATTATGTAATACGTATAATGATCCAAACACCTTGAAATTATGTAATCTGTTTTCCTCAAATAATATTAGTTTTAGAAATTATGTCGATACATTAAAGCTGTTAATGTGAAAAAAAAAAAAATTACAAAAATACTGAACTTAGAGGAGAATCCAACCGGAGATTCCATAATCACATGGCAAAATCAAATGACAAAACACATAAAAAACGAATGGACAAGAACTGCCATATTCCTGACTTGGTACAGGCATTTTCAAATATAGAAAAAGGTGGATTAAACCTGGTTTTAAAGCGCTAAATCTCTCACTCACTTTGATGAGTGTCATCAAATGCCGTAATATTTACAATGATGCGTGAACTAAACAGACATAATAAATAAAATAGTCAAAATATGGGTACAGCAGTCGTCATCGTATAACAATTTATAAAAGGAACAATTTAACAGAACACAACAAAACATCTATCTACAAACACATTCATTGATTCGCGTGTCTGACGTCAGAAAATTTTATACGACGCATACATTTGTCGTTCAATGTATATACAAACAATTTAAAAATTTCACATTGGCAATGTTAGCATACAGGGTTAAAATATCCAATTATGTAAGAATTAATTTTAGAAATAGACCGAGATTTAAAATAGTCCAAAAGTTATATAAAATGTATAAGAATCCACACTACGCGATTGAATAATGTTGACGTTTGTGGTTCAACGTGTATTTCCTAATTCATCATAGAAATATAGCATAATGACATATGCACCCAAAATGAGCAGAATAATCAGAATATAATTTCCAGACATAATGTAAAGTAAATTAAAAATAGGTTAAACAAAGTACATAATATGATTGGTTTTGATTTAATAGTCAACCCCATTAAAACTGGTTATATCGTAAATCGAAATTGATTTATCTTTACAATGGTGTATAACATGCCTACATTTGTTGTCGGAATTATCCGAAGCAATCCTCCCAAAGTATGTCTATCGTAATAATTTTGCCAACCGCTGAAGAATTGGCAATAAACACGTCACGTCTTCTTATATATCACGGTTTCGGATCCTACTAAAATGCGCCCGGGGAAAATAAATAGTTATTGAATTGGCATGAGACAACTTTGTGACAATAAAATAAGTTATGCAAATTGATTTTTTTTTAATTTTAGACAAGTATTTTGCAAATAAAGATGATAGACATTTGTAATAAAGCACAAACACAACTAAGAATGTTTCAATTTAAACAATAATATATGATTACTATTTCGAAAGACAGATAATAATGGATCACAGTTAATGCTGAAGATTTATAAATTGTAAGACATCAAGAGACATGTTTTTCAAAAACGATATCAAAATGAAAACTTTAAAATTCACAGTTAGATATTACTTTATACAAAATTAAAATAGTTACACATAAAAAAAAATCAGCAAATAAAGCAGTACTATACATGTACCGTATAGCAAAAACAATGGTATAAAAAGCAGGAGTTGGGTTAAATTTTAAAACTAAGCATTAAAACACTGATAAGCATAGCCATTAAAAGAGATTCAGTTTTAAAACAAAGAAATAGTTAATCTATATATATCAATATCTGCATATAAAACATTTACTATTGTTTAAAAGCACTAAAAGTAAAAAGTAAATATTAAAACACTGACATGACTGATAAGCATAGCCATTAAAACAGTTTCAGTTTAAAAAAAAATATAATAATTCTTTATCAGCATATGCATATAAAACATTTACCAAATTGTTAAAAAGCACTAAAGTAAAAAGTAACACTGATAAGCAAAGCCATTAAAACAGTTTCAGGTTACAAAAAAGATATAATAAATCTATATCAGCGTATGCATATAAAACATTTACTAAATTTTTAAAAAGCACTATTCGTCTTACCACCTATTCATACTAACTGTCAACTACATTACTGTTCATAACAAATATAATACAATGTACATTTAATAGTTATGTTGAAAATTTCAAGGTAGTGGTCTTGTTGCTACGAATACGCTTCTTTTGGTTTGGCTTCCTTGCGGTGGTTGGAATTTAAGGAATCTTTAATTTTCCGTCAGATGATTCCACAAAATTGTCTCTAGGTTTGCTTAGATTCATTAACTTTCTAAAAATGGCGTCCTTTTCTTTTGCACATTTCGACGACCATACCACTTCTGTTACTTGAAGTTTTCTAGCCCAAGGAGCCAACGCATAGTTCCCCTGGCCATGTAATGCTCGTCGTATATCTCGATATTGTAATTGAACAATTTTGTGTAGTTTGCCTATAAGGTCCGGGAGCTTTCCAATTTGTAGATAGTTTTAAAATATTGTTCATCGATTCGCATGAATTGTTCTTCCAGTTAATTGGGGCAATGTCTTTTTGTGGCGGTTCCCAGACATAGTTTTTCAGAGATGATGTACTACTGCTAAAGTAACGTTGAAACGCGGGAACACTGTACTCGTACTTCGCTTCCAACTCCATTACCTTTAGGTCAAACTCTACATCATCAGGAGACGAGAGGAGACCATCTACGCCAAAAACCTCGTTGAGCACAGTGTTGTAATTTGGGTCTTTTTCGCCAATGACTTCCCGCAAATGTCTCTTAAAACTTTCCTCAATGTGACGTGTGCAAAGAATTTGCTGGGAATCTGGAAAGCACTTCTGTATTGCTTTCGTCAAAGCCTTTTCTTCGTCCGAGCCAAAAACAAGGCTTTTGCCACTAATCTGTGCTCCAGGAATATCGTCCAAAAAGCACTGGAGGTGGCTAAAATCGGTGGTAAGTGGAAGCAACCGTCCCAGTGGAGGTAGCATGGCCCAAGCATGATTGGGGCTGGAGTGTTAGAAAACTTTCTTATTAAGTTCTGGTTTTGAAAAACCGCAATCAGCGTGTCGCGTGTACAGTTAACGATTGTTAATTAGTCTTGGCTTATTATATTTATAAATATACATATCATTTCAATTCTTTATTACTTTAAGCACACATATAATTGTTAAAAATGAAAACGGGGGAGAATAATGAAAATTAAAATTCCATAAGCGTACATTTTGGCTGATCAGAAGTTTTATTATTTTCTCTCTATTATTTATATAATATATTACAAATCTCACCTCTGTCAATCGTAGTAATGCTGATGTGTATGTGTATTCATCTGACTGAGTGTTTTAATATTTCCTGTTGAGGTAAATTTATAATATCAAAAAGTCTCTCTTCCTGGTTAATTATATCATTTACCTCATACATGCACTGTATATTATATTGTATAAACTTATTGTCTCTATAACTATATTATGATTTGCCACTGAACGTTTATTAAGCAATGTTAATTAATGTTCATCGAGTGTAATATTTTCGCTATACGATGTTTTTGAACGTTTAAAATGTACACAAACATGGCTAATTAAGGAATAACAGTACTGTAGTTGAAGAGTTGCCACCGTCAATTGTAGATTTGACGGTCGCAAATGCAGTTTAACTGGCGACGCGTAGCAGAGACAGTAAAACGGAGATTTGCGACCGTCAAATCAAAATTGACGGTGGCAACTCTTCAACTACAGTACTGTTATTCCGATTCTAATGCATTTCAAAATGAAATAATACGATAAAACTTGGAAAAATGTCTTAATTTGACAAATAAAAAAAATCCGCGAAACTTCATGAATGACTTTTGCGTAAAGACGTCATACAAATGAAAACTTACAAACTGGAGGTTATTGCGTTACATGTACGCTTCAAATTCGGATAAAATAACATTAAAACGGCAAATTCGAGGTAGGTGTTGTTTAATTTTCGATTATATAGTAGTAATCGAACATTTGTTGATTCAATCATTTCAAAATGGTTGTCCCTCCTTAGTTACGCCTGGTCAACTGTGGATTTGACGGCAACTTTTAGCCAATGAAAAACATTGTTACATATATATTGCATTAGAATTGTATTTACATTCAGCAAACCGAAACAGTCACTATTGCCAGGTCTATTTTGTAACAATAAATTAATAGCAACAGCAGTAGTCATTTTAGCGGATTGTCATATTTGCTTTTATGAATTAAAAAAAACAGCGAGGTGACAAAAGAAAGTGCATATATATTACAAATCATCTCTGATAAACTCTTGACAAAATATGAACACCTTGTTCATCAGTCTTTGAACATTTTGGAACTAACATTTAAATCTGTTCAGCATGCTTCAAAATTAAAAAGAAACAGGTTCATTAATCTGCCAATTTTGAAAAGTGCAATTGGAAAGAAGAACGATAACAAATTCAACAATGACCATAATTAGTATATCCTTTATTAGAGACCATCATGGATGAAGATCTGGCACATTTAGGCTGCGGCTGGGACATGATGGTGTTTTGCTCAAGGACAGAAATCATGCCCTGTAACAGATCAAGAACAGACCCCTTAAAGAGTTGATACAATGATACTAGTATTCTTAACTTGCATAAATCTAGAATAGCGAGGTTAACCTCTCGCTAATGAAACAGTCGCAATGAATTTGATTATATTGACATCAATGTGTGAGCAAAAAAAATAGACGTAAAAGGTGAAAATGTCAAAAGATGTGGTATACATGTAGCAGACAACCTTGTAATTCAATCTTAAAAACTTAAAAACAAATAACTGTCTCACAATAAAAGAAACACAAAATAGCATGCAGACAAAATATTTAAGCAATAATGATAAACAATATTTTAAAATTTACCATGAAAGCACAAATACACAAACAATATTTTAAAATTTACCATGAAAGCACAAATACACAAACAATATTTTAAAATTTACCATGAAAGCACAAATACACATTGCCGGGATGTACAAGTACCGAGCTACTGATTACATGCATGTTTATAATTAAAACTGGACTAAACAGTAAACTTGAAAAATTAAACATGGACCAAAGGTTATTAAATTAAAACTTCAAACCCTTTCCAAACGTGTGGTATTCGTTAAGTTAGTTGTGATATGCTTGTTTTGTGAAGATGAGGCACCATGTGCGCTCTCTGCAGATTAATAAATCCTGCAAACACTAATGAGGTGTCAATATATTAAGGTCTGTGGTAAGGCTAAATTTCTGCCCCTATACACTATACAGTAGTTTTCTAGAGAAAGTTCCAATCGACCGCTCTTCGTCACGATAAGACACTATTGCAGGACCTGCCTATATTTATTGTTAATTTGACAATGCTTCAAACTAAAATTTTATCGACAACATTATTCATTCTGTCATAATGGGTGAAAAAAAACTTCGATGTGTTTTGCTTTCAATCGTTGGTTTTTTGGAAGATGTACCAGATAGTGCCCATGATCTATTAATAATTAAATTGTCCATAACAAAATTAGGAGAAAGGACTTCCAAGGAAACCATCAACTCATATATACCAGGATTAAATTTTGTATTTACGCCAGACGCGCGTTTAGTCTACAAACGACTCATCAATGAGGCGCAAATCCAATAATGTTTTTTTTTTAAAGTTGATCATTGAGGACCTACATGTATGTTGGTTCAAACATTAATTTTAAATCATACTTTAACTGTGTTTTCCAAAATACAATACTAGATAAAAAAAAAATGATTCGGGGATTGAAAATAAAGGAAAATGTTAGCTGGAAGTTGTATATCAAATGAACTAGCTAGTTCCGTTTGAACTCCTATAATATTATAAGCAACACGACGGTGTTTCTAGTGGAGCACGATCAGCTTACCATTCCGCCTCATTGCGAAATTTTCTTTTCTATGTAGGATTTTGTGGTCTTGTTTGTCATTTAACCTTTATTTTGCCGTGGCGAGGTTAATTGTTAACCTCTCCATTGTTTCCTTCGTCTCTTTAAGAGAAACAGAAAGAAACAAACCACACAGAATATCTATTACATAAATTTACCGCTTCAATTTCATTCATCAGTTTTTTCTTTGTATTCAGCACCTCCTTGATGAGTTAACTTTGACAATGCCGTTGATATCATAGTTACCATCAGCCAATGGAACTTGTTTTATTAATACATTTTATGTAGTGAATTTATCCATAACACACTGTTTTTCGTCTTACGCTATGTAATTCTGGAAGTTGTGTCAAGACATCGAAATCTCTTCAAACAAAAAAAAACCATCTTTCTTTTTTTATTATTTTACTGTGTGCAGATTATATTTATACACTACTACTGCATACTTACTGGAAGTACTATGGTTAGAGTTCAAAGTTTAGACGGATAGACGTAACCGTTATATTGCAATGAAACTTTCAAATAAAAATGAATACATTAAATAATAACTCCCAAGGTCAGCTTACAAGAGTTTTAACTTTTTCCAAGGATTGTTCCTTATGCATTTCCGTGTTTCTTTGTTACAATGACGTGGCTCCGTACTCAAACATCCCGTCGTTGTTCTATGATAACTTTTGTATTATTATCTCTCAGTTTAACAATATCATGAATATACTTGGACTATATATTCCATATTGTGTTTTGTTTTACATACATTGATTGACGTGGCTCTGTACATCCCGTCATTGTGTTGTTGTGCCATGGTAAATGTTTATATATTTGTTACATTTTACAGTGATTAAGATAATAACCCAATGTTGACTGCTGTGCTGTGTATCCACATTCTCAACAGTTTATATCTATTATGTCGTTAGTTTTTTCAACACATCGGTGTCAATGTAATGTTGTTGGTTGTGTTTTTTTTTTTGCGTTTGCATGATCATACAAGTGAGAGGCTTAATTAGCTATGAACCATGTAGTTTTGTCCACATAATGTTGGGTGGTTTTTTTGCGTTTTTCATGATCATACAAGTGAGAAGCTTAAATAGCTATGCACCAGGTTAAATCCAGCTTTTGCAGGTAGATTAGGGCCTTTCCTATTTGAATTTTCCTCAAAGTTAAGTATTTTGTAGTTTTACTTTTTTCGTCAGTTTGTTGCATTACCCTGAATTATATGTGTTATTGAAATTTGATCATCGGTAAATTACATTTTGCAACTTCAGTTTATAATTGCATATTACCTGTACATTAAATGTAGAAACATGTTTATGCTCTAGACGTGGCGGTGTTGAAACTCTACTGTTTGTCATTAAATAATCAGTAAACCCAAACTCCCGAGCAATCTGTAATGAGACTACATACGAACAAATGCAAATAATTTTCAAAGAAAAAAAACGCCAGTAGGTTTGAATAAGTACGTTGATTCTTGTATATACATAACCGGCATAATCCCTGTTTGCTACTTTCTTAGCATTGCGTATTAGGTAAAGAGCGAATATGAAAATTGGACGGACGAATGGTCAAGGGTAACACTTACTGCATCCTATGCGAATAGCAGTTCTTAAGCTTGTCTTAGTGTTACTAACCTGTAATCGTCTTAGTTATCGCCTCTTATGCATTCAAATCATACTAAAAGGAAAGCTTTAAGCGATTGCAGTATCCAATGGCAATGGACTACAAACGCCTAAACAGTTTTATCGTTCATATAGGGAATATGTACTTTATGGGTGGGGAATAGTTATTGAAGAAGATTCGATCTATTTCTCAGTATGTAAATTCAATTATTATACTATACAGTTTTCCTTAATATCTGCAAGCAATGTTAACACAGCACGATACAATTTAAATGTTATCTTCAAAATAATTGCTTCCTTCTAAACGATAAAACGATATTCGAAATATAATATAACTGAACTGATTGCATTTAACGTTTGATATTAGTTTCGTACATGCGAACTGAGAAAATTCTATGACGACCTTTTGCCGTTACAAAATAACGAATCTATGAAAGCAAAGCAACTTAAGTGATCAAAAGCACCACTGTTATACATGTAACCATTATTCGTCTGATTATTCTTTTAGTGAACTTTTCAATTAAAGTTCTTTTTTTCGTTAGTTTTGATATTCTTTGCTTCGTCGTAAGATTCTTGAATACAATCTTGTTTTCATTTTCCAGCTAACCTTTACAAAATTTAAATATGACCAACATTGCATACAGATAAAACAAGGTAGTGAATTATTGTACGGAAGTATGCAAGTATATGAAGTTAATAGATATGGCTTTTTGGTGCGGAGATAGAAATGTTTTCACAAAAATACCGAACTCCGAGGAAAATTCTAAACGGAAAGCCCCGGCAAAATCAAATGCTTAAACAACCCAACATGTCGAACGGATAGATAACTGTTTTATGATCTAATTCGCCAGACTCAAACGAACATAAATTACTTATACAATAAAACTCAACACATGTATCAGAAATGAGCTCTCTTTGTGAGGGTAGCATACTTTTTATTAACCAATGTATAATAAATCTAAATCAAACAGTTCGTTTCAAAGTTCATTAAAGCACACTTCGGCTCATTCTCATTACTGAGAAACTAAAAACAGTAACAATCAGCCATCCATTAATAAATACAAATATACACCAATCTACAAACAAGAAATACAAGTTAAATTGAAAACCAATTGTTCAAAGAACAATTGAAGGTCTTTCCACAAGTAAAATCTATTTCATTATCAAAATATTAAAAATCAATCTAAAACGTCAGTTCCTATGGCTTTATAATGTATAAATATGAATTCAAAGCAAAGGTCAAAATCTAGAACGTACAAATTACCTATGACCTTGACCCTAATTTCAAGGTCATAAACCAAGGATCTCAAATCAAAATACCCTAGGTCTTTATTATGTATGGTTAATGAGTTATATCACTTTACGCATAATTCTAAATATAAGATGGGTGAAAACTCCTATTTATTGTTTACACACCCTTTCAACCAAAATTTATAAGTAACGGCATGTCGCAAATAACAACTTAGTGAAAATAAGATGTTGATATGTTATAAGGTTTTGGAAATTAGTAAAATTAAGCCAAAATAAAAATTTAGAATATGACCTTGACCTTTGACCTTGACCCAATGTTAATTTTTTTGAACCAAGGATCTCAAATCAAAAGACCCTAGGTCTCTATCACTTATGGTTTACCAGTTAGAAATGCAAATTACTTATATCAAATACATAAGGGGGAATAACTCTTATATGGAGTCTCCGGATAGCTTCGGTCAAAACTAAACTCCTAATCCTGAAGATGTAACTAGCAATTTGGTAAAATAAATTTGTCGTAATCTGCGAAGGAGTAGTGGCCACAAGAAAAACAGTGTTTGGGAAAATAACTCTTACAACGCAAAGTATTTAATTACACGGTTGTCAATTTTAAAGCGTATAAACTATACGATATCATATTCCAAATATCTAAGCGACATCTTTTGAAGCAACAAAACTACGCAAGAAAAAAATTAGGCGGAAGAAAAAAAAAATAATAATAATAATAATCAGAACAACAATAAGTCTTTCCACGGAAAGGTGGAAAGACCTAATAAATCACTACTTTCAACATGAAAACAATAGATGGTCTTGGTGGTAGTGGGGAGGGGGGAGGTAATACAGGCAAGACGTAAGGCAGAACTTCGAATAGTAACATTATAAATTACATTTAATTGATATCATACAACAGGCACGAGAAACACGAGCCAAAATCATACGATACCTAGAATACCTGTTTTAAAGTCGCAATGCGACAAATATTGTCCAATGGAATACATTGTAAACATTACAGGTATTCTAACACGTGTTGATGTAAACAAACACTCGTGTTTTACCAAGACAAATACATGTGCTTCCGGACTATTATTAAATATATATATTCCTTACTTGGTACAAGCATTTTCATTAGTAATAAATGGTGAATTTAACCTGTTTTTATAGCAAGCTAAATCGCTCATGCACTTGGTCGAGTTGTTGCCTCTCTGACACATTCCCAATTTCCATTCGCAATTATATTTTAAATGTGCAAGTTGTTGTACATATCCGAATTTGGACATTCGTGTTTTAAATAATTTTTATATTTATTAGAACTGGCTCGTCGAAAGGTTCTGAATATCACAAACACTTCATTTTATTTAGCTCGTATTTGACTATATAATTCCATACGTATATAAAAGTATCTCAGTTTTAGCTTTAGATGATCTTCGTAATAGTTAAAAGTCCGTTTGATTTTATAAATCTTCAGAAAATTATTCTTAAAAGTTTTTTTATTTTCATAAATATTTTTTTCATTTTTATAAATATTTTTTTTTCTTCATGTATCATGTGTATGTTAATGTATGATATATACGAGTTAATGTATGATATATACGAACTCTGACTATGAATAACATAATTTGGAACCAAAAATTAAAAAAACTTACCCATTAGGTCTATGTTACTTCTATTGTTTTAAAAATAAAATACTCAATGGAGTAAGTATGAGTAGTATAGTAGACTTCCATTCAAAACAAAAACATTAGACATGTGCTGTAAACCTGTTTCATTGTACCATGTGACTTTACTCATTTGAATAACTCTGACCAGCATTCAATTAAGTCATGCGATTACTGAGCTTTCTGTATAAATAGTTTTATATTTTTTCATTGTTCTATGAGTAACCTAAGTCCTCAGCAATATTTTCCCCTTGACATTACTAGTATTACATTTTTTAAAAATACAGTGTCCTTTTTGGGCAAAATTCAGTTTAGAAATGAAATTTTGTGAAAAATGAATGATTTAAAACATATTTATTCATTATCACTGAACTAGTTCAGGGGCCAACTGAAGGACGCCTCCAGGTGCTGGAATTTCCTTGCTGCCGATTGAAGACCTGTTGGTGACTTTCTGCTGTTGTCTGTTTTATGGTCAGGTTGTTGTCTCTTTGACACATTCCCCATTTCCATTCTCAATTTTATTGTTATAGTTATTTTTACCTCCATATGTTTATGGAAAGTTGTATCTGCTCTCATTGGTTAATTTTAGGAAAACCAAACACAAAATACTCACAACAAATTAATTATCAAAGCCATTCGTAATCCTCAGTTTCATCTCCATCACTTAAATCATCATTCTCACTTTCGCTTTCAATTTCAGAGTCTGATTTAATATGAATTATAATTTTTTGAATTTCAACCTGTATAGCATCCTTTTGCCAATATTTTAGTTCAATATTGTTTTTTACATGATTGCATGAATTTAACCATGTTGTACTATTTATCTGTTCAAACCCTTTTGAATAAGGGATTTCACATCATTTTGTCTAAATGTAGAGTTTTCCTGACCAACAAATCCCTTTAAATTTCCCCAAATAAGTTCAATAGGGTTAAACTCGCAGTGATATGGTGGGAGTCTTAGAACTTCATGTCCTTTCTTTTTCAAAAATTCATCAACCTTCTATACAGGGTCAATTTATTGGGAATTAATTATTTCATATAACTTAGGTTTGGTTTTTTTCATGTCAAATTCAACACCAAGTTTATTTAAAAAGTCAACCATGTCACCTTTTCTGGAATTATATGTGGGATGTTTTGTACCCTCGACACGCACACTGTGATATGACGCATTGCCCATTACTATTAGTCCTTTTTTTTGGCAAAGCTGGCACTAATTCTTTTTCAATCCATTGTTCAAAAATTTTGCTGTTCATCTCCGTATGGTAATCGCGTCCGTCCGTACTGATACCCTCAAAAACTAAATCACATACCTTAAAAAAAAAAAAAAAAAAAAAAAACTTTTCACATCAAGCATGCAAAACAACGAATCTTTGACCTTTACCTAGGGGAATTTTTCTGTTTTTTTGTATCTTCTGAACTAGTCCATTGATGGGAAGTTGTATGGATGGTATCAACCCAAGTTTCATCCAAATAAACAACAGTATAACCTTCTTCACGCTTTTTCTTAATTGTCCTAAGATATTGTATGCGTTGGTTAACAATGTCCTACCTTTCAACTAAACCTTTGCTGTTTTTATCCACTTTCTTATATCTAAAGCCTAACTCATGCAAAGTTTTCCATAATTTGTATTTTGATAAACTAATATCATGATTTTTTTCCAAAAGTTGTTTTAATGTCTTTAATGTCACACATTCATTTTGCCTAAATAAATTATGCACAGTGGTTTTTATCAGATCTTTGTCAAATTGATCAATTTTGTCCTTTTTAGTTGAGACACTTTTTGACTGCAAGATTTCTTCTGATCTAAGCATATTAAGCTTTCACTAACTTTAACACAGAGGGCAGTTCTTTTTGTGGTATTATGCCATGAATGAAATAGAGGTTCCCGCTCTGACTCGGCAAGAAAATAATTAAACACTTTCAGAATTATATCCTTTTTTTCTATAGAAATTTTTGGAGGCATGTTAATTCCTTTCTTTATACACAAGTAAGGGAGATAATGTATAATTTAAAAACAATATTAAAAAAGTTCTCTTTTAATGATAAAGGTCTTTTGGGTTTTTTCTAATTTTATTTTCGTTTTAGAGAGTCATAAGCTGTGGGTTTTTTTCAAGAAAAATAGCCTCTCCATTTTGTTACTACTGTTAGCATGCTTAAAGCATGAAAAGCTTGCTTATATTCTTTCAGAAGGTATAAATTTATAATCAAATTAAGGTTACAAAAACTAAGATTTAGTAAGGAAAAAAAATAAAACATATGCTAATAACATTTTTGTTACTAATTACATCTTTGTTGATACATGCAAGTTCATTTATAAAATCATAAAAAAAAACCTTAGATAATGGTCATTTTTCATAACATGAATAGTGTCCTTTAATATTTAAATGAGTAAAGTCACATGGTACAATGAAACAGGTTTACAGCACATGTCTAATGTTTTTGTTTTGAATGAAAGGCTGTTACACTACTCATACTTACTCCATTGAGTATTTTATTTTAAAAAAACAACAATAGAAGTAACATAGAGACCTGATGGGTAACATTTTAGATTTTTGGTTCAAAATGATGTTATTTATAGTCAGAGTTCGTATACATCATACATTAACATACATGAAGAAGAAAAAAATATTTATATGTAAAAATGAACTTTTAAGAATCATTTTCTGAAGATTTATAGAAATCAAGCGGAATAAATATCCTAATGGAAGATTTACGGTCTCCTTATTTCTACAATATTAAAATTCCAGGTTTTTCCAATATTTAATTTCATATTTTCATGTTTGAAAGATATTTGACGTTGATATAATGGAATTTGATGAGACTGTCGTACAAGTGAGAGGTTTAGCGCTATAAAACTAGGTCCAATCCACCATTTCCTACATTTGAAAATGCATGTGCCAAGTCAGGCATATGACAGTTGTTGTCCATTCGATTGATGTGTTTTGTCATTTGATTTTGTCATATGTGAATAGAGGGACTTTCCAATTGAATTTTCCTTTGAATTCAGTATTTTTGTGTTTTTACTTTTTTTGTCACATGAAAGAAGTTCTTCCATAATTTTAGTTCAAAATGAAAAAAATATATAGATATTCCTAGTAGATTAAATAGTATTTTGGTCCTCAATGCTCTTCAACTTCGTACTTTAAAACATTTTTTTTATTTAAGCGTCACTGACGAGTCTTTTATAGACGAAACGAGCGTCTGGCGTAATATAAGATTTTAATCCTTGTATCTATGATGAGTTTATAGAATGTTATTTCCAACAGGAACATATAGTACATGTATGACATTGATGGTAACAAAGTGTCCAGTGGAACATCTGTTTGCCGGAACAAATATACTTTAGACAGATTAAGATCAGAATACAATTAACGCAAAAACAGATAAGTTAACGGAACAACCATTTAATAGTTCTTCGTAATCTCTATGGCCAATCAATATGACAGTTTTTGTCCATTCGTTTTTGATGCGTTTTGTTATTTGATTTTGCCATGTGATTATGGACTTTCCCAATTGATCTTCCTCTAAGTTCAGTATTTTTGTGATGTTACTTTTTTCATAAAAGTCGTATCTTATTCTATGCAGTTCGTTTGATGAAAACAAGCAATAAGGAAATAGTCTATTAAAATACCGTACATTAAAATTTACTAGTTCTTCAGGAGTTCAGAACCGAATGATTTTACCTTTAGATTTACCAAAACTACATTTAGTTTGCACCAAGAAATGAGAAAATTTTAATTTTTTGCTTGTACTTTATTGTTTGTGTTTTTATTTATTACATAAACGTAACAAGTAAAGGATTCATATATTACAATAACAAGTACAATGTATAACCCACTGAATGTTCGTGTTAAATCCCTCTATGTTCAGAATTTGCCTTTACTTAATAGTGGTATTTCCGTAATATCTTCAAGCATACCCCACACAGCATGATATAGTTTTAATTGCATTTTTTTTTCATATTTATTATAACTACTTCCCCTTTAAAGATCAAATGACAACCAACTTCCACTATTTTCACCAAATCCAATTAAAATAAAATGACATGTTTGTAACTGTAAAAATACGCATTGTGAAACGTAATATTGGCATAGTATTAATGATAAATATCAATTACAGGATTGAAAGCGGGGAAAAGTAAAATCACAAAAATACTAAACTCAGAGGAAAATCCAATCGGAAAGTCCATAATCACATGGCGAATCAAATGACAAAACTCATCAAAAACGAATGGACAAGAACTGTCATATTCCTGACTTGGTACAGTCATTTTCAAATGAAGAAAATGGTAGATTATCGTTTTAATATTTTAATTAGTAGAAATTAAAGCAAACTATGATCACTTGACGCAGCGGTAAGCTCGATCTTTAAAATGAAGAGTTACATTGACGTTTTTAATTTGAAATTTAATACAATATTTTTATTGTCAATCAAGGACGCCCCTAAAGAGCAGTATAATTACAAGCAATTTATTACAATGATTATTATTAATACTGTGAAAACTGCAGTTCAGTACAAACTAGGGAAAATGAGTTCTCCATATAAAATTTTTAAATAAGATTTAGAATGGAAATGGGGAATGTGTCAAAGGGTAACAACCCGACCATAGAACAGACAACAGCAGAAGGTCACCAACAGGTCTTCAATGCAGACCCGAAGGCTTAAAGTTTGTGCAAAATGAAAGGTTGCTTCGGTTATTTGCCAGAAGAGCTGATTTGTATGAAATTGTTGGACTACATTGGTAGGGTCTCCGTCAAGTGATCATAGCTTTCTTTAATTTTTACTGATTGAAATATTAATATAATACTGCCCATAATAAAAAATACCGAAATCCAGGACAAATTCAAAACGGATATTACTTTATCATGTTTATCAAATGGCAAAATCGACAGTTCAAACACACCAAAAAAGGCAAAACAAAATTCAAGATTGGTACAGGTATTTCTTAATGTATAAATTGTTGATCAAACCTGGTTTCATAATTCTCTCACTTGGATGCCAGTCGCATACATTTTGAATAAGTTGATCAGATCAACGTGTGAACTAAACAAACAGATATAGTAGATATATAAAATAACTTTTGTTTTTGTAATCTTAATACATATAAAACAAACAACTTTGTAAAACAACAACTAAAATATGGCCCATACGATAAAGCACATTAGCAAAGATGAAATACAAGAATAAAAAGAGGTTTTTGGACATAAATTAATAAATGTTTTGTAATAAATATCGACAATGTTACGTTATTACTAAAGTTGCAGTGCATACAGCAGCTGGTCAAAATTAATAGGAGACTTCCTGATGATATTACTTTTAGGAAGTACTAATGTTTTTTTTAATGATGACAAATTTGTCTTCAGGTTCGATATTGAAGATGTTTTCTATTGCCATTGTAGAGTTTAAATTACGAGTTTGATAGATTTAAAAAATGCTAGCTTTAAAACCAGGTTTAATCCACCATTTTCTACATAAGAATATTACTGTACCAAGTCAAGGAAATGAGAGTTGTTATCCATTCGTTTGATGTGTTTGAGCTTTTGATTAGGGATTTTGTGTTTAAGTTTCCTAAATGAGTTTAGTATTTTGGTAATTTTACTTTTTTGGCACTCTAATCCGTTTCGTAAACGGTATCTCTGATGACCAAGTACTTTTAATAGGAAACTTTTGAGTACTAAAAACGACGAAAGCAGAAGATTAATTGATACGTGCCTAACAAATTTCAGTTTATCGTCTCTCAGAAATGAAATGTTCAAAAATTCAAAATCTTTTGCAAGGTTCGGTCGGTTAGTAATGATCTTAATTGGCATTGTGGGACTAAACTAATACCTGACAATATATATTTATAATATTTAAATTGTTTGAATTATGAGTATTCTCTTTATCTGATCTAAATGTGAATACATGTATAACATTATTTGAAAAGTATAAGTCTTTGAGTGATGATTAAAACCTTTAGCATTATGACACATACACGTTGTTCACACTTTTTAAGAAGAAAAAAAAAACGAGATTTGTCGGCTTTAAAGTTTCTTAATATAATATTAACTAACCAGTATGTCTTCATCAGCACACTTAGTTGAAGAAAGGAAATGAAGTAAACATGTACTATTTATATGTTTTGGTAAATACAATTTACACAGATTTACAGCTCCTTGTCCAACCCAATTGTTAATTTTAATTTACCTTCTAAGAATATAGGTTTTATTCTGTGTACTATGTACCTTTGTTGCATTATCATTTACAATTGTAAGATATCAGAGCGCATGCATTGTACATTTAAGAAAATTTAAGAAAAATGTACAACTGTTGACCTTTGGAAATTTTGTCTTAATTAAAGTAGATGTGAGGAATTTTTTTAAATGTTTGCCCAGTTACCGTTAATTATCAGTTACCGTCAATTATCAGTAACCGTCACCTGTTATTGTATTCAATAACGAAGACGTTTAATAAAATAACATAATGCTGATATCGTTAGAAGGCCATTTTTAATCCATGTGTAAAAGCTTTGTTTTGATTGTGATAGGAAATTCTGAAAATCCTGTACATTGAGCGTGTCGTAGAAATGTCTGTGTGAAGGGATGTTGAGTCATCGTTGCATGACGTTCCCTGCTTTGGAAAACATAGCAAATAAAGGCAAATTAACATCAATTCTCTATATGCATCAACCAACAGCTGGCCACATAAAAAAATTATGTGATAGAAAAACTACCTCTAACATCAAAGTTAGTTGCATTATTCATAAAAATCAGATTAAAATCTTAATCATCCCAGTCCTTATTGTCGGTTGCTAAGGAACATAATTTTCCTTAGCAACCAAGGAAACATTTACCTCAAAATGACAAAATTTTAATTATGAACAGCTCATTTATTATGTCAGATAGCTTTTAATAGTTTACCATTAAATGAACAACAGAATATGCTTAAAAAGATATATTTATTAAAGTAAATCATATACGGTGAAATACAGTATAGAATGTCAGAGCTAATAGCTATTTTAAGTACTGTGGATCTTAAGCAAAAAGAGTCAAATTCGACCAAATTTGGTCCCTAAAATATTTTTTTTGCAGAAATATAGCCAAAACATGACTCACTACACTTAAAGATTATGTATTTAGCTAATCTAAAAATATCTCTGGGTAAACATATTTTAAATCAATAGCGGATAATTCAAATTGGGTTGACCTATGGTTGACAATAAAAAAACCCGTAATGCAACCTTAAAAAAAGAGGGGGGGGGGTAGTAGTGACATAATTTTTTTTTTCTTTTTTTTCTTTTTTTTTTTTTTGGCACAAAAAATTTAGAAATAGAGAGGCACTAAAATCAAAGAATTTTGGGATGGATACTACAAATGATTTTCTTTAAAAACAGAGATAAATAAAATGGGTTCATCACTAGGTTCATTATATCTATGGAAAATTTGGGTTTTATGTTAAAAATTGTGGATTTTGAGAATCAATTTATTTTACAGGGTTTACTTTGAGTAATTAAGTAAAAACTCTTTTAAATCAAAACTGAACATATAACTTGGTAATTTATTTTCTTCAATTCAATTTAAAGTAAAGGTTAGAGGACAAAATACTACATCTTTGTTGAAAAACCGTAATTTTGGAATTAAGTGTACTTTAGGCAGAATTTTAACATGTGTCACTTTTTCTATGTTGTGATGTTATGCTATTGTTTCAGAACTAGAGTTTCTAAAGAGCCTGTGTCGCTCACCTTGGTCTATGTGAATATTAAAAAGAGGAAGCAAATTGATTCATGCCAAAATTGTGTTTTGGTGATGGCAAGACAAGACAAAATATTTTATTTCCCCAGACACAAACGTGTACAAGAGGTCAAAACATAATAAAGTATACATATAAATCGATGGTGATGTGTTTGTACATCTTACTTTACTAAACATTCTTACTACTTACAATTATCTTTATCTATAATGAACTTGGCTCAGTAGTTTCAGTGGAAAATGTTAGTAAAAAATTTACAAATTTTATGAAAATTGTTAAAAATTGACTATAAAGGACAATAACTCCTAAGGAGTCAACTGACCATTTTGGTCATTTTGACTTGTTTTAGGTCTTACTTTGCTGTACATTATTGCTGTTTACAGTTTATCTCTATCTATAATAATATTCAAGATAATAACCAAAAACAGCAAAATTACCATAAAATTACAAATTCAGGGTCAGCAACCCAACAACGGGTACCGGATTCATCCGTAAATTTCAAGGCAGATGGATCTTGACCTGATAAACTATTTAATCTCATGTCCGATTTGCTCTAAATGCTTTGGTTTTTGAGTAATAAGCCAAAATCTGCATTTTATATTCAATTTTTAGGCGTGACGGTCACCGTAGTTAGATGGCCGTGTCACCGGACACATTTTTTAAACTAAATACCCCAAAGATGATTGTGGCCGAATTTAGAATAATTTTCGCTAGTAGTTTCAGAGGAGAAGATTTTTGTAAAAGATAACTAAGATTTACGAAAATATGTTAAAAATTGAATATAAAGGGTAATAACTCCTAAAGGGGTCAACTGATCATTTAGGTCATGTTGACTTATTTGTAAATCTTACTTTGCTGAACATTATTGCTGTTTACAGTTTATCTCTATATCTATAATAATATTCAAGATAATAACCAAAAACAGCAAAATTTCCTTAAAATTACCATTTCAGGGGCATCAACCCAACAACGGGTTGTCCGATTCATCTGAAAATTTCAGGGCAGATAGATCTTGACCTGATAAACAATTTTATCCCAGTCAGATTTGCTCTAAATGCTTTGGTTTTTGTGTTATTAGCCAAAAACTGCATTTTACCCATAGGTTCTATTTTTCGCCATGGCGGCAATCTTGGTTGGTTGGCCGGGTTACCGGACACATTTTTTAAACTAGATACCCCAATAATGATTGTTGCCAAGTTTGGTTTAGTTTGGCCACGTAGTATCAGAGGAGATTTTTGTAAAAGTTAACGACGACGGACGAAGATTTTCAAAAAGGGGAAATAACTCATTTTTCGAAATTACATCCAAATTAGTTTGAGCATGAAATTTTCAATTGCTGGAATATGTTATATGATATATTTACCCTCAATACATCTAAAAGTTTTTTCCATAAAAAAGGACAATTTTATCATGAAAATATTCATATGAAAAATATTTATTTACAAATAGAACCTAAAAAAAGGGGAATTTCAGGGTAAATAACAATGACTAGTATTCCTCTTTTGGCAACTTTCTGCAACATTTACCCAAGAATTTTCTTGCAGCATTTTGTTGACAAAACATCCATAATTTTATATTTTATTGTCCTTTATGTTAGGATTTCTGGGTTTTCGGTAAAATCAGATGTAAAAAATGACAAAAATCGGGAAAAATCATGCCGATTTTTGTGTTAGGTGGACCCCCTTTTGAACCAAAAAACTGTTTTTATTCGAAAAATTTGTCAGTTAGCAGTTTAAATAATTGAATTCTTCTCTTATACCCATGAAAATAACAAAAAATGTTATGCTTTATCTCATTTTTACCATAAAATACGATGTTAGCTATTCCTCCTTGCTATACTAATATATACATATGATGTTATGTTGTTTCCATGGCAACCAGACTATACAGATTTTTTTTATTGATTTTTTTTTTAATTTGACTGTTAGTTTGGACCATTTCAACTTAAAAAAAAGTAATCGAAAAAAAATAATCTGGCCAAAATTTTTCATATATTTGGTCTATTATAACAAGGAATTGATGTATCACCTCGCTATATAGATCATACATTATCATGTTTTGTACTTTCAAACAAATTTTATAAAAAGTTATCAATTTCAAAATTAAAGTCGTGCAAACGTCTCTTTGAAACAGGAGGTGTGGTTGATTTAACCATATATTTGCGCAGTGCCACTTTTGGGTCATTTTTTCAGACTGCCTTCAGTGCCACAGGGCCACTTTTTTACATTGTTTTTATTTTACTCTTATTCTGTTAAATGCACTATGACGGTTAACATATATTGTATTAATTTGGAAAGGTTAGATATGACATGATTAATCTATTGACCCTCTTCTTTCCTTCAATTATTCATGCAATCCGTGTGTAAGCCTTTAGTAAAGTTTTTGGACAAGTGTTTTTACAATACAATATATAATCGTTTGCATTTATTACATATATCTTTATTGCAAAATAAAGATATATGTTATTACAAAATAAATATATATGTAAGAAATGCATATGATCCTGCATTTATTACAATGCACAGCGATAAGGTAGACGAAACTTTCTTCCATAACTTCAGGGTTTTTCGATTGTCCTTATAATGAGTTTTCATCATAAATACAAAAAAAAGTGCCGCTATGTTTTATTATCAAATTCATGTACTTCTCGGGGTTTGTTGTTGTTGTTTTTGATTGCTTTTTCATAGGACGACAAGATGCGGACGGATTTCCTCGTGTCACTATGAAACTTTCTGTCAGACCGTAGTTTGGATATTTTCTCTGTTTCTGCCGGGTATGTAATTGTTAGTTCGGCAACACAAATTTGATAATGATAGTTCTTTGGATTTTCCCGCTCCCATTTTAAAGAAATCAACTTGTATTACATTCAAAAATAACCACCGCTTCCGTAAAAACATTGTGGATAAAACATGGTTTTATAGATAGCCAAACAGTAGAGTATTAAAGTTGCTAAAAATCCGTTATAATGAAAACGATGTGTGAAAAAAACAAACATTATAAACGGACATAAGAGGTAAAAAATAAATAAAAAATTTGGGCAAAACAATCTTTATAATCTAAATCACTATAAAAAAAATAAAGAAATACGTAACAAAGATTCACAAAAAGGCATACCGACAAAGCAAATTAAACAAAAATGAAAGACAAGCATCAATCATAACACAATGACGGGATGTATAAGTACACAGCCACGTCAAAAGTCACAAAGAAACACAAAAAGGCATATACTCAAATCACATTTAGAAAAACTGAATATAAAAATTAACCATTGCACACAATTCAAGGACGGGATAAATTTTTAGCCTACATAGGCAAATATTTATTTTATTTTGAGCTTGTAAATGTCAATTCATCTTTTTATTAAGTACTAAGTGATGGTTACCTCCCACAGATCACTAAGATGATATATTCTTTCATTGGATTGTTTTTAAATCTACTTTCCGCTATACAGATGCTGTTCTTTCACTAAATAATAAAAAAATTAATGACTATGTGGAACGCATCTATCCCATCGAACAAGAGATAGAATCATATTCAAAAAAGTGTGGCTGTGGTCATTGATTGACGACCTAAATTATCCCATTGACTGGGACAGATTAGGTGAACGTTTGTCTGTAACGACCATTGCAGAGTACTATGTACTTGTTAAAGATACTGAAACTGTGGGGTCACCAAAGGTTCTCAACACCTAAAAAAAGTAATTCGAAAAAATAATCAGGAATAATACGATGTTTTGATTTATATCAATAATATAAATCAAAACATAAAGGTTATTCCTGATTAATTTTTCGAATTATTTTATTATTAAAGGCGTTAAGAACCTTTGGTGACCCCACAGTTTAAATTATATAAGTAAGTAGTGAGCCGTGGTCGTTACAGACAAACGTTCACCTAATCTGTCCCAGTCAATGGGATAAATTAGGTTGTCAATCAATGGCCACAGCCACACTGTTTTGAATAGGATTCTAAAGGATACTACAGATACAGTTAAGTCGGCGTCATATCTTGACTAACATCTAGAAATTGACAATGAGCTTCTTTTACGACAAAAGAGATGATTTCAGCTTTCCATTTGTGAACTTTCCGTTTTTAAGTAACAACATTCCAGTGCACCTGCATACGGGGTATATCTCCCAATTGATACGATATTTCCGTGCTTGCATTTCCTATCATGATTTTCTTGATAGAGGGTTGCTGCTCACAAGGAAGCGTTTAAACCAAGAGTTCCAAATGGAGAAGTTGAAATCATCCCTTTGTAAATTTCACGGACGCCATCACGAGTTGGTTGACCGTTATGGAATAACCGTTTCACAAATGATATCGGATATTATCTTACGTCGTAACTTCAATCCCCTTCCCTTTCATGAATGTGACCTACCGAATTATACTTTTTACCGGATTTGTTATCACATAAGCAACACGACGGGTGCCACATGTGAAGCAGGATCTGCTTGCCCTTCCATGGCACCTGAGATCACCCCTAGTTTTGGGTGGGGTTCGTGTTGATACTCCTTAGTTTTCTATGTTGTGTCATGTGTACTGTTTTGTCTGTTTGTCTTTTTTTATTTTTAGCCTTGGCGTTGGCATTTTAATTTAGATGTATGAGTTTTGACTGTCCCTTTGGTATCTGTCGTCCCTCTTTTATTGATCGTGACAATTATTCACCAGAAGATAGAACGACGGATTTATGTAAATATGTTGGGACTTTCTAGTCCAATGATGTTTTTTTTTTTTAAAGGACATAATGTGGTTCAATAGGCAACCTTTTGTTTTGAAGACCTCATCAGAAGATTGTGTTGAAACCTCTGAGTGTTATACCAAAATAATTGCTAAAATTACTACAAATGTACATGTGCCTAAATATTTTAAAGAGCTATCAAAAGAGATTTTATAAACTAGTATTCACAATTCATTAAAACTCCAAAGTATTTTGTGGCATATGTTTTTTTCTGAATTAACTGGTTGTGAAATGCAAGCTCTAAATAAAGTACAGAATGAAGTTCATCAACGGGCAATTGAAATATTACTAGGAAGTGATGACCATGATTTATCGCTTATTTTCAGGAAGCTTAATGGCAAAGAAATTGATATATTATTTGATTTGTTTTATAATGAACTAGAAAAGTATTTTGATGAACGATTGACATGATTGATGCAAGTTCATGATATGCAATATTTATAAGAATGTACATACTAGTGCATATTTATAAGAATGTACATTCCACTAGTAATTTCAAATGAAGGCATACGATCAGAAATTTTTAAACGTATTCCTCTTGATTCTTCTGTTCCAAGTGAAAAAAAAACTATAAGGTTACAATACACACCTATTAATGCTTTCTAAATAATGTTAGAAAGGTCTGATATGGTCCGAAATTTGAAGAGCACTGAGGACCAAAAATTTCTTAAAGTTTTGCCAAATACAGCTAAGATAATTATTCTATTCCTGTGGTAGAAAAGCCTTGGTATATCAAAAATATAAAGTTTTGTTTACAATTAATTTATAATTATGAACATCTCAATGATAACTCAGGTCAACACATGACTAATTGGCTGGTAATACCCTCGGGGAATAAAAACTTTACCAGCAGAGTCATCGACCTAGTGGTTGTAAATAAACTCATCATAGATACCAGGATTGAAATTGTATATTTACGCAAGACGCGAAAAACTCATCAGTGAAACTCGAATCAAAAAGTGATTTTTTTGTGTCAAATTTAAACAATTTGTAAAATTTGCCTTGACGATCAGACTATTGTACCAGTTTATGGACCATGATGCCCAATATCTACAGGTGTGATTGGTCACAATAGGGTATTAACACAAACATCAGGTCCGCAACATGTAACTACTAATCATAATTTTCATCGGCTGGTATAATACCACCAGTCGCATTGGTTACAACAATCGCGAAACACTGTAATGGCAGCCTTTTTCTATGGAAAATATTTCTAATAGCTAGAGACAGGATTTTCAAAGAATCAGGTCCAAGAAGACATACCACAGATATCACCAGAATATTTAGGGAGCATTATTCTAACAGCACCTGCACTTTGGGTTGTATGCCTAAATCATGCTCCTCAGCAGGTAGCTTTAGAAAGAAACACAGAAGATGAGAAATTTCAAAAAGCTACCAAAAATGAACCGTACTCCTGTAGAATACTTCTGCACTTATGCTTCAAGATTCCGTAGCACAAGCTATCAGAATTTGTGTGTTGACAATTGCACCCTTTGCACGAAGTTTCTTGACGTAATCCACTACTTCTACATCGTAATTTCCAATTAACTTGGGCGACGTTTCCCACTTCTGCTTAATTCCACATTTTTATCTCTGGAGTTTTGTTCAGTTTTATTCTACTCATCATAGATCTGACATGACTTTCGTTTATTGTACTATCCAACAATAGAGAAAAACATGTTTTGCAGCACTGGTACATGTATCTTCATGTTCGCAAACATATCTGACTATTTAAGCATTATGTTCTGATGAATAATTTGAATATTTGCAGTTTTATTTTTCGGTTTGGAGACTGAAGAACGTCGTTCTCTAACGAATTTGAAAACAGTAACTGTTTTCTTTGTTTTAGCGTCTTATTCTACATGATGATCTGTCAGTAATGAATCCAAAGCATTGCCTAATTTCTCCACTTTTAAGTTGGTTTTTTTAATTATTAAATATTACCGTAAAGACGTTTTAATAAGGCAACAACCATTCTATTTTCGGGAGGGGGGAGGGGGCGTATGGATTTTTTCACGGACAAACCTGTTCTTTTTTTATCAACAAGTCGAACACAATTTTTTCATTCAATTGAAGCATTATATATAGTGGTAGCTGAGGGTAAAACTCATACTTTTTTTTTGTCAGGGTCAAAAACAAATTATTTTTTTCTCCAATAACTGGAATCAAACATTTTTTCCTCAAATCCATAGCCCCAACAACCCTACACAGAAGTCAAATGGTTCCTACTAAGTGACAATAGAAGTGAGGATTTTTAAGGTAAATTTAAACGTGTTGGGGAAGAGTTATAATCAGTAAATTAAATAGCCGCAAAATTGAATTGACTTCCTAAAACGACGCGAAAATAAGTTGGTTTACAGTACACGATATGATTTTCTATTCATTTTTAAACAAGTGTTTTTATTGTTCTTAACGCCGCAACTTATGTATATGGCGTATAATCGGAAAGTTCCTCTTGGAGGAAGTCGTAACTCTTGTCCGGCGAGACAAATTCGAGATGAATTTAATGAGTATTGTTCTACTACAGGTCAGGTTCCATGGCACGCAAATGCTATTCGATAGATAAATTCACACTGCCTAACTGTCTTTCTCTTTTACCATTTGTATAGACTATGCGCACAGTATTAGTGCTACGTTTGTAACGTCAGAAAAAGTTCACCAACGGAACGTTGAGAAAACATTATCGAAGCCTGTGTTTGCATCTAAATCTTTTTTAAGTTTTTTTTTCTTTTGTGTCAACTGTGAGTCAATAAAAATTGCAGTTTACAAATTATAGATTTTGTATGTACGTGTTATTGTTTAAGTATATTAATTGTTGAAGGTTTGAAGTTTAATAAATATTTGAATGATTGAAAGGATAATTTCCATAATGGCGATGGACAAAAAAAGAAACATCATTTATAAATACATTTTATTCGTGGTCTAAGCAGAATTCGGCCATGCAGGGACTCATTTAAATTGATTAGACCATTATCATCAATATCAACCTCTGAACAAATGTACAAATGTATATAACTGAAAGTGCGGAACGATTGCCGGAATTTGTTTAAATAACTTCAATTTGAATGGGTTATTATCAATAGTGTTAAAGTAGTAACCATGTATAACTTTATTTCCCTGATGATACCAGGCACCCCATTTGTCGGTAGCTGTTTTTCTTAAAATTATTGGGTCTTTGTTTGCTCTTAAAATATAATATGGACAATCAGTGTCATCAGCCTTAACTGCAAAAATTGTTCCATATGAAACAAAGTCGCAAATGTTAGTCTCGTCATCAACCCCTTCGTCGTTATCGGAATCGGCATTAGAGTCATAATATTCCGATTCTTTCACCATTTTTATTTTATTATATGTTCCCAATTGTGCATCGTTCATACAGGTGCTATAATTTCCAACAATACAACTTTGACAAGAATAAGAAGATAATTTTCTTACAAAAATCTCTCCGTCATCGAATGATCGAACTTGGTGAATTTTTCGGTTTTCTTTAACGGGAAGAAAGTTCCGATCCCGATCTCGATTAACGGAGTCTACATATCGACAAATTCGTCGAGAACATTTAGAAGAGTCTGTCGTGGTGGACAAATTACTCTGCGCGTAATCAAATAGGTCGCTTGAACTTGTGTATCACATGTGTACCAGGAATTGCTGCTAGATCAGCTTGTTTCTTTATAAACCCGCCTGCTGCATCTTTTGGACCACGCTCATGAGATGTTTCGAAATAGTTTCGAAGAATCTTTGCATATCCAAAATCGGAGCAGGAATAACTAACATCTCCCATACAATGTCGACTTTTATATTGTGAGCTACACCCGTCAGTAAACTCATGCATTACCGATATTTCACAGTTAATAGATTTCAAATATTCCGAGACTAAGTTTTGCACACAATGTGTATAATGATGATCATGTTTTTGGTCTGGGATTATCACAAACAAGAGGCTGTCACAACGACAGCAAACCGGATTTATTTACATTTATTTGTGTCCTGGCAATATCAGATGATATCATTACTGATGAATGGTGAAAGTGAAAATCATCAATATCAAATTTGACCTCTATTTTGTCATCAGTATCAACATTTTGAAATAATAATATTTGAAAAGCTTAGATTGAATGGTTCATGAGTAAATGCAACAACGTGAATGGAAACGCTATTTTACGATCTTTCAAGAACCATAACTCCTGAACAGTAAAAGTCAAAATCGTCATTATGGATCTTGACCTCTATTTTGTCATCAGTAACAACATATTAAAATTTCAAAAGCTTTGGTTGAATGGTTCATGAGAAAATGCACGGACACGACGGGAAACACCATTTTTCAATCTTTCAAGAACCATAACTCCTGAACGGTAAAAGTCAAAATCGTCATTATTGAACTTGACCTCCATTTTGTCATCAGTAACAGCATATTAAAATTTCGGAAGCTTTGGTAGAACAGTTCATGCATAAATGCACGGACACGACTGGAAACTCCATATTTCAATCTTTCAAGAACCATAACTCCTGAACGGTAAAAGTCAAAATCGTCATTATTAAACTTGACCTCCATTCTGTCATCAGTAACAACATATTAAAATTTGGGAAGCTTTGGTAGAACAGTTCATGCATAAATGCACGGACACGACTGGAAACTCCATTTTTCAATCTTTCAAGAACCATAACTCCTGAACGGTAAAAGTCAAAATCGCAATTATTGAACTTGACCTCCGTATAGTTTTCAGTAATAACATATTAAAATTTTAAAAGCTTTGGTTGAACGGTTCATGAGTTAATGCATGGACAACATTTGATTGCCGCCTTTCAAGAACCATAACTCCTGAACGGTAAAAGTCAAAATCGCCATTATTGAACTTGACCTTCGTATAGTTGTCAGTAATAACATATTAAAATTTTAAAAGCTTTGGTTGAACGGTTCATGAGTTAATGCACGGACAACATTTGATTGCCGCCCGCCCGCCCGCCCGCCCGACCGCCCGGCCGCCCGACCGCCCGACCGCCCGACCGCCGTACATCCCCAAATCAATAACCGACATTTTTGTCACAAAAATCCGGTTAAAAACTGTTCAGTGACAATATTTGGTTCTCCCGCGGTGCTATCTTTTCCGTCATATTCGAGAACTGGATGTCTATGTAATATTGTAACATGTAGTGAAACCTCTTATTTCTGAAAATAAGAGGATTGAATTTCATTCTGTTCAGTTCACTTATAACTATCAGAAAAATCGTGAACTGTCACACAATGACCTATCGGCAAATTTTCAACCAATGATTTCATTTGCTTAGATTGCCAGCATGCACGGAATTGATGTGCAGGAAATGTCTCTAAAAGTTTTTTTAAGTATTGAAACATTTCAGCAGGGGAAGAACTTTTTCTCAGAAGAATCAATTTCCTTATCATTTTATCACCTTTAACTTTAACATTTTTGTATTCGTATCGTTCCCAAGAAATTTGGACATCACTTTCATCTAATTCTCCTGGCAACATATTTTGAAAAACTTACAGACGCCACATTCAGAGCACAGCCTATCTAACCACGATATCTTATGTTGATGTGTATTTGCTGAACGAGTACATAAAGTATCATCTACAAGCTCACTCAAAGATTCATACAATTTTACCTCTTTGCTTCCTTCCCTGGACAGTAATCTTTTACGAAATTGCATACATGATTTAAAAAACGACCTCATCTCAACATGCTGTCGACAACAGCATGTAACTTTGTCCTTAAACTGTGCTGTTCTTACAAAATACGGCTTGCATTTTTCAAACGCCCTTTGTCCCATCTTTTCATCAGGATATTCATTCTTGAACTGAAGAAATACTTTGGTCTGTGTTTTTTCTAAAATATATCACGAATGACAGGAATATACATTGGGGCTAATTCTTACTCGTTTGATGTCATTTTTGTTATTTGCTGGTCTGCTGACATTTGATTGAAGCCAGAAATCATGAACAATTCTTTTGGTTCGTGAACAATTCTTTTGGTTCGTTCTGTCAGGGCATCGGATCTGGTTTTCCGAGTCGTGTAAAGAAATGACGATTTTTTTAAATGCAAGACTTTGGTTCTATTTTTTCCCTTTCTGTAAAGTTCTACTATTTACGCCTAATATATTTGCCAAACTTTTCGTTGCTCTCTTTCTATCGGATATATTTTCACCGCTAGCAGACGAAGTTAGAATATTTAATGCAGCTTTAGCTTCTCCATTTCTCTTGTGTTTTACCGACGTAATTACATCTTGTTTTTTTCGAATCGTCATTTTTTTCTACGCTTTCTTCAAACGAATCATGAAATTTTTTAACTCCTGGTGATTTTAAAATTCGATTACAGTCAACGTATGCAGAAAGTACAGCCGCTCGTTTATTTGGAGTTAATGGAAGTGCTTGTTTCAATTTTTTGATTGATCTGAAAAAAAGAAGACAGGTCATTTCAATTGAATAAACCCATGATAATTTTTACGAAGCTTTTTTGTATTTATAATTATAGAAGGCATTTTTTTTTTTGGGGGGGGGGGTCGGATTTAAATTAATGTAGCCTGTACCGCTGTCGTAAGTTTGACTTCCGCTTAAATATGTTACAAAAAAAGGAATGCTCGGTTTGTATGTGATCAGGATTATCCTTATATATAACCTGCAAAAACGAACCCTTGTGTCTATTGATAACAAAACTTCCCATGAAAAGGGGAGCTATCATCTTTACGAAAACGTACATAATTTGTGCATTTAGCACACGGTAACAAAATGGACTAGACAAGCAAAAAGTTGAAATTCGATTAGAACATTCCACTTTCAAACCATATTTTTTGTACTATTTGTAAACGGTATTAAAAGCACATTAAGAATATATGTTGTTTTTTTTTCCGTTTATATATTATTGCATTCTATAAAATTTAATACCGTAGAATACATTGTAATTTTTTCCCCTATTTCATGTCATGTTACATCATCTTTTGAACATTTCAATGCATCTTCTAACTCGCATATTTGAAAAAAAATGGCAAAAACGTCGGATGACGTCATAGCGAATTGTGCTAAATTTCGCATTGCATTTCCCGCTAATTTGCGTGCAAAAATAAGATTTTCTGATTCAAATTACTAAAAAAACTCGATTTCCATGTTACAAGTTACGCTCATATTTTTTGACGTTTTTTTTTTCCACTAGGGTTATTTGATTTAATTTTATGTTCAAATTTTATTATTTCAAAGATATTACTATAAAACTATAGTCTTTTAGACATTACATATCATACCAGTTTTCATTTATTCTAAAAGACATGCTCAAATTAGGAGAAAAAAACGCGGAACTAGTAGGGTTTATCAATACTGTGCGTAACGTCTAAGGCGTTAAGGGAATATGAAGTCACAAACTTTTCATATTACAATAATTCAAAACTAAAGATAATATTAAACTTAAGTTAATATAAAGTGCTGACTATTTTATTATAATTGACATAGGTCAATCTAATTAAAAAAATAAGACAACATAATACCTATTGTAAATTTGCATTGGTTTTATAAAGGTTGAGATAACTGGTTTTCATCTTTGTATTGAGTGTAGCATTGATTTTGGGATTGGCTATTGTTCATTGGGTACGGTATAATATCCTTTGGCACTTGTTTGACTGCGAGGTACTTGTGATTAACAGCGAGGTACATGTGATTACTGCGTGGTACTTGCTGGTTAGAGGAACTTTTATAAATTTACTGGTTTAGGTTTAAACGTTGGGTTACTGATGAGTCTCTTGTAGACGAAACGTGCGTCTGGCGATATACTAAATTTAGTCGTGGAATCTATGATGAGTTTATTTACACACGACAAATTTAGTATTTGTTATCTTTGAAATGAATTTGTTTACATTTTTTAGCATTGCCGAGAGGGAAGTCTCTACATATTTTCAAAAAATTGCATTATTTGAATCTTCGTTTTGTGTATTCAGTGTGTCAATTGCTTTATGTAAAAGCAAATCAGATTTAATGACTTTAGACATTTGTTTCTTCTTTTTTACCAGTTGTTGCGGAACTTGTTGAACCATATTTGTCACAGAAAAAGATATCTTTTATAGTTTATATATCTTATGTTATACACTTTAATTATAAGATATCTTGTAACTTGAACATGTTGAAGTTAGAATAAATAGTAAAGCGGCTTGTCATAGTATAAGCCTTTTGCACATATTTTCTAGTGTCTTTTTTACTCAGTTGTTCATATGATCAAAATTTTATCATGTTGTTTATCAAATTTTGAGTATAGCCTTATCTAAATATTGGCAAAGACATACGACACAAAAAATTACCACAGTTCTGCATACAAGTTTTATAAGAAGAAAACATGTGTTCAGCAATTGGACTGACATTGAAACAAAATATATTTTGGCAAATAATTTAAATACAAATGGTTTAGTCTCGAAAAAAACTTTTAAGAATTTCTCAGATGTTTAAAGGTGCAATTTAGGTACTCCGTGCAATTTGTGTACTGTGACGTATTTAGGTACTCAGTACAATTTCTGTACTATGACGTTAGCTTATCTTGTGTCTCACTACAAATAACTATATGGTTACAATTGATTTGAAAGAAACCCGTTGTATAATGCTGTCTGTATTCTAGCTTAGCTATAATATATTATTCTTTTTATAGTTGCTATCCTTTTCAGCATTCCATAATTTAGTTTACAGCATTTGCAATCACATCCATTTTCTGTCCCATCAATATCATCCTGTAGTGCCTCTGGCTCTGCTGACCCAAACAGATCAGCCTGACTATGGTCAGGACCAGTTTGATGACAGGCCTGCAGATAATGATAAATTTCATAAATTGCATGACAACTTTCAACTGTTACAGAGATTTCAAAGAGCCAGTGAAGCTCATCTCGGTTTATGTAGAGAATTAAAATTGCAATTATATGTGTCAAATATGACTTTAAATTACTAAATTTCTGGGATGTGTTGAAGTGAATTTTAGTCTCTGATGAAAGATATTTTTTATTATCAATACGTTAGCTTTTCAGTAGCTCCAAGTACTCTCTAAGGTATTGGTTCTAAATAAACAAAATGGCAAGCTCCTGTTGGACATTCATATATATTTATAAATGTGCCGCTTTTCATATTGCAATGACATATAATTTCACAGTACTAGCAAAGTCGTGTTGTACACAATATTTTTTATCTCTAACATCTCTAAAAGTCAAGTCTTATTCCTTTGCGCTGTTCAGATATATCGTGTCAATATCCGTGTCGTCTCCAGTTGCAAGTCGTTAGGAACGCTCGTTTTTGTGAACCATACGGGATAATACTGCGAAAAGCGAAGGACGGCAAATTCTCATTCCAATCACGTTAATAATAATAATTTTATTTGCAAAATACACCCATCTGGGTCAAGCAAACACAAATACAACATTAAATACAGACAGTGAAGAATTACAAATATAAACATAAAAAAAACATAGTTATAAATGGTAATTAATGTAACCTTTGATGGACATGGACCTCATTTTCGCAATCCTAAAGATTGCCTTATAAAGTCACAAATTTCTGTCAAAAGCTCATATTTAGGATTTAAAAGTTGTTTTAGCTTTAAAAGTGGTTGATAATTTGTAAAATCAGGATTTATATTATTAATCTTTAAAAATAAGCAATCTCTTAAAGTTGAGTTTAGTTTGCAATATAGAAAAAAATGGTATTCATCATCAATTTTATTACAAAGTTTACATAACCTTTGATCTCTGGGTACATTTTTATATCTTCCCATTTCGACTTCTAGGTTATGGTCACTAACCCTTAATTTAGAAATTAATTGTCTGGTTTTAAAATTTGATTCTTTTAATAAATAATTTTCAATTTTTATCTCAGTTTTTATTTGACTATATAGAAATAATTTCGAACTGTCTGTTATAGAAGAAAGTTCATTCAAGACTTTTTTTGTATAAAATTCATGTGATATCTGTTTAAACTTCATCTTTAAGGAATATTTAATTTTATTGTATGGTTTATCATAAGTTTCAAAATCTTCAGCATTTAATGCAGTCTCTTTAAAAATATTTAGAGCAAATGTATACCAACTATGAAAACCATCATTATGCAGGGACTTATTTAATTCATAGGCTTCTTTATTAATATCATGGGTATAAAATCTACAGAAATATAGCATAACTTGTGGTTTAATAAATGAAGCCATAGAAAATCTGCCCAGTTCAGTTTTGGCTGAACTATTACATGCAGTTTTCCTAAGTCCTAGGACAAATTTACAGTATTTATTATGAATCATTTCATAGCAAAATTTATCTTCTAACGACAAAGTATCACAAACAGAACCATGTTGTTCTGAACGTTTCAAAGATTTAAACATGGATAAATAATCTTCCATAAACCATACCTCACTATTATATAATAAAACAGGTCTTATTAAGACATCAAAAAGTTTGCATGATAAATTAACAGGGATGGGTTGAAAGTTAGAAAATCTACTTTTTAAAGCAAATAGGACCTTCAATCCCTTTTTTGATAGTTCTTGGATAGCATTTTTAAAATTACCTTTATAGTTAATAATGTGTCCTAAAAAATTGTATTCTTTAGTCTCATTTAATTGGATGTTTTTATAGCATACCACAGGGGTGGGAGAAAATTTATTCTGAAACGTCATAACTTTAGTTTTTTTAGTATTAACTGTTAATTGCCAGTCATAGCAGCACTTCTCTAGTTTATTTATAGCATTCTGCAGTCCTATATGTGAACTTGACATTATTACCAAATCGTCTGCAAAACTTAAGCTGGACAATTCAGATTTTTGAAGGACTAAAGGTTTACAAGTATTGTCAAAAATCTGATGTATATCATTAATAAAACAATTAAAAATAGTAGGGCTTAAACTATCCCCTTGCTTAACACCTCTTTCCAATATGAAGGATTTAGAAATTTTATTATCAATTTTAATAGAAGATTCTGTTAAGTTATACATATCACTTATTACCTCATAAAAAGTTTTTCCCTAGCCCATTTTTTATGAGTTTGTATCGTAACCCATTATGCCACAAAGTGTCAAATGCTCTGCGTAAATCAACAAAGCAGGCAAATATCTTTTCTTTCTTTTTATTTACATATTTTGAAATTAAAGATTTTAGTATAAACAAACTATCTGTGGTTCTATGATTGACTCTAAATCCAAACTGTTGATTTGCAAAAATGTTTTCATAATGTAATGTTAGTCTATTATTTAATGCAGAGCTAAAGAGTTTTGCAATACAATTTTGGAGAGATATACCCCTATAATTATTAAGATCAGTACAGTCTCCAGATTTAAAAATTAATATTGTGTATGACTTTCTCCATTGAATCGGATATTTACCTGTTTCTAAAATTAAATTAAAAAGTTTAGTTATGGATTTACATGTAACATAACTGCTATATTTAATGACTTCATTTGCAATTCTATCTGTTCCTGCACTTTTCCCCATTTTTAATTTGTTTATACACTTTTTAACTTCTGTTATAGTGAAAGGTGCATCTGTCAATACATTTTCCTTTAATATATTTTTATAATCTTTAACATATGCATCTATTTTATCCATAAAAGGTACATTTATATGTTCAGGTTTCCCCTGGGACTGCAAATGTTGACTTAAATTTCCCATATTAATAAGTTTACTTAAGTTTGAAGAACTACTATCATCATTTTTAAGTGAATTTAAATGCTGCCAGTATTGTTTTGGATCAGTTTCTTTCCAATTTAAAAGTTTATCATAAATATTTTTCTTAAATAGATATTTCTTCCTTTTTATCATCTTTTTAAGATTCTTACATTGATAAAAAAAATTATGACGTAGCTGCATATCAAATGGTTTAGAACGCATTTTATTGCTTAAATCAACCACTGTTTTTTTCAAATCTTTAACTTCATTGTCTTACCATGATTTCTTCTTTTTTATTTTTATTTTTTTGTGTCTTATTATTTTACAGGACGTTTTTGCTAAATTATCAAAAATATTTGTTAGACTATCTCATGTAATACATCACAATCACTAATAGTGTCGATTAAGTTGTTTTTAGAAATAGTTAATCGATAGCAAGTCGATGATATTAGTAATAACGACACTTCTTCCAATTAATAATTGACGGGGGACGATATTTAGGTCCTTTACTGAGGAATGATTTAAACTCTCGGTCATTTTTTTCATACAACATACATTAATGATATGTGATAATAATATCTTTGCGTTTCCCAATTTGTAAAAAGGATTCCGAAAATGAATATTGGTTCTCAGTTTTACCTGGGCTTTTTATAGATGTTTATTTTATTGGTAAATATGGAAAAGCAAAAGGTAGATACATCACATTTCTCTCAGAAAAACCGATATTCGTGTGATTTCTGCCATTACGAAACTGATAGATTATACAACTTTCAAAGACATTTAGAAATCAAAAGGTATTCAGTTTCCAAACAATTTGATAAATTTGTCGAACAACAGAATTAAGTGGCCGATCGCTTCCACTGTCATCTGTGATATCACTTCCGTCGTTAATTTAAGAATTCTGCCCCCAAAAAACGTTTTTATACTGATATTTTAATTTTTTTAATTTTTTTTTAATGCGAAGTCATATCGAGATACGTAATTCCTTTAGCACTTTCCGAGATGATTTCAGGTCGGAACAAAATTGCTTAAATCTTCTTTCTATGTCATATATTTAACGGGCCAAATATCATTTTAATTTACTTAAGCACGAAAACTATTTAAAAAAATACTTACTTGTGCTAAAGAAATAGATAATCCATCACTTTAAGATAATTTTATTCTCGAGTCGGAGCTCAATAAAACCAGTTTAAACATGACACCGAGATTTGAATAATTTTCGGAATATAAAATTCAAATGAAAAAAATGGCATCGTTAAACGACGATTGGTTTCAAAGTTTTGTAAACGTAATTTCTATATTTAAGATAATTTTATTCTCGAGTCGGAGCTCAATAACACCAGTTTAAACATGACACCGAGATTTGAATAATTTTCGGAATATAAAATCCAAATGAAAAAAATGGCATCGTTAAACGACGATTGGTTTCAAAGTTTTGTAACCGTAATTTCTAGATTTAAGATACAGAATAGAATTTAGTATGTTTCAAAAAGACAAAAACGAAATTCTTATTAGCATTTTTATGAAACAATAACCTATCCTTGAAAGAAGGGAGGTAATTTTCCACACCACATGATCAATCATTGAATAGGTTTTTTTTTTAATCTCAATCGCAAAAACTGCCACAAATTTTACTAAGAACCATTATGTTTTAAAGAAAAACATTAGCTCCCCCACCACTTTTTCCAGTATTTTGTTTGTGAACCTTGATGAAGGGAAACGTTGAAAAATAAAAATGTTTTTCTTACGTCTATATAATTATTATGTATACCTCAGTAATTTCAACTAATATTTTCATTTGTCAGTCACTTGAATGGTTCCCAAATATATGATATAACATTTGTTATTTAGGCATTTCTGAACGTTGTTTTTAATTTAGTGGATATAAAAAGATGTGGTATGAATGCCAATGAGACAGCTCTCCATCCAAGTCACATTTTATAAAAGTAAACCATCATAGGTCAAAGTACAGTATTCAACATGGAGTCCTGGCTCATACCGATCAGCAAGATATAAATGGCCCACAAATTACTAGTGTAAAACCACTCAAAAGACAAAAAAAACGCTGTCTAATCTATATATAGACGAGAAACACTTATGAACCACATCAACAAAATACAACTACTGAACAGATTTCTGACTTAGGACAGGTGCAAACAATTGCAGCGAGTTTAAACGTTTTAATTGTATCTAACATTCATTTTTATCTGGAACAATCGTGTAACATTGTGTTTATAAAACCCCGTTCTAGATAGTGAAATCTGACCCCTTCAAATGCAGAGAGAGAAAAAACATAACCCCATTTCAAACAAATGAGCTGAAAATGCAACCCTGTCTTTGGGAACATACCAGTCCCGGTATCATATACGTATATATAGTGAGTATCCCCCAGTACAAGTAAAATGGCCATGGGTGAAGTGTCCCACAAAACAACCATTTCATGTATAGATTTACTTACCGTTTTTGTTGTTTAAAAAGGGTGTCCAAGTCCCCATCGGATAGGGAATAGTATAAAAAGAAATAAATCAGAGTATGACTTGTGTTTAATTAATGAATAAAGCAAATAACGATTACGTGGACCAGCCCCTGAAAGTTTCAATAATTTCCTGAAGCTTGATGTACTCGTCTGCAAACGTTTCTTGAATAGTAACAGTCCTAAAACGGTTAACTATTGCATTTATAAAGAAAGTTTTGCTCTTGAGAACTATTTCAACAAGCTTAACGATAAAGACGTTTTCAATCTTTGTAGATTTAGAACCGTAAATCACAAGCTCCCAATTGGATTTGGTAGATAGAAAAACATACCCCGAGAAAATTGAACATGTAACTTGTGTAGTTAGAAATAAAATTGGAGATAAATTTCACTTTGTTTTAGAATGTACATATTTTTCAAGAGAAAGAAAAGAATGTATACTAGATGAAAAATTCTGTGCCAACATTAATACTCTAAAAGTTTAAAGCAATTATGAATATTTCAAAACAATCAAAACTTAAAAAGCTGTGTAACCTCATTAGAATCGTAAATTGAAAATTAAATAGATTCTTTCTGATAAAATGTAAGCCTTCGAATCTATGCATTCTTTTCTTCTCTATTTTCTGTTACCTCACCATATGTCTTATAATATTATATTATTATGTATGTCTATGTGTTTCTGTATACCATTGCATCAACATAGGTTCTATATATATAGCGAACAAATGAACCACCTCCTTTAATCAGTAGCAAGTATAATTCGGATTTCTTACGACAATTTAAAGAACACTCCGAACTTCGAAGGAGGTATCATTCGAAAATTATTTAGTCAATGCTCGATTCTTTTTTTTCAAACTACTTACATGTAGTTGGAATACGGACGAAAAGGCGTTTAGCACTTACACTATTCCTTCTTATATCATAACTTCTCTCACTGAAATCATTTGCAGAAATCTTCCAGCGGCACATGCTCTCACTCGGTACCGGTGTGACACTACATCTTCCTAATTTGGAACTGCTATTATTAAAAAGTCCATGTATACCGAGTTGAAAGATGCAGTACAGTATTTCAGTGATTGGACAATTTCGGAGATTCTGTCACAGTTGTGTGTTGTAAGGCTTAATGGATAACAGATAAAGTATGCCGCCTGCCATCAGGACATTAAACTAGAGGCTCTCAAGAGCCTGTGTCGCTCACCTGTTACTGTATTTACTGATGTCGGCCATCTTGGTTGGCAGGCAGGGTCATTAGACACTTTTTAAAATAGATACCCTAGTAATGATTGTGGCCAGGTTTGTTTTAATTTGGCCCATAGTTTTAGAAAAGAAGATTTTTGTACAAGTTACAAAAATGATGAAAAGTTGTTAAATATTGACTATAAAAGACAATAACTCCTTAAGGAGTTCTTTGACAATTTTGGTCATGTTGACTTATTTGTAAATCTTACTTTGCTGAACATTATTGCTGTTTACAGTTTATCTCTATCTATAATAGTATTCAAGATAATAACCAAAAACTGCAAAATTTCCTTAAAATTACCACTTCAGGGGCAGCAACCCAACAACCAGTTGTCCGATCCATCTGAAGATTTCAGGGCAGATAGATCTTGACCTGATAAACAATTAAATCCTGTCAGATTTGCTCTAAATGCTTTGGTTTTTGAGTTATAGGCCAAAAACTGTATTTTACCCCTATGTTCTATTTTTAGCTGTGGTGGCCATCTTGGTTGAATGGCTGGCTCACCAGACACATTTTTTTAACTAAATACCCCAAGGATGATTGTTGCCAAGTTTGGTTAAATTTGGAACAGTAGTTTCAGAGGAGAAGAATTTTGTAAAAGATTACTAAGATTTACGAAAAATGGTTAAAAATTTACTATAAAGGGCAATAACTCCTACAGGGGTCAACTGACCATTTCGGTCATGTCAACTTATTTGTAAATCTTACTT
Organism: Mytilus edulis; assembly: GCA_019925275.1. Lineage (NCBI taxonomy): Eukaryota > Metazoa > Mollusca > Bivalvia > Mytilida > Mytilidae > Mytilus > Mytilus edulis. The sequence goes on along the minus strand of CM034357.1, from coordinate 41,743,332 downwards.
TGCTGAACATTATTGCTGTTTACAGTTTATCTCTATCTATAATAGTATTCAAGATAATAACCAAAAACTGCAAAATTTCTTTAAAATTACCAATTCAGGGGCAGCAACCCAACAACAGGTTGTCTGATTCATCTGAAAATTTAGATCTTGACCTGATAAACAATTAAATCCCGTCAGATTTGCTCTAAATGCTTTGGTTTTTGAGTTATAAGCAAAAACAGCATTTTACCCCTGTGTTCTATTTTTAGCCATGGCGGCCATCTTGATTTGATGGCCAGGTCATCGGACACATTTTTTAAACTAGATACCCCAAGGATGATTGTGGCCAAGTTTGGTTAAATTTGGCTCAGTAGTTTCAGAGGAGAAGATTTTTGTAAAAGTTTACGGACGACAGACGACGGACGCCAAGTGATGAGAAAAGCTCACTTGACCTTTCAGGTCAGGTGAGCTAAAAACTGCGAGTTACGATTGCTACAAGCAAGGATCAAGCAAGACTAGTCAGTTTGCCACCCACGGAAGCGGCACTTCGACAGCATATCCTTTGTGCCTCATTTCAGACCAAAATTTGGCATGTTTCCTGCCTTGCAAAACTACCCCTGCTTTCATCAGTGGAATACAAATGGAGTTCAATCAAAGATTCATTGCATCCTGTTTACTCTGAAGGTCCATGTCAGCAGTTTTTCTTCATGGTCTTGTGTGTTCGTGTAAGGGAAAAACACAATGTAAAAGGTCTGGTGATTGTGTCAAACAAATTAAATCTTTCAAGTTCCGACTTATGTTCCGGCTAAAGATTAGCTTCCTACAAGAACGTTTATACACATACCCTTACAGTAGAGGTCCAAGAACTACATTTTAAGTGTCAGTAAGGCTTTTGGTGCGATTTGCAAATTGAATGTACATTTCTGACATTGTATCACTAAGACCTTTATTAAAATTTGAAAGTTTCACATAGTTACATTCGGTTCTATTTATCCAAAATAATTATTTCAGTTGTTCGCATGTTCTGTATTGCAACTTTGACGTGTACCAATCCTACCACAAGTATACAGAATTTAAATGTCCAATTAATTTTGGGCAATTACAGATATTCATCTTCAAGGATACATGTTTTTCGTATTATCTATTCATTTATTATGGTTTTATGCTCGTAATATTAATACTACTTGTTTCAAACAAGCAAAAAATTTTAAGATTGAAACCAACATTTTTTTAAAATGTTTTACCTGATCGGTACAGTTTAATTAATGATAAATTTTAATTTTTTGGATAGAACATTTTATGAGAAAACAGGCCATGCTGTTTTGCTAAATTTTTTCTCGCCATAAAGGCATTTAAGTTTTATTAAATATTCATTGCAATTTTGTATGGAAAGTGGTGGTTGCCCTTTCATCTTGATTTTAAAAAAACTGCACTATATTTAGTTTTGATCACCAAATTAAATTTAATAGTTATCAAAGGTACCAGGATTATAATTTAGTACGCCAGACGCGCGTTTCGTCTACATAAGACTCATCAGTGACGCTCATTTCAAAATATTTATAAAGCCAAACAAGTACAAAGTTGAAGAGCATTGAGGATCCAAAATTCCAAAAGGTTGTGCCAAATACGGCTAAGTACACATGTTTTCGAATCGAATGATATATGACACAGCCATATAACTGTTTTAAAATGTTTACTCTAGTTACTCAGTCTGTGCTTTAACCATGCGAAAGTGCAGTAACACTACAGCACTAGAACAAACTATGAAAATCAGTAAACTGTTGAAAGAACTAAACTTATCAGATCGATTCAAAATAGATATACATATAACAAACACCTGGAGGAGACGGGGCAAAGTACTTATACATCCCTCAAAATAGTCAATTGAGAAGAATAATTGACATAAGGTATAATGAAGCTTTTTTTTGCCACAAAAGTCGAACATTATAACCACCTACTGTTGACAAAGATATAGTATTATGGATAGTATAGAATTTGCACGTCCTGCAGTAAAGCTTGCTTAAAGTGTTGTTTATTAATGATCATGCACACATTATCCATGGGTGACTTGGTGAAAGCTAAATTTCTGCCCTATAAAAATGTCGCCATTTTCAAGCGACAATCCCATATTCCTTCACACAGACACTTAAGAGTTAACCACCCGAAGGCAGTAACTACCGAGGGTAGATATTTACGTATTTTTGTCTTTAATGATCCCCAACTTCTAACCTTCTTAGTTCTTTTTAAACTTTTTGGATTCAAGCGTCACTGATGAGTATTTTGTAGACGAAGTTCACGTCTGGCGCAAAAACAAAAAACCAATCCTATTTAATTTATCTCTGATGAGTGTTTTATTTTTTTAGACACGCCTACTGTAATTATGAACTCCTACTTTAGCAGCTCTTCAGTACAAAGAAAATGTATAAACATCAGAAAAAAGAGGGACGAAAGATGTCAAAAAAAGAGGGACGAAAGATACCAAAGGGACAGTCAAACTCATAAATCTAAAACAAACTGACAACGCCATGGCTAAAAAAAAAAAGACAAACAGAAAAACAATAGTACACACGACACAACATAGAAAACTAAAGAATAAACAACACGAACCCCACCAAAAACTAGGGGTGATCTCAGGTGCTCCGGAAGGGTAAGCAGATCCTGCTCCACATGTGGCACCCGTCGTGTTGCTTAAGTGATTACAAATCCGGTAAATAGTCTAATTCGGTAGGTCATATTCATGAAAGGGAAGGGGATTGTAGTTACGACGTAAGGAACATATCCGATATCATTTGTGAAACGGTTATTCCATAACGGTCAACCAACTCGTGATGGCGTCCGTAAAATTTACGAAGGGATGATTTCAACTTCACCATTTGGAACTCTTGGTTTAATAGCTTCCTTGTGAGCAGCAAACCTCTATCAAGAAAATCATGATAGGAAATGCAAGCACGGGAATATCGTATCAATTGGGAGATATATACCCCGTATGCAGGTGCTGCTGGAATGTTGCTACTTAGAAATGGAAAGTTCACAATTGGAAAGCTGAAATCATCTCTTTTGTCGTAAAGTTTTGTTTTCAACCGACCCTCATTGTCAATTTCTAGATGTAAGTCAAGATATGAAGGGACAGTCAAACTCATAAATCTAAAAATAAACTGACAACGCCATGGCTAAAAATGAAAAAGACAAACAGACAAACAATAGTACATCACAACCCCACCAAAATCTAGGGGTCATCTCAGGTGCTCTGGTGGGTAAGCAGTAAATATATGCGGAAATTAGGGACTGTCGACACGGTTATTCTTTTTTCGAACTAGAATTTGCATTCAACCTATGGTGTATTGCTTGCTTAGACGATTAACTGAGAAGTAATAAAAAAGAACTGATGTGTTATTTTAGCGACAATGATGCGTACAACTGCATATCAGAACGTTAAGCCGACAAAACGACCTCATGTTTTTCCGCTCTAAAAAGCAGAAATCTTGGTGTACATGTATATGATAAGATTTAAATCTCTCATGTAAATAAAAACTGCTCTTAAATGAGCATTGTATTTATAGTCCAAACAACTCTATTAAAAGATTAATCGAGAACCACCGACGGTATTCAATTGGTACGAATGTGACTGGGAGGCCGATAGGCTAACTGTCGAAGGTGCACATGTTTGTTCCGTACACGTACTGTTGCTTTGTTGAAGGATATATATTTGATGATCAAGCAACTGATTTCGATATCTTTACATTATTTGTTGGAGCAGTAGGCGTTTCATCAAGATGTTGTAACAGAGCAGAATATTTTCTTATGTCAGAAGAATCTTCACAATGTGATCACATTTGTGTCACCTGTAATTTTCATGATATCTCTTCCTGCATAACCAGCATGTGCAAAAATATTAATAGTTGTTGCCCAAACACGATGATCGAAATAAATTTAGGAGGACAATTTAGTTTGTACGTATTATACACTCTTGGATTTTGTTTTCATAATTATCATCTGAAACATCTCAACGGTGATGTTTTGATGTTTCACTATGAGCAAATTCATGGCCACGGTCATCAGTTTTCAATTCTAATGTATCTTCAGTGAATTGTCTTTAATTATCACTACCAAGACGACCAAATAAAACATGTTATCAAACCAAACATTCCTTTATAAACCTTTCGGAGTTTTCACTGACAAGACATCTGATTCCCTCAACTTTTGTAAATCTCCTTCATATATAGAGGGGTGATGTTTGGCTTTGTCTAAACCCTCATGTTGAAAACTTTTTTAACATTCCTGCAAACATTTGATTCGATTAGCTAAAATGGCATGTGTTTTTTTGTCCATTAGTGCATAGATTACATAAAAAAGTGAGCTCTCAAATGCCTATTGATGGATGCACTAATTCAAAGGAATTTATTCTTGGAATAAAAATTGGTGCCAGTACGTCTGTCCTCAGCACAATAATCCAAATAATCCATCAAGGTGTCATCTAAACTATAAATCAGATTTAAGAAGGAATACATTTTAACGGCGTTTTGCATTTGCGCCGATCTGCATATCATTTGCGCCAATTTTTTCTTTCATTTGCGCCGATTTTTTTTTACAGGTAAATTACAGGTGAATAGATATAAGAAGATGTGGTATGAGTGCCAATGAGACAACTCTTATTTTTATATATCATTAAAGACCTTTTTTTGTGTTAGCCAGTTGTACAAATGTTATGAATTATCAATCATAACATAGATATACACTCTGTAACTGTTTTGAACTCTGAAAAGTATTGAAAAAAGTTTAATTCCATGTGCTGAATGATGAATTTTTATAATGATAGAGCATTCTAATGCAACAACATTTGTAACGTTCATTTTGATTGGATAACGTCACTTTCTTACATGGCATCAATTGACAATTGATGCTATGGGACGTACGCGCAAGCGCAGACGGCATATGACAGATTTTAAATACATGTTTTAACGTTGTTTTCTGTCAGTTTCATCAGAATGGAGATAACAATATTGTATTTTAAGCTCCGACGGCATCAATTTGGGATTTGATGGTTGCAAATACCCGTTTACTGTCTCCGTTAACGTGTCGCCAGTAAACTTAATTTGCGACCATCAAATCCCCAATTGATGCCGTCGGAGCTTAAAATACAATACAGTTATCTCCTAATTGATCCGAGTTAACCTCTGTTGATGTAATTTATCACACAAATCTCTAGAAATTGTTTCAACCACATTTATGGAATTACTGTCGTTTGGAAGGGTAGAATCATCTAGTTTTCTGCAGTCAACAATTAATTGACTTAATGTTTCCCTCGTTTGAAAATTAGTTTTTCGCTGATTTAATGGGTCACAGAAATGGACATCTTGAGGTTTTCTTCCTCAAGTTTTCATAGCGGGCAAATTGGGTCTAAACCTGCTATATTAAATATAGCTTAAGTTGCTTGTAAAAGGTAGGTCCACGTTAGTATTCTATCTTTTGCTGTGGCTTTCTTTGTATTCGCTGGTATTTACATGTAAAATAATAACTGTAACTTACATGTAAATCCAATTAGGAGAAAATTTTAATCGGCGCAAATGAAAAAATGAAATCGGCGCAAATGAAAGAATGAAAATTTTCAAAACCGGCGCAAATGTCATACGCCCCATTTTAAAGTTGACTTTTTTTTATATAAAACTAATTCGACTTTAATATGCTACATTATTTAAGTTATGTTGAAGAGTTATAGTCGTCAATTTTGATTTGACATTTTGTTTTACTCTCTGCTACAGGTTACCTGGTACCTTTGATAACTATTTACACCACTGGGTCGATGCCACTGCTTGTGGACGTTTCGTCCCCGAGGGTATCACCAGCCCAGTAGTCAACACTTCGATGTTGACATGAATATCAATAATGTGGTCATTTTTATAAAATTTCTGTTTAAAAAACTTTGACTTTTTCGAAAAACTAAGGCCTTTCTTATACAAGGCACAGATTACCTTAGCCGTATTTGGTATAACTGTTTTGAATTTTCGATCCTCAATGCTCTTCATTTTTGATTGTTTAGCTATTTAAATATTTTGATATGGGCGTCACTGATGAGTCTTATGTAGACGAAACGCGCGTCAGGCGTACTAAATTATAATCCTGATACCTTTGATAACTATTACCATAGAAATTGCGTTTGTAACTGTCAAATCGTCAAATAACGACAGCAACTCTTCAACCACAGGACTTTAATATAATCCTCAAGTTTACAGTTGTAAATATACTTTATTGGTTTGGCTTGAATTTCCTTCAATATTTCATTTGGAACCCTCAAATCCCAATTTACAGTGGCAAAGTTAACTCTTGAATAAGGAACTATTATTAGTTAAATGATTTAACAGTCATCAATATATATCTATTTTACAGAATCTAACCCATGTTTCTAGTAAAATGCATTTGTATCCGTCAAATCCTCTATTGATGGTGGCAACTCTTTATAAATATATATATATACAGTATTGATAGCTTACTTTCCTCAATAATGGATAGTAGTAAATGTGAAAAATGATTACGATTTGTCCTGACAAATATTTATGACTTTTTAACATTGTATTTTTCAGGTATGGCTTCTCTCCCTAGGGACATAAATATAGACATGTATATTTCAGGATATGCTGATACATGTTCATGCATGGACACATTTCAATGATAATTTGGTGTTTAACATTTTTTTCTTCTTTATTTTTCATTTCAGAATATACAAATATAATAATTTACAAAGTACTCACTCGCACAACGGCTCTTCGGTTGTCAAATATAATTTAAGGTTCACGGTTAAAGTAACTAAAGTACGAAAAGGTGTCGGCAAAAAAAAAAAACACGTTAAGCAAGATAATTCAATAGCAGTACTTTTCTGATGATGTGGGTACAGTAAGGTTTTTCTTTTCAGAAAGACGATGTTCCCACATGTTTTAATAAACTGCGTTTCAAGGGTAAACTCATGTCACATCACTTTGATCTGTTGTTTATTGTTGAATCAAACGTACGAAAATACCTAGGGCATAATGCTATAGATTAATACTTTTACATTTTCTGTTGCAACTAGTTTGAGGTTAAATCTTACTTGGACTGGACTATAGCACTCCTACAACATCTTCTTAAATTAACAAATTAGGGTGGTATCCAGAAAAGTTACGAACTAAATATGGGATTTAGGCTTGACAAACCTAGTTTTTACTTATGTGTAAAGATGGGAATATATAGGTTAACCAATTCCCTATCTTGAGAGTTAATAAAAAAATAAACAAAAGTAGTGAAACATTTATTTTGCATATTTTATCCTTATCTCATTCTCCTACGTAATATCCAGAAATTAGAGAATAGTCTACACCAACCATTTGCTGAGAGGTAGAGGTCCCATGTGTCAAATACACGCTGTCGCCTTCTTTGAGCTCCAGGACTGGATTGGCAGTTTCCGTCCCACCATGGATTTTCGATCCATACAGCCTCATTATAGATTTTCCATTTATAGACACAGCCATATGCAACGCACCTCCATTGTTCGACATTATTGTGAAAGAAAACTGATACAGACCAGACTTTGGAGCAGTAAACTTTCCTGTTTTCGGATCATAACCATTACCACGATTCAAAAGTACGTTATCAAACTTAGCAACGTCATTATTTCCGCTCAACGTCAGGGGGTGGGTATTAAGAGTTGCTGTGAAGGCGGGTCTATTGTTTCCACCTGAAATGGACAGAGATGTAAACAATTATATTGCAGTTAGAAGGAGGAATGTTCCCTCAAATGAAACATTATAAACATACTTTTAACTGTTAAAAAATGCATTGTGTGAAAAGAAAAGACATCAATTTAAAAAGCTGAAGTCAAACTAGTATTAACACGAATAGGTTAACATACACTGAACGGAAAAATATCTATGACACAATGTAAATACAAAATCTATAAAATAAAATAAGGGGTTAAATGTTAAACAACTTCAGAAAAACAATCATAGTCTTGAACAAAATTCAGCCAAATAGAATAACGACACAGGTAAATGAAAATAATGTTTTTGTAAGGTGTACAGTCATAAAACGGATTTTTTTTTTTTAATATGAAATGTTTTTTTTTTATTTCTAAACAACTCCTTCACCTCTATGATATCAATAGATGACATTTGGCCAAATCGATTGTGTAACATAAAAGGTTACAAAAAATAACAAAAACAATACCATTAAGGACAATATCTCCTTTAAGAGTAATAGAACATTTTGGTCATTTGAACTATTTGTAGATCGTAATTTGCTGAACATTATTGCTATGTACAGTCTCTATATTTTATACTATTAACGATAATAACAAAACACTACAAACTTTCTTTAAAATTACAAATTCAGGGACAGCAACACAACAACGGGTTTTCTGTTTCGTCTGAAAATTTCATGACAGATAGGTCTAAACATGGACATTTTCGCCCAATTTCCAAGATGCTCTAAATGTTATCTAGTTTAAAAGAGGGACGAAAGATACCAAAGGGACAGTCTAACTCATAAATCTAAAACAAACCGACAACGCCATGGCTAAAAATTAAAAAGACAGACAAACAACAGCACACATAACACAACATAGAAATCTTAAGAATAAACAACACGAACCCCACCAAAAAACTAGACATAAGCCAAAAACTGCATTTAACCCTTATGTTCTATCTTTAGCCATGCAAACACTATTGATTTGCGGCAGGCTCATTGTACACATTTTTAACTAGAAAGCCTATTATTTATTGTGGAAAAGTTTGGTTAAATTTGGCACTGTAGTCTTCGAGAAGATTTTTGTAAAAGTTTGTGAACGACGATGACGGACGCCAAGTGAGGAGAAAAGTCCACTTGGCCCAATGGGCCAGGTGAGCTACACATTAAATCTGAAAAATATGTTAGTGCAATGATCGCTCATATGATTTAACGAATATGAAATTGTCCGCTTACATCAGTTGATAACATTAATGAAAAAAAATAATGAAGGAATGACTGTAATATTTTTTCTGTCTATGAAAAAATAACATAAACTAGATATCATTGAGATGGGAGTCATCTCTGTGGGCCCCGCTGTGAATAATGTGCATTAATAAATTGTATCTTTACCATAGGACATGGTTTTGTCAACTGAAATCAAAGTTTTTGACCTGGACCTTTGACCTAGGAAGTTGTAAATAAATTATGACACACCCTTTGGTGTTGGTTTATAAACATGTATAAACTCTGAAATGATAACGGTTCTCCAGATATAGAGCGGACACGATCTTTACCATAGGACACGGGGTTGTCAACTGAAACCAAAGTTTTTGACCTTGACCTTTGACCTAGGAAGTTGCACATAAGTTATGACACACCCTTTGGTGTTGGTTTATATACATGTCAAGTATAAACTTTGAAATGATAACGGTTCTCAAGATGTAGAGCGGACACGATCTTTACCATAGGACATGGGGTTGTCAACTGAAACCAAAGTTTTTTACCTTGACCTTTGACCTAGGAAGTTGTACATAAATTATGACACACCCTCTGGTGTTGGTTCATATACATGTCAAGTATAAACTTTGAAATCATAACGGTTCTCAAGATATAGAGCGGACACGATCTTCACCACAGGACACAGGGTTGTCAACTGAAACCAAAGGTTTTTTACCTTGACCTTTGACCTAGGAAGTTGTACATACATCATGACACGCCCTCTGGTGGTGGTTAATAAACATGTAAAGTATAAAGTATGAAATCATAATGGTTCTCTAGATATGGAGCGGACACAAAATTATTACAAAGTGTTACGGACGGACGGACGGACAGACTGATCACTATAGGGCGACCCGCCTTTGTCGGGGCCCTAATGATTTGGTGCACACTGAATAACGCGCGTAGCGGGTTATTAAACAGGGTGCACTCCATTTTTTATGTTACAAATGTAGTTCGAATAGACATAAAAAATATCACAGTCATCTCTTATAATTTAATTCTAAATTCCATTTTAAACCGTACAAATCCAAGAAAAAACGTTGATGACGTCACTGTGACATGACTAAATTATGAATATGGGCTGATAACAAAATTACGTCAGCCAATAAGAAGACGCGTTACATCCAAAATTAAATTATTTGACGATATACTCAATTTATATTGAAACTGGAACTTAGATTTAGATGTTTACAAATCTGTTAAATAAGTTATTGTTTTATTACAATTTAAACGATTTAAGGTAAATTAATCTTTCATCTTCATTACATTAACACTGAACAGAAGCAAAATAGAATCATATTCAACATAATCTGTTCCAGTCAATGGGATAATTGAGGTCTTCAATCAATGGCCACAGCCACACTGTTTTGAATATGATTCTATAAACAATCAAGTTTTCCTTTGTGCAATTTTTAACCGGATTTTTGTGACAAAAATGTCGGTTATTGATTTGGGGATGTACGGCGGGCGGCCGGGCGGTCGGGCGGGCGGGCGGCAATCAAATGTTGTCCGTGCATTAACTCATGAACCGTTCAACCAAAGCTTTTAAAATTTTAATATGTTATTCCTGACAACTATACGAAGGTCAAGTTCAATAATGGCGATTTTGACTTTTACCGTTCAGGAGTTATGGTTCTTGAAAGATTGAAAAATGGAGTTGTCCGTGCATTTACGCATGAACTGTTCTACCAAAGCTTCCCAAATTTTAATATGTTGTTACTAATGAAAGAATTGAGGTCAAGTTCAATAATGACGAATTTGACTTTTACCGTTCAGGAGTTATGGTTCTTGAAAGATTGAAAAATGGAGTTTCCAGTCGTGTCCGTGCATTTATGCATGAACTGTTCTACCAAAGCTTCTGAAATTTTAATATGCTGTTACTGATGACAAAATGGAGGTCAAGTTCAATAATGACGATTTTGACTTTTACCGTTCAGGAGTTGTGGTTCTTGAAAGATTGAAAAATGGTTTTTCCCGTCGTGTCCGTGCATTTTCTCATGAACCATTCAACCAAAGCTTTTGAAATTTTAATATGTTGTTACTGATGACAAAATAGAGGTCAAGTTCAATAATGACGATTTTGACTTTTACCGTTCAGGAGTTATGGTTCTTGAAAGATCGTAAAATGGCGTTTCCATTCAGGTTGTTGCATTTACTCATGAACCATTCAATCTAAGCTTTTCAAATTTTAATATGTTGATACTGATGACAAAATGGAGGTCAAATTTGATATTGACGATTTTCACTTTCACCATTCATCAGTAATGGTTCTTGTGATATTGCCAGGACACAAATAAATGTTAATAAATCCGGTTTGCTGTCGTTGTGACAGCCTCTTGTTATAAAAATAAAATGTCTTAAATTCTGGTAGTTACATAAACGGTACTAATTTACTGTTACAGACACGCAATTTTAAAAGTATCTTTAGATTTGTTACAGATATAACACATTTACTTGAACCTAACAAACGTTGAAGGGCTTATAAAAAAAATATCTTTATTAAAGCCAATCGGGACAAGGAATGAGAGCATTGCATGAGGAAGATGTATTCCTTAATTTCAAAAATTGTATAATGTTACAACAAATTTCAATATTATATATCTGTATTTTCAGGCCAGTACCGATGTACTTTGTTCTGGGCTGGGGACTAATACATGTAGTAACATGGGATATATCATTAAAGATTTGTCATGTGTATCGTAAGTTCGTAAGTAACTACACAGCTTGCCAATTGCTGTCTACTAGATGTAATCATCAATGGAAGTGGGTTGTGGTTATAAAGCATTTTTTTCTTTCCATATACATAGTGTATACATATATATACATCTTTTTTTAAATAATTACATTAGATGTATGTTTCATTATAATATTTTATTCTGATTGGCTAACTGCACATCACGTGTTATTCCGTAAACAGTTGCATTGCTCAATACAACTTTTCACTCATGATAACACGTGCTCCAACATTAAAGTGCACAAGTGAATTAAATAATAAAATATATAAAATTCGTGTTTTCATAATCATAGCTAAAAAATGTAATTATAAGTATTGAATGCTTCTTTTTGTAACTTTATAGGGTTGTAAAAGCGTTGACCGTGTGTACATTTTTAGAATGAAGCGCTTCCGCGCTTCATACAAAATGTACTTCGGTCAACGCTTTTACACCCCAATAAATTTACAAAAAGAAGCATTCAATTCTTAAACAAAATACAAACAAATTCCTACCTATGACGTATATGTTACTGTAAACTATATTAATTGACTCCTTAACAATAAACAAATAGGATAAAACAAATTTATCATAAATACGGATCTTTATAAAGCAATCCTACCTTGCTCTTGTTTTAAAATTAACTCTTGTAATGCCTTGTTAGAGTTAACTTTAAAGAGATCCACAATCTGATTATACGAGGAATTCAATCTTTTCTGCTCTTTGTGAAGAGTAGAATGCATTAATTCTTTAACACTTTCCCTTTTCTCTTCGGCTTCAGTAAACAATTTTATTTTCGAAGACAAAGATTCCAATAGAGTATTAATCTGGTCTCCATAAAAAACAGTTTCATTACTAGCCTGAGTTTTAAATTGTTGAACAATGTCCTGATACGATTTATTAAATTGCGTTTGCTCTTGTAGCTGGGCATCTTGTATTGATTGAACAAATGTCTCTGTCTGTTTCTTAACAATTTTCATTTCATCAAATTTAGAAGTAATTGAATTTTCCCACATGTTCATTTTCTCCTCGACGTTTTGCATCGTATGCTCCAACCGCACAAGTTTTTCCAATACTTTTTCCTCAAAATGAAATTTCGAACAAGTTAGTGAAGATTCGAATTCGGACCCAATCGAACTTGCTAAAGCCCATGCAAACGATAAGCTAAGAAAACTGATAAGGGTTCGACCAAAATCCATATTTCTGACACTTCTCTTCCTCTCTTTTTCAAAATGTTTGCAAAACTCTAGTTTATATAGTTTACGAAGCTGTGGTATATAATCTGAACTGATAACTGGCACCATGAATTATATTCAATTAAAAGTTTAATTATACTGACTACAGATGGGTTTGTTGTATGAATTAGCCCCCGAACTTGCTTTGATTGGATCGTTAATCATTTTGAAGCTACATAAACAACTACTTAGTATAACGAATGACTCTTCAGATGAAATTGTATTTCAAGACATATCAAAATAATCAATGTGCTCAATATCATTTTAACTATCGTTATTGTAGTTTTTATATATACAAAGAAAACAGGACCACCTAAGTTGATACACATCATACTTACCTCAGTTGGAACACCCAAAGTAAAAACAGGGAATGATTCTGAAGATCTTAGCAAATAAATATTGCAAAAAATAGTTAATTCTTCTATGAGTACGTAAAGAAAATTGCATGTGTCATGATGCGCTTTTCTGGATTAAACTTCATCACTTAGCTCAAAGCAAAATATTTTAAAACCAAAACTGCATACGGACCAAAATAAAAACGTTTGAAGACGTATAAACCAAAAAAAAGAAATCCCTACAAATAGCCAAATCCCTCAATTACCAACTTTACCTGAAGGAGTTGAAACCTTAGTTTCTGTATAATTGCAAAATTGATGAACGGCCAATTTTAGATAGTTTGTTATAAATCATGTCAGTACCGAAGTGCTGATGAAACATGTACCCGTAGAGACTGATAATCCACCAGCAGAGATATCGACTCCGTGCTTTGAAAAAATAAACCAACACGTTATAAAAGTCGTGTATCCGGAGCGCTTTTACGGATTTACAGTACAGCCTGTGACATTCTCTTAATTATGTCCACCCTCTTGCATGGTCAACATCCAATGGTGGCCATTTATTGGGGTATTCAATCTTGAAATGTTGGTCATTTATTGGGGTCATAAAACATGTTGGTGTTTTATCTAATAATGTTACCTACGAAAGCCGAGAAGGATCATTCAAAATTCAAAATTCAAAATTCATAATTCATAATTCAAAACATAAAGAATTCCGATTCCGATTCCCGCCGTTTCTTTCTCACGTGGTCTCTGTGCCTCGACTTACCTCGGTGAAAGATGGCTGCTGGTTAAGATGTTATATGGCCCAAGACCACAATTAATGACCCCGCTTTTCGTTGTTCACGAATATAGTTCCGTTTAATTATAGTGTATTTTTTCTTAATTTTTTTTCTTTCCCTTTCTCATTCATTTCTTAGCTTTTCTGTGGTGGAAATAAAAGAAAAGAGCTGAAATAAACTTTTGGATGTTTTATTCTAACTGATTTTAATAAGGAAAGAGTGATTAGGCCAGGTGCAAAAAGGTTATATTTACACTTTTCGGAACATCTCTTGACTTGCCTATAGGGGTATGGATGTGTATTGGCCAAATTTGTATGATGTAAAGATGCAATTTTCAGTAAAATTGCATATATTTTTGGACTTGTACTGTACATTACACACACAAAAAATTAGACAAAAAGAATAGGCAAAAATTTTTAATGCGACAAAACGTTATAAAGAAATGATAGAGGAATTAATTGTGGTCTCGGGCCTAAGAGTTTATAATAATGTTTAGAAATGTATACTAATTTATTAATTGAAGTAATGAATAATAATTAGAAAAAGGCTAAAGAAAATTAGCTAACAATTTTGTTGCAATTACACAAAAAAAAAATATAGAATGAATAGGACTCTTTGAAAACGGTATTGAAATATTTATGTTTTGTAAATATTTACCTCTTACTCATTTGCTTTATAACTGTTTATGTGTGTACATAGAAAATTAATGACGCAAGGCTTATTTGACAAATGGCTAGTTTTATTATCTGCAGTTAAAGTTGAACTGTCAGTTTAATTAAGACAAGTAACGATGTTTTGGGGTGTAGCCGTAGGGTACGTAATAAAATTAGTTATGCCTATTTGTTTTGTCTAAAGAGAAAGTAATTAAACTCTATGATAAAGGTCAGTTGGTCAAGATACTAGAAGCTGTAGTACTGTGACTGTAAGAATTTTCCTTGATTGTTTTAATCAGTATAGATACTGAAGGACTAGGTTTTTAAAGTTTATATGTTTAAACTTTGTAACTTAGTTTGTCAATGCATCTGAAGTAATGTAAATTTGTGAATGAACAGATAACGTATTATTTAGTTCATGGGAACTACCATAGGATACATTGTCGTATTGTTGTGCCATAGTATGATTATGTCTGTCCGTCTGTGTCGGTGTCGTTCCTCCCCTCGGTCACGTTACAATATTGAATGTATTTCTTTCAATAAGTTATTTCAAGGCCATTTCTCATGACATCTCCTTTTTGTTACAGCATTTCTTTCCTATAAATTTGTGATTGCAGTGGCTGATCCAGAGGGGTCGTAGAGGGCGTAGCCCCCCTTTTTGTTTGCACTTTTTTGTACAATGATTAATCTGACTAGACTTCGTGAACGATTTCCCGTGCGTGTATCTAATTTTCATGCGACAATTCGTTACTTATAAAGATATTTTTCGCTCGTATTTACTGTAATATATTATGAATTATGTCAAAGTCATGTGATTTGCTATGGTGGAGTTGACTCGTGCGTCGAAAAAAGTGTTACTCAAGTCATTTTGAAACACATTGCTTAGGCTGAGGATAAAAAGCATGGCACCTTCAAACCGACAAAGGATTTAGCAAGAACATATAGACTTCTATTTCACAATTTCATTAAACAGAAAATAATACTCTATTACATTCTTGTGAAAAAAATTTCACGTTAATATTATTTACCTACGAAAGCAATGTTTAACCCCACACGCCCCAGTCTATTAATAACATAGCTGAATAATGATCCCCAGTCAGTAAGTTTAGATAGATTTTGATTCTAAGGTAAAAACCATTTGATTTACGGAGGCAGTCTGAGTTTTGCCTTAAACAAAGATTCTGGCTGTATATATATGCATTGAAAACAATAATCTTGTCCGGTTTTTTTTTTTTTAATTTTTTGGCTATTAGAAAAAAACATTTCTAGCAATAAATGAACATGATGAATAAACAACGGCGTATTTTGTTGGGGGGGGGGGGGGGGCTTGTTTCACGGTTTGAATGCAACTCCCATATCTGACCAGAGTGTCTGTTTCGCCGGACTGATATATTGAATACTTTTTTCAAGGCACGACTGCAACCTACCTGCTGGGTGTGGCCTTTATGTCTCCATTTGTTGACCGCCATTCATAAACTCGTTGTCATTTCAGACTCATTCGTAGCCTTGGTTATTTTGGAACCCCTCACTTCCCTTGTTGGGTGTCAAACATTTTTGGATAAATATTGCTTAAGAAATAATTCTTTCATGCCATGCTCTATGCTCATTTTAACATGGGTAGGCATTATATTTGTTAATATCTTAATACCGAGCTGTCTTGTCTCATGTGCGGGAGTTTCTCACTACAATGAAGAACCTTTGGTGGCCTACAGCTGTTGTCTCCACTATGGTCGGATTGTTGTCTCTTTGGCACATTCCCCATTTCCATTCTCAATTTTATTATAGTAATTTCATTGAATAGCCCGGCTTATATCTCGTTTACAACAAAAAGGCTGTGAGGTTATGCTACCTAAACATACAACAAATAAAAATCTTCCGTGTATATTTTCACTGACAAATTTTATTTTTTTTTAGCCAAAAAAAAAGGTTTCAAAAATTTTATTATAGAAAACTAATTGGGAGAATACGGCATCAAACATGTCCAACCCTTACACTTTAACTGTAAGATATACAGGAACTGTTGCAAAAGTGCATTTTACACTTATTTTATGTTTTTTTTAGCCAAAAAAAAAGTTTAAAAAAGATCGCCCCCTTTCCAAAATCCTAGATCCCCTAGCTTGTCATGCCGCAACTATTTCTTATTAGATCGTATTTCAAATTGATTCACCTTTCAAGCAAATTTGTTGCCGACGCAATAAAATATGTGCGTCTGCATTCTCAGGTAAATTGAGGTCAACAGTCGACCTGGCGTAGAGTTCAATATTGATTGCATTTAGTTTAAGAACAATCTAATGAAGATATTCAATTTTAGCTCACTTGACCTAAAAGGTCAAGATCAAGTGAGCTTCCTCATCATTTGGATCTGTCGTCGTCGTCTGGGCCAATTTAAAACAAACTTGGACACAATCATTATTGGGGTATCTAGTTTAAAAAATGTGTCCGACGACCCCGCCTGCCAACCAACATGGCCGCCGTTGCTTAAAATACAACGTAGGGGTAAATGCAGCTTTTTGGCTTACTGTAGATTCATTATTATTCGTTGGATACATATATTTGTGGATTCGTTGGTACAAGTGAACCATGAAATTAAATGATCAACGGATGTCAATTTTTATATAGGCGTTAGGCGTGTATGCAGACTTCCACAAAACCACGAAAGTAAGTATCCACGAATATGCAAGTTTTCCTTAATCCACGAAAATTGATACCATCGAACACAAATGAAATTTCAGTATATTATTGCAACTAAAGCATTTAGAGTAAATTTGACAAGATAAAAATGTTCATCCGGTTTAGATATATCTGCCCTGAAATTTTCAGACGAATCAGAAAACCCGTTGCTGGGTAGCTGCCCCTGAATTAGCAATTTTAAGGAAATTATGATGTTTTTGGTTATCATCTTGAATATTATTATAGATAAAGATAAACTGAAAGCAGCAATAATGTTAAGAAAACTACGATCTACAAATAAGTCAAATGACCATTGTCAATAAACACCAAATGCCCCAGTCAGACTAGACCACGATCGCACTACGCTCACCACGATGTAAAATAAATTCAGATCGTGGTGAGGTCGCGGTATGAGCGGCATGAAAATGTGAATTTTTGTTGTTTCCACGATGCTACTATGTTCTCATTACGCGTCTACAACGATCCCGCTACGATTATACCACGTTCTCAACCACTCTTATTCTGCGACCTCAATACGATTATCGCGATCTTACTACGCTCAATAAGTTCTCACTACGACATACCACGATTAATCCGACTGCAAAACGATCTTACCGCGCATCTTCTGCAATTATAGCACTCTCTTATCAAGATCATTATACGATCTTAGCAAGTGCATACCGCGATTCAATTACGCTCTCATCAATAATATCCACATCATGTTCCATATTAATACTGTTCCATTCCTTCCAACTGTCATTAATAAGTAGAATTCCAGAAAACAACACTGACATGCCACCAACATCCACCAGAACTTGTGTGCGTGGTGGTACTGGTACGAATCCTTATCCAGTAGAGATGTCGAATCAACAATCCAACCTGAATCAACGTATTGCTAATCCATCTAGATCAAATGACGATATTTCATAAAGTAATAGTGGTACTGATACAAAATCAAAACCTGAGGAGCTTTTATGTATTTTATAGACAATGACAATGAGCATGACTAGAACTCGAAATGGTTGAAGTATGAACGTAATCAGGTCGTAGGATGAGGACTGCACGAGCGTGCTAGAATCGTACTTAGGTCTTGAAAAGCGTAGTATAATCGTGGCATAGTCGTAGAAGAAGCGTTATTGGGTCGCAGGGAGAACGAGATGGTCGTTGTGAGGTCGTAGTAACGTCGTTTTGAGATCGTATCGCAATATCTCCGACTAGAATCGCGCATTTTAAGCTAGGTTCACACTGCCGATCAGACCAACTCGATCAAGACAAATTAAGCGATCGGGAGTCTTGTCCGTCTCAATCAACAAGAATGTTCGGGTCGTCATCGATCTGACTTTCTACCCGAGAGTTTTTGACATGTCAAAAACATTCGAGTAAGGATCGAGAAGCCAGTCACTCAAGAAGAGATCAATTATTCGTCGAGTAGCGATCGAATTGATCGGGAAAGGATCGTGTAGAGATCGAGTTAGGTCGGAATACAAATAGTTTACCAATCAGTACTCGATCATTTCGATCTTTGCTCGACTAGTATCCGATCATTTCTCGATCAACGTCAATCTGTAAGATATGTGGTCAAGATTAACTCGACCAATGCCGATCGCTTCATGATCACTGCGACTTCTATATTTTTTTTCATCCCAGATCAACTCGACCAAAACCCGATCTCTACGCGACCACATTCAATCACTCTTCGATCTCTACTCGGCCATACACGAGTATACATCAGTGACGCTCGAATCGAAAAAAGTTAAAAGGGCCAAATAAAGTACGAGGTTGAAGAGCATTGAGGACCAAAATTCCTAAAAGTTTTGCCAAACACAGCTAAGGTAAACTATGCCTGAGGTAGAAAAGCCTTAATATTTCAAAATTTCATGTGGTTATGATATATCTGCCCTGAAATTTCCAGACAAATCAGACAACCCGTAGTTGGGTTGCTGTCCCTGAATTGGTAATTGTAAGGACAATTTGCAGTTATTGGTTTATCTTGAATATTATTATAGATAGAGATACATGTAAACTGTAAACAGCAATAATGCTCAGCAAAGTAAGATCAACAAATAGGCAAACAGAGCCAAAATGGTCAATTGACCCCTAGGAGTTATTGCCCTTTATACTTAACTTTTACAAAAAATCTTCTTCACTCAATCAACTGGGCCACATAGAATTAAACTTAGCCACCATTTTCAGTAGGGTATCTTGATTAAAAAAATGTACCCGATGATCCTACCATCAAACCAACATTGCCGCCATGGCTAAAAATCGATTGATTATTTGATTTTTAACGTCCAGTGGCAAATATTTCATGCATGTTCAGGACGAAAATAAACATAGGGGTTTTCTGTAAAGAAGTCTATGGGAAAATGTTAAAAAAAACAATTTCAAATGGTCACATCTTGAACACTTATTTAAATAATGATAAGTGGTCTTCAGTAACTAATGTAAGACTACACTGCAGGAATGACCTACTATTAATTTAACTATTAGGCCAAATTAAACCACACTTGGTCTTAATCGTTAAATGGGTATCTTGTATTATTTGTTGTGATTTTCACCTTATTTTACATGATTTCCAAAACAAAAAACAAGGTGAGCGACACAAGCTCTTCAGAATCTCTTGTTTCATTCATATTGTGCTTTGTGAAGAATTTATTTTGCATTAGAACTCTCAGAATAATCTGTCATAGAACTGTTCTAGACTGTCCTAAAACATATCTACCTAGAACAGTTCTACCCTAGAACTGTTCTAGGTAGTACTGCCAGGATCAGTTCTAGGGTAGAACTATCTAAAACTGTTCTAGGTAGAACTGCATGTCCAAAATCAGTTCTAGTCGTAGAACTGTCAGCAGAAATTACCAAATCAGTTCTAACTGTAGAACTGTCAGCAGAACTGTCAAAAACTGTTCTAGCCGTAGAACTGATCAAACCTGTCAGGATTGTAGAACAGTTCTAAATGACGTCACTGCAGTTAGGACATCTCACTGGTCACCATTCAGTGATATAACTATCGTTGGTAAAGCCACAAATATATTATATTCTTTTGACTTATCTATAGTTAGGACAAAGAGTTCTTAAAACTTTTCTATGAATAGAACTGACTAAATCAATACTAGCAGTAGCTATTACCAAATCAGTTCTAATCGTAGAACTGTTTTAGTCGTAGAACTGTCTAAAACTTTGGTCAGTTCTAGGTAGAACTGTCTAAAACTGTTCTAGGGTAAAACTGTCTAAAAGGTGTCAGGATGACAGTTCTTCATACCGGAAACACGTGTTATGATTTCGCCATATTTATTTTTGAGTTTTGAATTTTGAATTTTGAAATTTGAAATTTGAATTTTGAATTCTGAATTTTGAATTCTGAAATTTGAATTTTGAATTTTGAATTTTGAATTTTGAATGATCCTTCTCGGCTTTCGTAGTTACCTGTTGTAATCAACCAGGGTTGAAGTTTTCAACTTGTATGTTTCTTTAAAATTTACCTGTACAGGTAACTTAGATTTCTTTCAAAACTGACATTTCACCTTTTTTTTTTAAATGTAGAATAAGACATTGTGTTTTAGTCTTTGTTAATTAATAAGATTTAATCATTCAGCATTAAATCAATTTAATAAATTGAGAGTATCGTCTGCTAAACTAGAGTTAACTTTTCTTTAATTTTGACGGACTTCAGCGTCTTTTGTTAATCTACATTTTTCATAAGCGGTTTTCCCGCTTTTATTTGGTATAAAATTGCATGCTTTTCGTGATTTGTTCATTGCGTGATTTGAACTCTGAAGGAACACAAAAACCCACCCTTTCCCACCCTTTAGAATATTTTTTCTGCTGTTTGTTGTATATTTTCAGATATTGCCAAAAGAAGCGTCATGGATTGGACAGAATGTTTACTGAATACAAAGTTTTACTGAAGGGATGAATTTATCACAGTTGGCGTCTGGTAGCCCAGTTGCCATTTGGAGATAAAATATGATGGATGCCCTTCAATGTTTTTATCTTGGACATTAATGAGAAATTGTCAATGAATGCAAATTCGTTGGCCGGTTGATACATAGTTGAACTGTCCTAATAAATCCATGACAAAAAATTGCCAAAATTCAAACTTACTATTTGTTGTTTTTTATTATGATCATATATTAGTTGTCTTGCAATTTGTTCACATTTGTATAACGAAGGTAATCTGGAGTCGTTGGAAATATTACGAGGGATTTCAACGAATTTGGGTTATCTTTTATCTGGTATATCGTATTCTTATTTGACTTCTGTTGGTTTCTTTCGAATATTTAATAAATATTATTTTTGATTTTTCTGTCTTTTGAATTTATTCAAATTTATTTTTTTATTTGTTTTTATTCATTTTTGTATGATTTTGTTTCTTATTCTTTTAATGTCTTCTTAGTAAGAATCTAGAGAAGCAAAAAGACAAAAATGTCAAAGATAAAGTTATTGACTAGCATTTGAAGGACAACAGACTTTAATTTTATTTTTTTAAAGTAAAAAAAAAAATTAATGTACATGATATTCATTGTATTAATTGTTATTTGCATTATTTAATGAATTTTCACTAATAATAACTAATAATCAAGCAAATGATATTTTAAAAGAAACCATGAAGGAAGTAATTTTTAGCAAGCCTGTTTCTTAACAAAATAAAATGATCAGACAATATCAATCCTCTTATAATAAATTATTACTTGAACATACCCGCGAAATCGCGGGAATTTAGAACCTGCTTAAAAGTATGTAATCTGTTGTAGGATGATTTTTTGTAAAAAGATTTTAAGAGTGGATAATTACAGGAAAGGTATCAAAAGTATCTTAAACATGAACTGGTATCAATATAACGTTTTGCATTTTTCTTCACTTACGTTTTGTCATTAACTTCATTATGTAAAAATATGTGGGCTATGGAAGGTTTCTGAAGAATTAATAGTGTGTTCTTATGTGAAAAATGCATGAGGATGGAAAAGAGGAAAAACTGCGGAAATTAATTTGACGTGACAGCTGACAAAGACAGGCCAATGGCCTGAAATTGTGACTGTATTGAAATGAATCAATATTTACAATGAAATCCGTAAAATATTAGGTGAATTCCATTTAAAAAATAGATGTGAAATATGACAATTTATTTATTGAGTAGTCAATGATGGATAACGCCTTCATAAACTATGTTGTCTGTATAGTATTGTCCATCAAACAGAGAATCAGTAGCAGGTAAAATGGATATTGATTTAAAGTCTCTAACTCTTGAAAATGCAACATAGAGCTGGCCATGAGAGAAAACAGGTTTTGTTAGATCTAGTCCTATTTGTCCTAAAGTTTGTCCTTGAGCTTTGTTAATTGTAATGGAGAATGCTGGCCTAATAGGGAACTGACGTCGTTTTAGATTGAATGGAAGTCCTGCATCTGATGGGATTATGGTAATTCTTGGAAGGAAGACAGTGTCTCCTGCATGTGTACCAGTCAGGATTTTTGTCTCGATAAGGCGAGTTCCAAGATTTAGAACAGAAAGTCTAGTCCCATTAAGAAGTCATGCAGCTGGGTTTAGGTTACGTAAAAGTATAATTGGTGCATGTTTTTTTAAAGTCAATTTATGTGGTGGTGTTCCAGAGGGTGTAATAGTGTTGAGGAATTCTGTAGGATACAAAAGAGGGACGAAAGATACCAAAGGGACAGTCAAACTCATAAATCTAAAACAAACTGACAACGCCATGGCTAAAAATAAAAAAGACAAACAGAAAAACAATAGTACACACGACACAACATAGAAAACTAAAGAATAAACAACACGAACCCCACCAAAAACTAGGGGTGATACAAATATCCAGTAGATTCATCTTCAACAGTATCAGGACTGAGATAGGTTTTACTAACAGTTGAAGGAAACATGTCCATGACCATTGTATTAATTGTGTCTACATCATCATTTGTTGTTGTTAAAATGGCGCGATCTGTAAATTTTGAATAGTGTGATGATTATAAAATATCACCATAAAGTTTATGTGTAAGATTCTTTAATCCATTTTTGTCTGGGCATATGCAAAGGTCTTTAGGGAGCTGTATTTTTGCAGATCCAACGTTTGGCTATAGTTTTTCCTTCCCATTACCAATACGTAATAAGAAGTTTTCGAAATCTGCTTGATTGTTTGAATGTGCGTTACTACGTACTCTCATGTTAATTGTTAAATTGAACATGGTAATGCTTTCCCAGAGGAAAGACTGCATAATATTACTATTAATTATTTCAGCTTGTGTTCCATGGCGAATGACAGGTAACACCTGCCTGAAGTCACCACCTAATAAAACAACTTTACCCCCAAATGGTTTGTCTATCTGTGTTATATCACATAATGTTCTATGAACACACTCTAACACATGTTTATGTATCATTGGCGCCTCGTCCCAAACTATATTGGCAGTATTTTTAATAAGATTAGCAAGTGCACTGTTTCTTGAAATGTTACATGTACTTGTCTCTGAAATTGGAATGGGTATTTTGAATCTGGAATGTGCAGTTCGTCCACCTTCCAACAATTCAGCAGCGATTCCTGCAGACGCTACTGCCAGTGCAATTTTACCTTTAGATCTAATACGGGCTAAAATTGTATTATATAGGAATGTTTTCCCCGATCCACCTGGACCATCCACATAGTAAGCTGTAGTATTTGTATGGTGTTCTGTAGCATCAACTACTTTTTGGTAAACATGATGTTGATCTGAATTGAGAAGGGATTCATTTTTGTCTGCTATTACAGTTTGTTCTTCAATTTTGTACTGACATTGTTCATGTAGTAAATTTGATGTAAAGGTAATATTAGATTCATCAATGTTTGGAAATCCAGGAAAATCTGCCAAGTTTTTACCATGAGATTTCAACAGTTGCTGTATGAGACACAGGACTTTGTTGCATACAAATTGTTTTGAATCGTGTTAGATTATTGTTCATGTTATGAACAATGTCTTCTGACATGCAGTCTTTAAATTGTTCCCACAACTTTGCTGGTTCGGATGGCTCACAAAAGAGAAGAATTGTTACAAAAAGCAAACGAATCTGTGTTGGGGTTGCAATAGCAACAGCTTCTGTAAGACATTCTACCCATTCTTCATCATGTTGTAGAAAACCTCGTCGCATTGCAGTTTCTTTAAAAGTAGTACAAACAGTACCATCTTCAAACTTTCTGAGGTCTTCATAACATGTGGCACCTGGACAATGGTGTAGTAATAACCTCAAGAAAAAACGTTCTCCTTCTGCTGGGTTTGCCCTATAAAGTCGTCCAATAACATTACCTTTTTTTCGGGGTGCCCATGTATGTGAAGACTGATTCCATGTAAAATGTTCCGGGAAGAGGTGATATGGTATTGTTGTAGCCAAAGGATTAGTCTGGTTTCTTTTAAACCAACCTGTCAATGTAGTGTTTTTATTGTGTTGAAGTGCCTGTTGTGCTTTTCCCTCACTATAAATTACCTGCTCCTGCCCTGGCAAATGAACTGCAAGTCTCTGAATTGCTGGCGAATGAGTATGTAAATCATAGTGGAATATGCGCCAACATGCCTCTGATGCTGAAACATACCTAGCATCAACATAATGAGTAATCTCATTATACACATTGGTACTTTTCTGGTCAGAATCACTGGTTTCTGCTTTTTGAAGTCCTACCATTATCTTGTCATGTCCTTTATAAACATATTTATAAAGATATTTGACTGCTTTTACAGCAGAACATATTTCAACATTTATATGAGCGGAATATTTGGTGCAAAGATGAGGATTATAAGGCACAACCCATCTATTATCCAATATTACACCATTTTTCTCTACACAGAGTCCATCATCTCTACGTTTATAAAGTGGATAGCCATCTGATGTTTGTAATGTTGCAGGATTAAAATCTTTTGGAAAGCCTTTTGAGCATTTTCCATCATTCATGCATGGAGATTGTTTATTGGCTTTATCACATGGTCCATGGATCATATGCTGTGTAACAATATGATGAAGATTTGGCAATAATGCAGGGTCCGGTATTTCAGCTGAGACAAAGTCATCGAAATGATCAGGAGTTAAAGGTTTACTGTTGGGTTGTAAAATAAGAAGAATGTGTGAGTGGGGTAAACCACGCTTTTGAAATTCAATCACATAGACATAAGCAATAGTTTTGCCAAATACATTGTTTTGTGTAATGTCATGAAGAAGCATTTGAAGTTTTTGTTTGAATACTCTTGTAACCAAATCAGGTCTATCTGCTGGGGTTTGATTTATAAGTAGACTATGAACGATTTCTGGCCATTTCGGGTTGCAAGAAAAAGTAATAAATAAATCGGGTTTTCCAAAGCGACGTACTATGGACATGGCATCTTGATATTGTTCATACATATTTCTTGGACTGCCAGTGAAAGATGATGGCAAAATAATTTTTCTGTCAACTGTGACGCCATCAACATCTCCTGCATGAACAGCATCATTAAGTCCCTGATATAGTTCAGCTCGTAAGTCGTTCTGGTGGTAAAAGCAATAATTTAGTCTAAGTTGCTCAATCTTTGCAAACATATCTACAATATACTGTTGTAGTAATCTCCCTCCTCGACGCAAAATGTTAAAGTTATCTCTCTGCATGAGATGGTATGCATAAAATTACATTGTTGATACATGAGAATTAGCATTTCCACTATGAGAATTGGTATTTCCACTATCAATTGTCCAACCACTATGTCCATATGGTAGAAAGAGAACATAATGCAAAGGGTCATATTTCGGGTGAGTTTCATTTATATGTATGATGTCATACCCCTTAGGGTGATTTGATGAATTTTTGTAAAGTACAATGTCTCTGTTTGTTGGTTCTTTCATTTGAGAACCTGGTATGATGAGTGATACTTCAGATGCTGTTGGTAAATTATAGCGCCGTGTGTCTTTACTGGTATCTGCATGTAATACCAATTTAATATTTTGGTGTGATGCATTATGATCATCATGCATTATTTTTGCTGCATTTTTAAAAATGTCAATGAATGGATTGCAGTCTTGTAGCATATTTTGTAATGTTAATAGCACAGACTTATTTAAGGTATCATTCCATTGCATTCTATTACACAATTCATTTTCAGTATCAGGTATGTATATTTGTGCAAATTTAGGTGCTTTCCCCTTTAGATGGAAATAAATGTCCAATTCTATGATGGACAGAACCACAAATACGGAAATTATAAGGTCCATTATGTGGAAGGACATCTTCATGAACACCTAATGAGGCAAATGCTAAGCTTGAGTTATATGCTCTTATGTTTATTCTGAAATGTTTTGCCTGTTCAGTATTCAAAATGAATAAATTTTGCAAAGAATGTGATGGGTCTTTAATAACAGGCAGTACAACTTTGCCTTGCATGCAACAGGTGGAAAATTTTGAATTTATATTTATTTGACCACTATGAGTTTCATTTTTCCACATAAGTGCTTTGCAACATTGACATTTATATTGCATTTCACCAATGTCACTATATTCAGGCAGTTTTATGTTTGTGGAATAATAGTCAATCAATGATCCTAATGCACTGTATAGTCTTTTTCGTTTTTGGTGCCACAACAATAGCCTCTGAGTTGGATTTTCTTTTGCGTTTCAATTCCCTTTTTTGTCGTAGAGTCTGTTCTTGGGGTTTGTGTTTTTTCGGCATGTTACTGTACTGTAAAAAGAATTGTGTCATATTAAATGAAAGCATTGAACTAACCTTTAACATGTTTCATCACTTCAGCATATATTGTGACGTTTTAGTGATGATAAATAACAACCTACATTATAATACGGAAGCCGATAAGGGCCATTCAAAAAAAATATTTTATGTCGTTATTACGACATAGCATGTCGTAATTTCGACAAAACATGTCGTTATTATGACATCGCTATGTCGTAATTTCGACAAAACATGTCGTTATAACGACATCGCTTTGTCGTAATTTCGACATTACATGTCTTAAAAACGACATCACTATGTCGTTAAACGACATAGCTATATCTTTATAACGACATAGCTATGTCGTAATAACGACATCGCTATATATATAAAAGAATATGTATTATGATTGCCAAGAAACTAAATGACACAGAAATTAACAACTATAGGTCATCATAATGCCCCCAATGATTAGAAAAGCCCCTGCATAGTCAGCTACGGAAGCCGATAAGGGCCATTCAAAAAATAATAATGTCTTAATTACGACATAGCATGTCGTAATTTTGACATAACATGTCGTTATTACGACATCGCTATGTCGTAATTTCGGCATAACATGTCGTTATAACGACATCACATCGCTATGTCGTAATAACGACATCGCTATATATAAAAGAATATGTATTAAGATTGGCAAGATACTAAAGAGTGTCAGATATATTTGTATTGGTTGAATTAAGATATAGAAATTTTACAATGACAGATGATATGCACCTTGAAAGTTAAACATCCTATGATAAAACAAAAATATGGAAAACCGTATACATGTACTTCCGTCCCATCTTTCCTTCCTACATTACTTGCGACAGTACTGCATTTTTAGTTGAAATAACTTAAAGGGTAAACATTATTAAATCGATTTCCATAACTCGAGGTAATTTTGATAAAAATGGCATCACAAAACGAACAGAACCAGAATCAATCAACAATATAAAAAACCGAATAAAACTTGTAAAAATCAAACGAAGTCAAAAACCCTCTTCGACGCCGCATGTTAAAGTGTAACGTCGTGTTGTAATGGAATGTCGTGCCCAACGTTTGAAAGTAGAAATAGAGCTACATGTATCAATCCTTCAATTCACCCTTATTACAAGAAGCCATGTAGTTTGCGCTTATAGAAAGGGAGATGGAATGCTTGGCATGCAATGTCAGTCCTCATATATTTCCACGTCTTATTTGTTTATTTCAAACTTGTCTGGCTGTACAGCCCTTCCACCGCAGGCAGCTTATCAAACTTAGACGGGAGTTTGAAAATATATAAGTTTCTCACTGAAGGTATCCAAAGAAGGTAACCAAAGATTTTGCGACGATGCAAATATTAAACTTTACAATATAAATAAAAAATCTTTAACCAATGAATTCAAATAGCAAAAGCTATACAATTAACAAATATATACTTATTAAGCTTCATGTAAATTATTTAACAATTAATGAAATACATTAAATATGAAATTTGGAGTTTTACCAAGGGAGCTAATTAATTAATTAATAACACTGTCTTCCACACAGCAGACTCTCCCTCTGGTATCTTTCCTCCCTCTTTTATAGCTGACTAATCTGGGGCTTTTCTAATTATTGGGGGCATTATAATGACCTATAGTTGTTAATTTCTGTGTCATTTAGTCTCTTGGCAATCATAATACATATTCTTTTATATATAGCGATGTTGTTATTACGACATAGCTATATGTCGTTTTAACGACTTAGTGATGTCGTTATTACGACATGACATGTCGAAATTACGACATAGCGATGTCGTAATAACGACATGTTATGTCGAAATTACGACATGCTATGTCGTAATTACGACATAAATTTATTATTTTTTAATGGCCCTTATCGGCTTCCGTAGTCAGCTATAAAAAAGGTATGAAAGATACCAGAGGGAGAGTCCCCGAAATGCTGTGTGGCAGACAGTGTTATTAATTAATTATTAGCTCCCTTGGTATAACTCCAAATTTCATATTTAATGTATTTCATTGTTAAATAATTTACATGAAGCTTAATAAGTATATATATATATATATATTTGTTAATTGCATAGCTTTTGCTATTTGAATTCATTGGTTAAAGATACTTATCTATATTGTAAAGTTTAATATTTGCATCGTCGCAAAATCTTTGGTTACCTTCTGTGAGAAACTTATATATTTTATAGATCCCATTTGAGGTTTAACATGTTATCGACCGTGGAACGGCTGTATGACCAGTTTAGATCCATACAAGCTTCTACTTGTTTAAAAAATATGTGGAATATTATGAGGACTTACATTCAGCCCTATCACTGAGTCCTACCAAGGCAAGCCAAGATTTCCGCCTCCCTTTAAATAAGCGCAACTACATGCTTTCTTGTAATAAGGGTAAATTGATTAGTGATTGCTTTATTTCTACATTCAAACGTTGGGCACGATGTTCCTACAACCCCTAGGATTTAAAACAGAATCTTCAAAATTTCATCCGCAAAACAAAATAAAAATATTAGAAAACACGAACCAATATTAAAACAAATTCAATATTTGTTTTAGATAATGTTTTTACAGCTCTTGATCATATACTAAGTAATATCTAGTATATTTGAGGATTAAAATAACAAAGCTATGTGAAAAAAACGGATGTCCAACGTTACATTTATGAAAAACTGTTTTAACTCTTATGTATAGTGATCCTATTTCGTATTCTCTGATCTTCTTGATTCTTGGCAGGAACAACGACATGTGTCGGTTCTTTGTGGCGTTAAAGCCGTTATTTTGCCAAATTTCATTTGACTCGGTGGCTGCATATTAAGCTGGAATAAGAAAAATGTCCAACGACGTTTTTCGTTAACTCAACGACTGAAAGTGAATTTTATAAGTAGATATAGCAGAAAATTAATAAAACGAGTAAGACAATAATATTATCTACCAAAAGTACAATTATTTGCCTCATTGTTCGTGAGTTCAAATATTGCTGATTCAATAAAATCTTCTCTACACAGTCGTTTTTCAAACGGTAGCCATTTTGTCCAAGTTGATATTACATTTTTCAAAGCAGTTAACGCGTACTTTTTATAATTGATCAAAACAAAAGTTAGATACACGAAGAGTCAAAAATGCCAAGATTATTTTCTTATTAACTACATATTTGGGTCTTACAGGAATAAAATGCTTCCACACATTACAAAACGGAAGTCAATTTGTCCAAACGTCTGAAAACGTCTAAAATCCGAAAGACGCTAATTTCCGACGTTACATGTGCTAAAGTTTCAATTAAATGTTCATGATAATTAAAACAAATCGTGTTATGAAATTTGGAAAAAAGACGTTGATGATTGCTGCGAAAAAAAGAATAGTGCATGTTGCTATAGACTCCGCCCGGGGACATAGGTTCTACACAGGTTAAATTTTGCAATTTTTATTAATCGTTTATAGCTTTAACGATTTATTTAAAAGAATGGTGAAATGGGGGAAAAATCTCATTACATGAACTTCGTCCAACTTTTGCAAAGACAAATTGGAGACACCAAGACAGTCCTCTAAATGTGAAATGCGAATTGAAATTTATGTTGCGGAAGTACTCCGAAATAGATCATCTATAGTCGTCACTTCAGTAAGGTGCAATCACCAATATTAAAAGACTTAATACCAGTTCCCGGAATGTTTTACTTCGCGATTTGTCCTGCTATTCATGTTATAACTGTCGTGATGAAAGTAATTCCTGTACTAGCGAAGCCGAAACTTTTCGTCAATATAAACTTGTGCATGAAATAAAGGTAATTGAAAGACGAATCACAAACAGCGACGAAAACCGTTTCATCGAATTAATAAAAACCCGGGATTATATTAGCCGTTTTCGCGGACGATCCAGGAGTAGATTACTATATTTTAAAATGTATATCCGAAGTTAAACACTATATATATATATATAGATGACTTGGGAAATAATTCCCAAGCCAAGGTTCAAGTAATTGAAGGGGTGTATTTCGACAACTTAATATGTGCCAGGGAAAATACAATTCTATTCAAATTTAACCAAGGGTAAAAATGTTCGATTTACTTGCAGAGTGTCAGATATATTTGTATTGGGGTTGACTTAAGATGTAGAAATTTTACAATGACAGATGATATGCACCTTGAAAGTTAAACATCCTATGATAAAAGTTTTGTACATCTAAAAAAAAAAATCAATGGAAAACCGTATACATGTACTTCCGTCCCATCTTTCCTTCCTACATTACTTGCGAGAGTACTGCATTTTTAGTTGAAACAACTTAAAGGGTAAACATTATTAAATCAATTTCCACAGGGTGCAATCAACAGTTTTTTTCTATGACGTCACATTTTGAGGGACCATGCATAAGTGACCCTTAGTGGTGGACTGATTAACAAAGATACTTGTATAAAACTAGATATCACTGGAATCAGAATGTTCTCTAGTTTATAATGAAATAAAAATAATGTGTACTTTTAATATATTAAAAATATTCCATCCAATGAACATGGGGGAAAAAAGGTATAATTTGAACATAAAAAACTTGAAACCAGGTCATGTGCACACACATGAAGACATGATTCATGCACATTTTACATAATCAAAATTGTATGAAATTTGTAGGTTTTTACCTGGCCTTTCAAAAAAATCTTGTTTTAGGGTACGGTTTCCTGCTCCGAAAAGAGCTACAGTGGCTGCAAATAAGTTTTCAATTTTCACTGCCAAAAAAACAGGATGTTTACAGTGTTGTCTCCCCTCAAAACATGTAAAGTTAATATAATTTTTAAAATTATTTCAATCATTCAACCTGTTTTAATTCAAAGCTAATTAACTAATTTTTACAATCAAATACAAAAAACATGATACTTTTTCACCAATTGAGTAAATAAATAGGGGTTTCCCTCCATGGTTATTTTTAGTCGGGGAATAACCCCTAGTTTTTTTTATACGAAACTGTTAATAGCACCCACAACTTGAGGTAATGTATGATAAAATGACATCACAAAATGAACAGAACCAGAATCAACCAACATATAACAAACCGAATAAAACTTAATCGAAGTCTAAAACCATCTTCGTGTAATAAGTGTAACGTCGTGTTGTAGGAACATCGTGCCTAACGTTTGAAAGTAGAAATAAGCAATTTTAAAATACTTCAATTTACCCTTATAACAAGAAGGCATGTAGTTAATTTAAAGGGAGGCGGAATGCTTGGCTTGCCCTGGTAGGACTGAATGTCAGTCCTCATAAAATATATTATTCTTCCATCAATTGTATCGACCTTGACTGGCAGAATAACCATTCCGCAATTAGCAACATGTCAAACTTCAAATGGAATCTATAAAATATATAAGTTTCTCACAGAAGGTAACCAAAGATTTTGCGACGATGCAAATATTAAACTTTACAATATAAATAAATATCTTAAACCAATTAATTCAAATAGCAAAAGCTATGCAATTAAAAAATATGTACTATTAAGCGTCATGTAAATTATTTAACAATGTAATACATTAAATATGAAATTTGGAGTTTTACCAAGGGAGCTAATAAATAATTAATAACACTGTCTGCCACACAGCATTTCGGGGACTCTCCCTCTGGTATCTTCCTTCTCTCTTTTATAGCTGACTATGCGGGGGCTTTTCTAATTATTGGGGGCATTATGATGACCTATAGTTGTTAATTTCTGTCTCATTTTGTCTCTTGGCAATCATAAAACATATTCTTTTATATATATATATATATATATAGCGATGTCGTTATTACGACATAGTTTATATGTCGTTATAACGACATCACTATGTCGTTATTACGACAAGTTATGTCGAAATTACGACATAACGATGTCGTTATAACGACATGTTATGTCGAAATTACGACATAATTATTTTTTTTTTGAATGGCCCTTATCGGCTTCCGTATTATAATGGTAAGTAAATGAAGCATAAAATATACAATGTCTTTCCTGTGTATTTGCATTTAGGTTTATAATTTCTGAAGTATTGTTCATTAAGATTGGTCTTGAAAAAAAGGTGAAAGTCAAGCAGTATCTGTACTTATAATAAGAATGTATAAACCAACATATATTGTTGTTCTACCTCTTTGATTAAACTGACCTAATTATCAAAATGTCATGCAAGTCACATGACCTTGAACACGGGATAGTGAAGATGAGGTGAAGGTTATGAGAAACCTGCCAATCTTACATTAACTCCTGCCAATTCTGCATACCAAATATAGTTCACTTATCTCTACTTATTACTGAGAAAGGGACATAATCACTAAGATGTGAATCAAACTTCTCTTAGTTACTGAATCATGGATTTGAAGTCAAGGTCATGTGACAGACAGGCACGTCATACCATTATGGCATACAGTGTGTATATTAAATAAGGCTGGTCTAATTCTTCAACCTTGTGAGATGTCTGACCTCCACTGATTATACATAACAGTTGAGACAACAATTAGTGTTGCATTATATATAGGCTAAAGTGTCCAGGTATTGGTTTGATGCATATAAGAAAATATGGTAAAGTTGAAATTACAATATAATTTATTAATAAATCTTCGTTAATTTATACACAACAAAAAAATTACATGTCCTTTCTGTAGTTTTATAAAATAAAAAATTGCTAAAAATTATTGTTCTTTAATAAGTGTTGAAAATGAAAGTACTGAAGAACCATGGTCCGTGTATATCTGCGTCCATTCGTTTTTCGTTTTGAAATATCAAAAAAAAACAAAAAAAAAACGAAAGTGTTTTCATTTTTCATTTTTGATTTCATAAAAATCAAAATGAAAAACGAAAGTGTTTTCATTTTTCGTTTTTGATTTCTTAAAAACCAAAATGAAAAACAAAAGTGTTTTCGTTTTTTGTATTTGATTTCACAAACAAAAAACGGAAAACAAAAGTATTTTCATTTTTCAATTTTGATTTCTCAAAAACTAAAATTGAAAAATGAAAGTTTTCATTTTTCATTTTTTGATTTCACAAAAACAAAAAACGAAAAACGAAAGTGTATTTGGTCCGTGTATATCTGCGTCCATTCGTTTTTCGTTTTGAAATATCAAAAACAAAAAACAAAAAACGAAAGTGTTTTCATTTTTCATTTTTGATTTCATAAAAACCGAAATGAAAAACGAAAGTGTTTTCATTTTTCGTTTTTGATTTCTTAAAAACCAAAACGAAAAACGAAAGTGTTTTCATTTTTCGTTTTTGATTTCTTAAAAACCAAAATGAAAAACAAAAGTGTTTTCGTTTTTCGTTTTTGATTTCACAAACAAAAAACGGAAAACAAAAGTATTTTCATTTTTCAATTTTGATTTCTCAAAAACTAAAATCGAAAAATGAAAGTGTTTTCATTTTTCATTTTTGATTTCACAAAAACAAAAAACGAAAGTGTATTTATGTTATCTTTCCAACACAGTTTAATTGTCATTCAAAAAATGACAATGTTGTCATTTGTCATTCATTTAAAGGTCGTTAAAGTATACATGCACAGCTGTTGTCAGATCAATACTACTTTAATCGAAGATAATGTCGACGGATGCAAAAGTCTTTAGCAATCGAAACAATATGGGATGAAATTTGAAAAAATAGGCAGGACAGGAGTTTTGAGTTAAAAAAAAGGCAGGATGAGACAATTGCCAAAAAAAAAAGTCAGGACGACAATTTAGGTAAAAAAAATCAGGATAAACTAAAAAAAAAAAAAAAAGCAGGACCAAACAGAGTGAAAAATAAAAAGGCAGGACAGAGATTACAGCTAAAAAAAATGCAGGACAACATTTTTCATCCTAGCCCCTCCCCCCCCATAACCCCCCCCCCCCCAATAAAAATCAAATGGTAGCTCCCTAATGTATTTTGCTTGATTTAATTTTCAAAATTTCCGCAATTTCACAATTCAAACTGGGATATTAAATTGGTTTGTCATTAGGAGCCTATAAGGTATTAATTTGGCTTATTTGTGAAGACTATAAGGTGACATTAACTAGAGGTCGTTGATGGGGGATTATGGAATTGAGAATAGTGGACAAAAAATATAAATAATAGAGACAATGGACCAAGAAATAAATAAAATAGCTAGAATAATGGTGTTAAAATGTAATGATAAGAGAATAATTGTCAAAAAGTATAAAGAATAGAGAAATATGGCATAAAATATCAAAGAATACAGAAATTAAGAACCCCGAATCCAGACCTTAATGAACGTTAGTTTGTCTCTGGGGGATTGCTATTGGTTATCATATGGTTTCTCTTTATTTCTATGTCTATTAATTCAGAAGCATGCTTTCATTATTTACCAACATTTTACATATCACATTATAAAAAAGACTATTATTTTGCAAACTACCATAGATTTCCGGTAATTGTTCTGCACATTGGAGTTCCTGTAAATTTTTTTTCAAGTGGACCGCAGTTACCCACCCTACCCCATCATTACATAAAAGTTAATAAACAAATGTCTACGGAAATACTTCTGTCCGAACAATGTGTAAAGGGGAGCTTGGTAGCTGATGTCTGCTGGTGAAAAAATCAAGGTTGCTGTTTAGCTTATTTTTTTCAAAGATAGGTCCAAAGTTGGGGTCGAACACCGAACCCCATCCTTACCGAAAATGTAATAAAAATTGTCCTCACTAGGTGCAAAGGGAAGCTGGGTAGCTAGGGTCTACAGTAGAAAAATCCAGGGTGTTGTTCTGCTTATTTTTTTTTTTCTAAAGTAGGTCTAAAGTTGAGGTCGTATATCCTACAAAAACCATTACCAGACAGTTAATAAAAAATTCTGCGGCAATACTTTTATCTGCTCTAGGTGAGAACGTAAGCTAGAGATCTAGGGCCTACTTGATCAAAATTACAAGTTAATTTATAGCACGGATCAATCTTTTTTAAGCTAATAAATAATTTACTTGCCCACCATACTTTGAATACAAAAAACAAACCTTTTGTCCAGTCATATTTAAGCGAAATCCACTAGTTCAGAGGTAGAATGTTTTGTAAAAACAGTTTTGTGTGGCAAAAAAAAGTTAAAGCACGAGTGCAACTTTCTTTTCTTTTAATGCAGAATTATTATTACTTTTCATGAACTATTTGACAGGATGCCGATAATAAGGAAAGCTATTTCACCATGCAATAGTGCAATTTTGCCATCATTAAAAAAAATCATAATTATTTACGATTCTATAAACACTCCAAGTGTTGACTATTTAAAATGTAAAGCAGGCAGTACGCTGTGTAATATATCGAAAGCGATTGATTTTGGCTTTATATAACTAATAATAACATAAGATGTATGTTTCATTATAATTCGTTATTCTGATTGGCTAACTGCACATCTCATGTTACATTACACAACGAAAATCATTATTCATGATGACACGAGCAGGGCCGTAACTACATTGAGGCAAATGAGGCAAATGCCTCATGTTAGAAATAAAAAAAAAAAAAAAACTGAAAAAAAAGATTGTCTTCATATAAAATTGTTTTCACGGAAAGTGTCTTGCAAGAGGTAAGTTCTCTTCACTCTCTGGTGTCGTCCCTGCATGTTTTTCGTGATCCATGTTTCTATTTTACTTTTAGTTTTCAGAGTAGATGGTCTATTGTTTGTACGTCTGTGTCCCGGGTTTGTCTTTTGTTCATTTGTTGTCCTACTTTATCGGACTACAGTCTGTGAGTGTTGATTTTCATTTGTAAACGTGTGGTTTTGCAGTGTTGCATGTCCACTGATGAACAGACATTTAAAAAGAGAAAATATTGTAAGAATATACGATGCTACTGGACACAGAAAAAAATGGTCGTTTCTGTATGGAGAATTGAACTTGATATCAAAGAAAACAAAACTCACTTTTTTTTGTAGAAAAAAACTAGATAGCTGCAGACATGGTTTAAATTAAAGTGAGGTCATCAATTTCTCGGTATCAAATAATTAGAAAAAAAAACAACAATGTATTGCCATATGCCCTGTTACATTGCATTAAGTCGTGTTCAGACCCTTTAACAGAAAATAGAGGAATATGGAGTAAACGTGCACGGGACGTAATCGCACACAAAGTCAATGCATAGAAAAAATACAAATGATCAATGTTCAAAGTTTTTATTCCTGTTCTTCATGTTGATAGTTGCTGGAGGCCGGGTCTTGAACAATAAAAGAATCATTAATACCGTAAAACAAGGTCCAGATGGTCCCTAGTGTCGACTTAAGCAGACACTAGTACTTAAAGTATAATACTGCACTGTCACTATATTTAAATCTAGTCATAAAAAAATCACCAAAGTCTAAGCACAATACAAGACAAGAACAGACAGAGAGATCCGGTATTAATGATTATGAGAATTACAATTTTTGCTTTATCCTATATATCGATCTTTTAATGTTGTCCCTAAAACCTAAAAGTCTGTAATTGCAAAGAATCTATGTTTTTGCTTTGAAACCAGCATATTGTCGAAAACAAATAGCTAAAAATTAATTGCTTTTCAATGTAAGAAAGAGTCCAGGAAACGCTCAGAATGCACGATTTTGCGTTATTTTTTTCAGAGTTTCTGGGGGCCTCTTCAGACCCCTCGTCAAAATTTGTTCGCCTCGCTACGCTCGGCGAACATGTTTTCTCTCACTATTAAAAGAGGCTAGTTACGGCCCTGACGAGGTCCCACAATAAAGTGTAAAGGTGAATTTAATAAAAACTTGATAAAAATCGTGTTTTCATGATCCTAGCTAAAACATGTAATTATAAAGATTGAATGCTTCTTTTTTTAACTTCATAGGGTTGTAAAAGCGTTGACCGTGCGTACATTTTCAGAATGAAGCGCTTCCGCTTTTCATACAAAATGTATTTCGGTCATCGCTTTACACCTCAATGAAGTAACAAAAAAAAAGCATTCAATTCTTAAATAAACCAGAAATGAAATTTTAAAATTCATTGAAAAGTGTCTTTGACTGCTTAATTATAATATTTTAAAAACTGATGATATAGTGGTTATATAATAATAAAAACATTTTAAGTACGTTTGAGTCTTATGCAATATTTGTTTTTATATATTTGAAAACTGACTGCTACCGACTGGTTGCTTGAGCCTGGTCTCACAAACTCCGCATTTTCATTACAGCCGATTACATTGAGTGTGTAGACAAAGGTTATATCTTTGGATCGCTTGTTTGTTAGCTGAATTATGAAGTAACTAGGTAAGGTATACCTCCCTCCTGTAGAAGGAGCCTAGTCCTATAGACAGATTGATTGGTTATTTGTCGAACTAGTCTGCTCTTAAAGGAGGGTAGTTTACCTAACCTAATAATACAAGCAAGCTAACCAAGGATAGGCTACCTTTGCCTACACACTCAGTGCAATCGGCTGTAACTTTTTTACATTACAGGTTGCAACACCTTGCCAAATCATTAGGTTCCAATAAACGTTTGGAAAATTTAGTTAATGTGCTTTCCCATAGCGTTTTATGCAGAACAATTACCGGAAATCTATTATGGAAACTTGCAAAAACAATATCAAAATCACAATCTAAGTGAACAATGAAGTTATTCACATTAAAAAAGATTGAGACATTGAAGGCCAAATATTTTTTTTTATTCTTGCGTGTCTTATTATAATCAGACGGTAATTTTAGAGTTTACAAAGAAATTTAATATTAAGACAAACATTAATGTCGAGTTTCATTGGTGAAATTAACACTACAATACAAATAAAGGACTTTTGCTTGTAGTAAAATGATCAATGAATCAATGAATCAATGAATCAATGAATCAATTGATCAATCAATAAAATTGAGAATGGAAATAAAAAATGTGTCAAAGAAACAACAGTCAGCCTAACCAAAGAGCACAGCCGAAGGCCACCAATGAGTCTTCAACACAACGAGAAAATCCGGGCTTCAGCTGGTCTCTAAATAAAAATATATACTAGTAATGTGAAAATGGACGTCACACTTAACTTAGACAAAAAAAAAAACATAAAAAAAACGAACAAAAATCAGAGTCTACTGTCTTGGGACAGGCGCAAAAATACGGCGGGGCTAAACATGCTTTGTTAGATCTCAACCCTCCCGCTATACAATTATATCTAGCTCATGTAGAATAAACAAACACACAACAATATGCACAGAGAAACTCAGTTTAAAAGAAATCCGAGTCCGATGACAAAATAGTAAACAAAAGAAACTACACAAAACGAATATGATTCATAAATTAACAAAGAACTACTAGTAGTAACTGACATGCCAGCTCCAGACCCCAATCAAAAATATCGAAATAATATATAGATATAAGAAGATGTGCATGGTATGAGTGCCAATGAGACAACTCTCCATCCAAGTCACAGTGTAGAAGGAAACTATTATAGGTTAAAGTACTCTCTTCAACACGAATCCTTGGCTCACATCGAATAGCAAGTTATAAGGATCCTCCAAAATGACTAGTGTAAAACCATTCAAACGGGAAAACCAAAGGTCTAAACTCTATATATAACTAGAGGCTCTGAAGAGCCTGTGTCGCTCACCTTGGTCTATGTGTTTTTGGTGATGGTGATGTGTTCGTAGATCTTACTCTACAAAACAGTGTTGATGCTTACAATTATCTTTATCTATAATGAACTTAGCCTAGTAGTTTCAGTGGAAAATATTTTGTAAAAATGTACAAATTTATGAAAATTGTTAAAAATTGACTATAAAAGGCAATTACTCCTTAAGGGGTCAATTGACCATTTTCGTCATGTTGACTTATTTGTAGGTCTTACTTTGCTGTACATTATTGATGTTTACAGTTTATCTCTATCTATAATAATATTCAAGAAAATAACCAAAAGCTGCAAAATTTTCTTAAAATTACCAATTCAGGGGCAGCAACATAACAACAGGTTGTCTGATTCATCTGAAAATTTCACGGCAGATAGATAATGACCTAATAAACAATTTTATCCATGTCAGATTTGCTCTTAATGCTTTGATTTCTGAAATACAAGCCAAAATCTTCATTTTACTCCTATGTTCTATTTTTATCCATGGCGACCATCTTGGACAGTTGGCAAGGTCACCGGACACATTTGTTATACTAGATATCCCAATGATGATGGTGACTAAGTTTGGTTGAATTTGGCTAAGTAGTTTCAGAGGAGAAGATTTTTGTAAAAGTTACGACGACGGACGACGGACGCCAAGATATAAGAAAAGCTCACTTGACACTTCGGGCCAGGTGAGCTAAAAAACATAATTTTCCATGTCTAGTGGACCGTGGAATTGAGGGTCAGAACTCTATATTTGGCATTGAAATTAAAAAGATCATATGATATAGAATATGTGTACTGAGTTTCAAATAAAATATATCTGTACATTAACTTCACTTTCAAGTATAGAGATGTGATTTTTTTTCTGAGACAAGTGCTTGTGACAATCCAAAAGAACTTCCAGTCATTCGATGTTCAGTACTTCAGTACTTTGATTGTTTGAAAAAGAGGTAAAAATACCCTGCCACATTCGGTATGTGTTTTTGTTAGACCTTTCTTTTCCTTCTGTTTTGTATCGATCGCATACGTCAAGCCCTTTTCCACTGATTTGTATAGTTTGTTCTTATGCTGTGCTGTAACAAAACTGTCCGGCTGTTTACAAGCATGTTAAACGCCACAATATATTGTATGTGCCTGCTCCAACTCAGGAGCATGTAGTTCAATGGTTTTCGTTTGTTGATATCTTTTATATGTGTTTTTCGTAATTCATGTTGTTTTAAAATAGGCTGTTATTTTTCTCAATTGAACTGTTTCATATTTTTCAATTCATGGACTATTGTAACCGACAATACCGTATGTTTTTTTTCTCATTGTTGAAGATTATATGGTTGCCTATATATAATTGCTTACATCCACTACATTTGAACTTTGTTGGATAGTTGACTCATTTGCATTAACACCAAATCTCCTTATTAAAAGTTGAGGGGTGTGTGTGTTTCTTTGGAAAATTTCAATGTTTTTCTCCCAGGTCACCCAGTTTGAATAGAATATTTTGACATTTTGCTGTGCTCTTGGATTGGAGTTAAGAGCCAACCAAAGTTAACGGCCTGTTGGTGGGTAGTTGATGACTATATGGTAAGCTATGGATGTCTTTTTGAGTATTGCATACGGTGATTTGGTGATGTCTTCATGCCATGCATTGTCCCATTACTTTATATAGACAGCTTATCAGTCAACCTGATCTATCAAGTAGCTCTCCTCGCCTTTTGTATAGTCAGATGAAAAACAAGATATAAACTGACTTAGCTTGGTATATACATGTTTATTTAATATACTCATATAAATATAAAAAAAGAAGATGTGGTATGATTGTCAATGAGACAACTCTCCATAAGAGACCAACATAACACAGAAATTATCAACTATAGGTCATCGTACGGCCTTCAACAATGAGCAAAGCCAATACCGCATAGTCAGATATAAAAGGGCCCGAAATGACAATTTAAACAATTCAAACAAGAAAACTAACTTATTTATGCACAAAAATTGAACGAAAAACAAAAATGTAACACATAAACAAACGACAACCACTGAATTACAGGCTCCTAACTTGGGACAGGCACATACATTTTGAATGTGGCGGGGTTAAACATGTAAGCGGGATCCCAAATTCAAGTCAAATTGATATTTTAAAACAACATAAAAGTTAAAAAGTGTTAAAAAAAATTATTTTAATAAATGTTGAAAATACTATTGTGTTTGTGAGTGGAAAACTACTTAAAATTGTAGAAATATTCAAAAGTAGCTCTCGCGTTTTTGTTCTGCGGCTACGTTAACGGAACATCAATCAATTAATCGATCTTCATGACTATGGCTTCAATATATAATGGTATAAAAATATCATAATCTGCTCGTCGTAGACTCAAAAAGACTTCAAGTTGGAATAGATCTACGAAGACTAAAGAACGTTCATGTGTGGTTTAGCAATTGTACATGCCCACGAAACCGACGTCCAGATATTGTTCGAAAGATGTTTT
Source organism: Mytilus edulis (assembly GCA_019925275.1). Classification (NCBI taxonomy): domain Eukaryota; kingdom Metazoa; phylum Mollusca; class Bivalvia; order Mytilida; family Mytilidae; genus Mytilus; species Mytilus edulis. Next base: position 41,701,332 of record CM034357.1, on the reverse strand, counting down.
GAGAAGTTCCGATGCGACCGGACAAGTAAAATTAAACTGTAACAGTATATTACAGAACAAAAAACTGGCTATCTTTGCTGTAAATACAAGTTAAAAACCTGACATGGTTTACATTAAAGCTAAAAATCCCAATCCCACGGCATCAAATAATTTAAAAAAAACATATGACCTTTAACATTGGAGGTCTAAACTAGCATTGAGCCGTGTCCAGGTCCGAAATAGAAAATAATGTGATGTGGAGTAAATGGATACGGGACAAAATCGCACACAATATATAGAAAAAATACAAATTATTAATGAACAGGGCTTTTATGTCTGTTCTTCATCTTGAAAGGAGCTAGAGGGTCTTCAACGAGGAACTAGACCATTGATCCTCATTATACAAAAGTAACATAGGTTAGTGCATCGGACTATACAAAAACATAAGTTCCTGGTTCGATCACCGTTCCGGTGAGAAAATTTCCAACCCACTATTAATAAATATGTTTAAACTAACAATAGCCACATACTTGACTTTGTGGATTACATTATTTTTTTCATCATCCTACATATGTCTTTTGATATTGTTCATACATATAAATACTAAAAGTCTTACACTGTATCTACATATTTTGCTCCGAGACCAGAACATAATAAAATAGATAAATTAAAACTTGCGCTTTAGAATAAGAAAGGGTGTGAAAGATTTTGTATCATTTTTTCCAGTTCTTCTGGAGTCCTTGAGCCCTTCCCTCGCCAACAATATATAGTTTGCTTTATTTTTAAAAGATGCTAGTTACGCTACAATATTATCATCTTAGGTTAACCTCTCCAAACTTATAAATAAAGATCACGCACGGCTCCCTTATTGTTTAGATTGATAACGACTTTTGCATCCGTCGACATTATCTTCGATTAAAGTAGTATTGATCTGACAACCGCTGTGCATGTATACTTTAACGACCTTTAAATGAATGACAAATGACAACATTGTCATTTTTTTAATGACAATTAAACTGTGTTGGAAAGATAACATAAATACACTTTCGTTTTTCGTTTTTTGTTTTTGTGAAATCAAAAATGAAAAATGAAAACACTTTCATTTTTCAATTTTAGTTTTTGAGAAATCAAAATTGAAAAATGAAAATACTTTTGTTTTCCGTTTTTTGTTTGTGAAATCAAATACAAAAAACGAAAACACTTTTGTTTTTCATTTTGGTTTTTAAGAAATCAAAAACGAAAAATGAAAACACTTTCGTTTTTCATTTTGGTTTTTATGAAATCAAAATGAAAAATGAAAACACTTTCGTTTTTTTTTGGTTTTTTTTTTGATATTTCAAAACGAAAAACGAATGGACGCAGATATACACGGACCGTCATTGCTTACACTTGGGACAACGAAAATGGCTTGCATGAATCTTAAATAAAACATGATAATATAGGCTATGCCTGTGTTGTTATTTACGTTACGATAAGTGAATGACAAAAATGATTGTGTTTACAACATATGATTGTGAATGACAAAAATGATTGTGTTTATTTTCACACGGCCTGGGTCGTTGCTTACACTCGGGACAACGAAAATGGCTTGCATGAATCTTAAATAAAACATTATAATATAGGCTATGCCTGTGTCGTTATTTACATGACGACAAGTGAATGACAAAAATGATTGTGTTTATTTTCACACAGCCTGGGTCGTTGCTTACACTTGGGACAACATATAATGATTGTGTTTATTTTCACATGGCCTGGGTCGTTGCGTACACTTGGGACAACAAAAATGGCTTGCATGAATCTTAAATAAAACATGATAATATAGGCTATGCCTGTGTGGTTATTTACGTTACGATAAGTGAATGACAAAAATGATTTCACACAGCCTGGGTCGTTGCTTACACTTGGGACAGCTTTCTTATATAACGATTCAGGCAATATTAATGTAGGGTATGTAATGTAATTTACCAAACTTCTTAAATAAAACATGATAATATAGGGTATGTAATGTAATTTATCAAACTTCTGGAAATATAAACGGAAGAGGAAGTTGTCTATGAATAAAAGCCGGAGTAATGACGGACACATATCCGGACTTCTTTTTTCCCGTTTTTCTCCCCAAAATAACCGAAACTGAATAATCATAAGAATGGATGACAAATGCGACTATGCATGGTACCTATAGGACATATATAGTCACAATGATCAATTTATTGTGGAAGGAGGAGAAGCGACACCAAAAATGAGGTCTTCTCGTTTAATAGTATAGATAACATCGATTATTATTCAGGAAACTACAAATATCATTACCATTATACGTTTTTAATAGAAAAAACTATTTTTGTCTATCTTTTTTTTTTAAATCTGAAATCAGGAGTTAACATAATGAACATGTTAAAGAGACTCATTTTCCAAAAAAATATTTAAAGAAAAAAACTGTCTTGCTTTGCCTTTTTTGAAACAAATGTGAACTTAAAAATATGACATCTTCAGTTTGGCTAATATCTGTCAGTTAAAAGCCAAAATTTGACAAAATACTCTTATATAGATATTTACACTTTTATGTCTATTAATTAAATCATTTTTTTCAGTGTACATTTATATTGTTGGAAGTGATAGACTGGTATGATACATATTCTTGATATACATTTGCAAATATTTCCCTAAACCCAGGCCTTTTAGATAAAGTTAACAATTTCAGGGACTTGAATGAATTAAGACTTTAAAACCCTTGATAAAAAATCAATTTAGAGAAAAATATAAGAACATTTTTGAAAATAGATTTAAGAATAAAAACCTTGGTAAAAACTGTATACTCAAATGTGTCACATAGAGAGTGAGTGGTCATTAAATTTTAAAAATAGAAAATAGTGGACAATATAAAATTCCTTGAAAAGATAGAATATGTAAACTGTGCCACTTGCTGGACAATGAAAACCACTCCTTCCTTAATTGTAAAATTAACAAAACAACTTGAGATAATCTATTTGAAAATTGTTCACCTTCTCATTATATTGTCTCTTACCCAAGAACAAAAAGTGAAAGAAATGCTAAACTTTTATTACATCAATATGTTGAAAGTCTTGGCTCCCTTATAAAATAGTCATTATTAGAACTGAGGGCAGAAACCTAAAAAAAAATCCATATGTTTTAATTTCTTATAGAATTGTTAATTCTTTGCATTTTTTATCACAAACTAAATACCATATGTTAATCTAACAATACAAATATTATCAAATTTTGTTGAATTAATGAATATTTTGAATATATTTATTCAATAGAGAAATAAGGAATTGCCTAAATTTTATTTAGAATAAGTTCTAAAAACAATCTCTAACATTTGTAAAACAACATTGAATGCAGATAAGTATATATCTACTATGATTTGAGTATAAATCATTTTGATTTAAGAAAATTAATTTGAGAAACAACTTTTCAATAGAAAAAGGCAGGCATAAGGAAAGTTTGCATTATATTAGAAGATGATATTCATTTATTCTTGACTTACCATAAAGTACATGTAAAAAATAACTTAAATTTATTAAAAAGGTAAAATGTCAAAACAAATATTCATGAGTCAAATTAAAAAAAAAAATCAGCTATTTATTCAACTGATTATATTATTTCATTTCATTTTCAAATTTTCTTGTCATAATCACAGTAATTAAATTTCACAAACACATACATGTATATTTACCTGATACACATGACCTGTAAGTTATATAATTTTAACACTTCAATGCAGTCAAGATTTCCCTTTATCCTTGACTAGTTTTTGATTAATACCTTGTGTATTAATTAAGCAACAGGGGGTATAATGATGGGACATATAGGGCCACCATGGTGGACATAACTTTAATGGCCACCATGAATAAGATAATGTCACAGGTAGTACTGTACCTTCATCAACATTGTAACTGGCGATGACCTTTCTGACGTAAAACATTGAACTAAACGGGAATATTTCAGATATATATTTAATTGGATTTTTTTATAATTTTCAGCAGGTCAGTTTAGCTAGCTTCTTCATAGATATCCGCTAGACTTGATAAGAGTTGTGTAACTATATAGCTATGAGGTATTATTATGAAAGACTTTGTAAGTTTAAAAACTGGTCTTTGACTTAAATTTTTGTCACTGTTTTCGAGAATACAAATAAGATTTTACAGATATGAAATGTATCATTCTTTTTGTCATCTTCTTAAAAGATTCTGGATAATACCAAATTGCAACTAGAATGTAAAGGTATACGTGTAATATATGAATTTAGTCAATAGAATCTTTGATTTTTCCTCGAAAACATGAGAATTGCACGTACAATAAAACTTTTCCTACCGTCCACATGGCTAAAAAAATGAAAAAATGAATAAACAACATATGATTTTTTTTTAAATCATCGAAAGAGCTTAATTCAACACCCCTTTCAAACTTCATTCTCTGTACAACTTATTTTTTTAAATCAATGTGACTAACCTCTATTTAAATCAATACACACTTACAGTTTTTATTTTATGGATATTGGAAGTCACGGACTTTCTACACCATTTTGCATTGGAGAAGATGATGAAAAAGAGAAAGATACTTCCTTAAACTTTCCTTTGCAAATAAAGGTCTCGATGTCAACAACCAGGGTAATATTCCTCATCATAAATCAGTCCATCCGAAAAATACCATAGATGTATGTACCTCATTTTGTATACCTATATCAACAAATTCCAACTAAAATTACAAACACGTGTTGCGGGATTTAAATTTTGTCGACTTCCAAGACTGTTGCTTGTTCCCCATTCATATATAATCCGGCTGACCATGTAATTACCGGTGACCTTAACATTGTCGATAACACTTCTCTGTCAACAAAAGGCCCGAATCATCGTAATATAAAACCATCAGTTTGAAACACATATTCAAAATACTGATTGATTCAGCCGAGAATTGATTTAGGAAATCGGTTGAATGCTAGAAAACGGAGTTATATACTCTTCCCGAACGGATCAAGGCTTTGATGTCGTTAATACAAATCAGAATTACGAATCTAAATGGGTGTATTAATTACCAACATCATACATCAATCTTTGAAGAGCAACATATTGTCATATACTTGGTTTACCTCCATGACAAACGTGTTGTTGTCCCTGCAGATATAACCCTAAACAACATTGTGTATGTGTGTGAATCACATAACAAGGCCTTATATACAACAAATAACTTCCTAACTCAAGCGAGTCGAGTAATTGATAATGGATGATCTAAGGTCATTGCTGAAGAATGTAAATCTATCTTCAGGTTGTCCTACCACGGATCGTCAAAAACAATGTTATGCTAATAAATTTACATAATTATTAGTTAAAGAATGGAGAATTGTCCTATTATCACTCAAATCACATCTTGTTATATCTATAGACTAAAATTATGCAACATACATAAAAAGGAATCATAATATATCTGTTCTAACCAAACACAAAGTAAAACTGTTACAAGAACAACATGAATAACAAAACGATAAATAATTATACTCTGTTCACAACGCGCGAATTCTAAAAATACCATGGTTCTGTAACGGTCATGCATTTCAATTTGTACAGTTGTTTAGTATGGTAGACTGTTTAATGTTGTCAGGTTTTAAAGATTTCATTTTACTTAATTCACAATGGTATGTTTTGTTACGTCTCTTTTTAAACCAACGTAGTTTTGAGAATAAATATAATCCATTTTAGCACTAAACTAATTAAGTGTACAGAAATTAGTACATCAGCACCATATTTATCCAATTACAATAACAACCATGACAATTATGACAATTTTCTAATCAATATATATTGTATTCATTCCTTTCTCCTAAAGCCAATTGAACTTATTGTCGTTTAATAATGAAAAATGCAGATTTTCGTGGTTCCGTTGCTATTTGAAATTGATTTACTTCCGTCAACTCTCCTGATCCAAAGACTTATGCAAAACTGAAAGGCCATTATTGCTACATTTCAAATTGTTTATTAGGACACATCGTAGCTTGATTAGTAAAAATCCTGTATGCTCTGCATGCAAAGGAGAACATATGCACCTGTTTAATTTTCTAATAAATAGGATTCAAAAGATTTAAATTGTGCATGAAACTGACAAGAGAGATGCGAGTGTTCTTTAACATGAACAGATATGTATAGCATTTCACATCTGCACTATTCATGTTATTTTGAGACATATTAAAAGTTAATACAAAAAGTTTCTAAAAGATGGACGACCGGGATAAAGGGCATAGGATTTGTTCAGTTGCGACTGGACTAGGCTGGCCTTAAACTCAGTTAGACAAATTTAGTAGAATCTGATTTACGGCGACTAATTTAGAATTTCAATTCCAAGGAGTGTGTAAAAGAACATGCGTCTTGACTTGGTACAAGCCACAAATGAACCTCAAAAAAGTTTTGCCTTTTTCATTTCCCTACTACCTACAGAGACCCGGTAACTGTTCCGACACGATGACTCAAATGTAAAATTCCACCTTTCCTGCATTTGAACCGGAAGCTAATTTATTCATTCCGAACAGTCAATGTAGCAGAATCATTGCTATAACTGTTAAATGGGGCAGGTCCAGGTACCATTTTGTATACCCCATTAACGTTTTCGGTTGGTTATACATATAAGGGACACATGGTTAATTTGTTACATGTGCGCGTGTTTATGCTGTCTCATATTTTACATAACCACGATTAACATATCAAGGAGGAAAATGTGACAAAACTATGCAGAAATGTGATTTTGTAAAAGACAACATGATTTTCACTATAATTTTTCCAAACGTGTGCGTTGGGTTAGCCTAGTCCGTGTGAAAACACGAAGACCATTTTCGAAAAGGAGTTTGTTTTATTTACCGGAAACGTCTTTCTTTACCGCTACACATGACATAACTGAAAAGAAATGTGTATTAAATGATAACATCTGAATAATGATTGTTAAAGGTTAATGCACTTCTGGTAGTAATTCAGTCAGCTCAACAAAGGATGGTGCATTTATGTTCACTCTATACTTGCAGGCTTTTCTTTCCTCGTAAAATATACTACTTATGTAACCAATATTTACTCGATAGTTGCAGGCAAACATATAAAACTTTTTCTTTTCTCGTAAAAAACCCTTCTTATGTAACCAATATTTTAATGAAAATGCTATTCAATATGAATGTTCATCCAACGATGCCATAGTAATTTTCGCATCTTGTATTTGTAGAATCAGAATTAACTGCATCTGTATTAACTTTGATTAATAATAGAAAAAAAGATGAGGGAATATTATAAAATGAAGCGAGGAAGATATAATGTTGTGTTGGCATCATTTTTACAGTTCCGGTTAGACTTTCCTGATTTGGCCGCAAAAGTCTGTTAATGCTATTTAATACTCTGTTTCCTTAAGGCCTTAAATACTAGCAATATACTTCTACCTTTAGCAAGTGAAACGAGAATGCAAATTTTTACATAAAAAGATCAAAGGAAAAATTACAAAATAGCGATAATTAATACAAGCGATTGTATGACTTTAAAAATAATTGTTGTTTCATAAATATTTAAATAAACCGTAAAAGCATTATTTCAAAAGACAAATTGTCTGGCGAAAATAAAAATAAAAAATCAATCCTGGTATCTATAACGAGTTTATTTAGATTAAAGAATACTCAAAATGATTAATCAATACTTTCAGATGTTAAAATATATATTAAACTCGAATTCGACATAAAAATCTATAAATGCATGCATGTTTTTGAATTTAAGTTTTTAAAGGTTTAAAATTTAAATCCGAGGTGCTGAGGGTAACGGGATTATTGTTGTTGTCTGCTCTTTATTGGTGTTTACGGAGTATACAACTTACTGACTATATCAGTAAAAGTATTATTAAAGATGTCATGAATAAGATAATGTTTAACGACTGGATAAAGGCAATTTCTAAAAAAATGTTAAAGAATTTAAATTCCTACCCAGGACCATCCAAAACAAACAATTTTATGCCAATGACAAAATAACAAAATTATTAGTTTAAATAGACACGATAAACTTGTGCATTTTTACACATATATAAAAGGAAATAATCATAATATATCAGTTCTTACTTACACAAAATAAACTGTTACAAAAACAACAATACGGTACATAAGCATACTCTGTATACAACGTGCGAATTAAAAAAAATACCATTTTCACTGTTACTGCAATGTATTTTGATTCGTTCAATTGTTTAATATAGTCGACCGATTTTTTAAGAGGTGTTTGGGACGTATTCTTAATTGAATTTCCCATGGAGCTCCGTAATTTTTGTTAATACACAACTATACGTGTGTCATTTTGAAATAAATAAAAATTATGTCAACTGAGATCAGTACATCAGCACCATATTTATTGAATTATGGTAACAACCATGACATTATGACAATATTTTAATCAATACATATTAAATGTATTCATTTTGCCTTAAGCTCCCTGTACTAATTGTCGTTTAATTATGGAAAATACAGATTTTCGTGGTGCCGTTATTATTTGAAATTGATTTTCTTCGTTCAACTCTCCTAATGAAAAGACTTATGCAAAACTACTGGAAGGCCATTATTGCTACAATTTAAATAATAAATTATGTCAAATCGAAGCTTGATTCGTAAAAATCTAATATGATTAGCATGTAAACAAGAATATATTCACCGATTTAAATTTTTATTTGCCTTTCCCATGCCGGATTCAAGAAGATGAAAATAGTATCATAAGATTAGTTAACACCAGATTGAAATTCAATCTTTTTCGTAACGCAAAAAGGCTCAATCAAAAGTTCATGCTAAAGTAAACATTTATATCCAAACTCTTAAAACCCGCTGCAAATGTGTGCACCTGTCCTAAGTCAGGAATCTGATGTACAGTAGTTGTCGTTTGTTTATTTATACTTAATTCTCGTTTTTCGTTGTTTTATATAGATTAGACCATTGGTTTTTCCGTTTGAATGGTTTTACACTGGTAATTGTGGGGCCCTTAATAGCTTGTTGTTCGGTGTGAGCCAAGGTTCCGTGTTGAAGGTCGTACATTGACCTATAATGGTTTACTTTTATAACTTGTTATTTGGATGGAGAGTTTTCTCATTGGCACTCATACCACATCTTCCTATATCTCTTTAATCAATACATACATCTTTAGATGAACTAAGCTAAAAAAAAAAACCTTTACGTAAACTGACTAAATTGACATCATATTTTTCAATAATGATGTTAATAACACTGCTTTTAGGCACACCATAAAAAACCAAACAAACATTAGTTTCAAAACAATATGGAGGTACACAGTGTTACAAGCATTTGATTAGTTATTCTTTGATAAACGTCAAGCGACTAAATATACGATGCATATCGAAAGGAATATCGAAAGCCGTAGAACATACTTACATTAGATTAAAAAACATTGCAAACACATGCTCAATACAATAAAGTCAAGACTGTTGAAAATTATTATGAAATGCACGTGATGTCTTTAATTGTAATTTGCCAAACAACTGGTGACAAATCCCTGTACTAATGTCGTCATTAATATTTAGAAAAAGAATGTTTTAAAACCAATGCAACAAGTAGGTTCTTGGTTGGTGGTCAAAGTACTAGAAAAAGGAAGTGTGTACCACTGGTGAATATGAGACTTCGCATAGGGCAAAACTTTTTGTTTAATAAAACATGGCCCCTACAGACTCCTCATTAAAGTTTGAATTGGCATTGAAGTTTATGTTTCCAATCGTGCTTTATCACTGGACGGGAGCATATGTCATTACCCAATAAAAAGTAAAATCACAAAAATACTGAAATCAGAGGAGAATCTAATCGGAGAGTCCATAATCACATGGCAAAATCAAATTACAAAACACATCAAAAACGAATGGACAAGACCTGTCATATTCCTGACTTGGTACAGGCATTTTCAAATGTAGAAAATGGTGGATTTTACCTGGTTTTAAAGCGCTAAACCTCTTACTTTGATGACAGTCTCCTCAAATTCCGTTATATTTACAATGATGCGTGAACTAAACAGACATAATAAATAAACTAGTCATAAATAACTCCATTTCGGATAGTGATCATGTTTTTAGCAGATTCTTTGAAACATATATGACGAAGACTTGTTAGCCTCAAGCACCAGAAATCATCCTAGTTTAATATGGAGTTCATGTTGCTGAGTCATCAGCAATTTATAATTTAGGTTTAAAATTGACTAAACGCAACTAATGTTTATACTGAAACAATTCCTTGAATCACATATTTCGATAAAAATGGTCAATATTCAGTCAGTAACATTGTCGAGATGAATTATGTAGACACAATTGTGGATGAAGTCAAGGAATACCTGAAATTTAAAAAAGTATGTTTTAGTTGTAAAAATTGGCACCACTTACATTCCATTTAGATGTGCCTGCGTATATATTTCATCACTAGTTTGTATTGCTGAATAAAAGATTCCAGTAGCGATTAAAGCGATATAACCATACAATTCTTCTACGGTAGGATTTCATGTTTGGAAAAACGAGTCGAAAGATCCCATAATCAGGAGTAAATAAGAAACAAACGGAAAACGGCATGTCGAAGTACAGTATAAGGGAGCTGATGACTTAGCAACATGAACTCCATTAAACAATGGGATGATATCTGGTTCTTAAGGGTAATAAATCCATGGTTTGTTATGTTTCTCATTATATGTACAAGTTACGTAAAGACAATTGTTGAAAATGAAGACGGGATTGTTGTTAAGATAATAAGAACATATCCGTGATCCTTGACACAGATATTTCATAAAGGTCGTATTGTCTGTCTCTTCATATTATGCCTAGTATATATTCCATGTTATATTGGATTTACATAATAGTATATTTATTGTTAGATTTAATCAATCTATGAATGAGAGTCCTTAAGTTTGATTATATACCTATATGGAGTTATTTTCTTTCAGAACGACAGGTCATTCTTTTTCAGAATCAACCTGGACGATACCATGTTTCAATGATATATGCTCCAAGGCATAAAATAATGACCTGTGTGAGGTCATTATTGTCCTTGATAAACATGCAATCTATGATTTACTTCAAAACTTTATTCGTCTAATAGTTTTTTGTTGCCAATTTGGAAATTTATTTTTTAAAGTTCAATCGATGATAGGTGTAAAAGAAACCGTCATTGTAGTCCCGCATTTGAATTTTAGAAACAAATAACGTGGAGTTTTGTTAATTTATCGCTACAATAAAGAAACATTATCATATATGTCAGATGAATTTTAATGTAGACTTTCATTAAATAAATCCAGATTTAACATATTCGTGTGTAAGATTTTGAAAATCTTATGGGGTCAAACTGAATAGGTTGATTGATTTTTGGTTGCTTGTTTAACGTCCAGTGGCAAATATTTCATGCATATTAAGAACGATACACACTGAATAGGAAATCATACTGTGACCTACATGTATTTATATTCGTCTTCGTGTCAGTTCTTAACTTTTAAAAATTTATGTATACCTTTTACTCTATCAAATGATCAACTAATAAGATAATCTTATATTCTATTGAATACCATAAGAACCGCCCTTTTTGTAAGGAGGTCTTTTAATGTCAATATTAACTTAATCATTGAACTTTTACTGACTTACAAACCGTCAAAACTATATGAAAAGTACATAAAAAGCACTTGCAGAAACCTAATTCCCCTGTACTGAACGAGTCTAAATATGCTAAACTTAAATGATAGTTAAACAGTACTCAGACTGATATATACAATTAACAGTTACCAAATTGAAATGAAAACGGACCAATTTAATGACATTTCATCATATAATTATTTATTTCTGATAAAAAAAAATAGCATCTAAATAACATCAAATGATAGTTTTACAAAATTAGGGGGTAAATTTATATTTTTTAGCCAACTTTTCAAAATAACGATTTCTTATTTAATAAATCAGCAATCAAAACCCCCGTACAGACCTCATTTATAACTGACCAATGAATATTATGCCCAACAACTTCATGCTATATATACTTGATGTTTTCGATCTGTCAGTAATCATGAAATAGAATCGTAAAGATCAGACTTTAGAAAACAGTAAGTAAACTCTTCCAACAATTAGCTTTTTAAACAGCTTGTTTAAGAACTTTTAATCGGACAGTCCTAGATGCATAAGGTCCTTCACAATATTCATCCGGCAAATGTTCCTTTTGTTTCTGATTTGGTAATTTTCCTACATTAAGATACATGCGAATGCAGAATAATTAGTTTTGTCTATTCAGTCCAATTAATTAATAGATCTTGCTTTATTTGTGTTTTTTTTAAATAAGAACTATGAATGCAAACTTCAATGAATAAAACCGTATTGAACTAGGTTTCACTGTCCCGATCAAAACGTGTTGGTGAGATATATTCGCAAGTTCAATATATTATATGAAAACAAACACTTTAATTTAGTCGTCCGTTATTCCCTTTTCGTGTCCAAATGAAGCAAAAACACCTGAAAAAAACTTTTATCTTTCTTAGTTTTATCCTTGCCCGACAAAAAAAATCATATGTTATAAATCGTATTTAAACATTAGATAAGAACAATAGTAAAAAAATATCTAGAACTTTTGAATAAGCAGTCATTTATGTGATAAACTGAAGAGACACCCCCCCCCCCCTCCAAAAAAAAAGAAGAAAAGAAAACAACATAAAAATTTAAATGAAAATTGTAAATTATAGCATTTTACAAGATCTTGTCTTTGTGTGCCAAGTACTAGTACTGTAACAGAGATATTAATCAAATTGATTGATTGTTGTTTGCTTTAAGTCCAGTAGCAAATATTTCATGCCTGTTAATGACTACAACACATAAATTTTAAATACAATAGGTAGGTCGTACAATAGGTGCAAGAGTTTTTAATTTGATTCATAAAATCTACCCTAAAGTCGATCATCCATGTTTACGTGTAGTTTACAATATCATTTCACTCATCCAATTTAGGTTAGATACTTTTAGCTCGCTTTAGTAACTGTGAGAATTCTGTGAAACTGTATTGTGTATTGTACTTTAGTTTTTGGTATGATATTCTGTACTACCGATCACTACTGCTCTCTTGGTTGGTCTCGTGTGGGGGCGTTCGCCTCGAGAGCGGGAGGTCATTGAATTTGTTCGAATCTCGAACGGGTCAAACAAAGACGTTAATTAAATTGGTATTCCATTTTAACGCTTAACACGTGGCATCATAAAGTAAGACCACAGACTGGCCGGCTCAGCGTCGGAAATGTGTCCTGGTCGGGTGACTTTTCTTCCTGCGAACTAATATCCTGTGAACTTACAAGATAAAAAAAAAAGACTTAGCTTGTCAGTCTAGTAAAAAAACGGGGTTAATGCTCTTATTATATTTCACGTAATCGTCCTGAATATTAATTTTATTCGCCGCTGGTCGTCATCCATTATCATTATTCATTTTACCGTTTTATTATACAGTGAAGTGTTTTTCTTTTGCTAGTATATATTAAAACTTCTTAAATTTTCACCAATCAAAATTAAAAAAATGGCAGGTGAATTGTTTCAAACACTTGTGATTGTTGGGATTATTATCTTTCACGGTAAATAATAGTCAATCAAATGTGCCTTTTCGGATATATAATATTTGACGGAAAATATTGAATTAAGATCAATTAACTCCGTATAACTATTATTTAGTCATGGGTCGGTTTTGAGCTTATTATTCTGTATACGGAATGTTCTATAAAAAAGACCGAATGTTGACTCTAAATATTTTTATTTATCTGTGTATTTGGGTTGCTGTCGCATTAATGTATACCTTTATCTCCTTTTATTCAAAACCAAGATTTGCTTGGGTATAGAAATATTAACATCTCTAGACCTCTCCCGTTCCACAGTATACCCTTGCTAAATGGGTGCGTTCGTTTGGCTTATTGGTTATATAAATACGCAGCTTTGTCCGATCAAAATATAATAGGAATGTATATCAGATGCCTGGTGCAGTGAGAATTCCACGCTATCTTTACTATACTATATATAAAAATATTAATTTTCGCGAACCATTTAGGTCACGGAAATTCCAAAATATGGCATCAGTAAGGAGAGTTGTGCAAATAATGTGATTACCTTAAAAAAAACATTAGAGGGAAAGACAATCTACACGCGAGTTGAATGATTGAAATGTGTAAACAACAAGAAAAGTCAGCTTAATCTTTTTAAATAATTATAAGTCGCATGGTTGATTTTAACAACATTTTTGTGACTTTTGCTAGAACAATAGTAGATGAAAAAAAAATATAACAAAACCGATCAGCAAGACAATATAAAAAGAAATGAAACGCTAAAAATACGTTGAATCTTTTTTTTTATTAATTGTTGTCAACCCTTTTTATCATTTTTTCCCCTTTTATGACAACTATTATACCAGTCTGAGATATAAATAAACTTCAAACAGCAAATGTTGTCACCTAGACGAGGGAGCCGTCATTGTATGCTTTAATATATGAGTTATTGCCACTCATTGAAGATTGTTTTGTTGATGTAGTCCCTCCCCTGTTAGTTTTGCTGGAAATTATACAATGTAACCCCTGGTGTGTACTATGACAACGATTTTTTAATATTAAAAAAAAAAGATTAAATGCAAAGAGAAAAATGATGGAAGAAATGCTAAGATTTACGCATAAAAATTCAAATGTAAATAAAGATGAAATATATAAAAATTGATAAACTGTTTGAGAGTATAATCAACAGAGGACAAATCATTATAAATCACTAAATGAAGCTGATTAATTTATTGCTCCTTTGTGTCCAGTGGCAAATATGTCATGCATATTCACGACTAGATTCAAAGTGGATCAATTTGAAGCAAATGTTTACAAATTTAGAGTGGCACTTTTTACAATAAGGCAGAGCGTTCGCTAGAGGTAAAACGTATGCCGTAATAGAATAGATTTGAACCATAATGATCGAACTCGTTAAGTTAAGTAAGCCCTCCTTCCTTTTTTTCTCCACGATAGACGATGGTCATATACAAAACGTCATGAATTTACAAACAATAACGGCCACTATAAGTAAATGAGATATGGACTTTTTTTATAAATTAATTCCTACTGCAGCCAACATCTCCCAGTTCGGGACAGGTTATTTATTTCCACAAAATACCGCCTGATTATTGATCAAATATATTTAAGCAACCAGAAGCACTTTGAATCAAATAAATTCTTGAAATGGTAAATTAAGGTATTTTGCTGGGTGTTTTTCCCAATCCTATTTCGCACCCCCTGATTTTAAGAGGGTGTATCTAATTAGTCATGCCCGATTAACTTTTATTGAATTGAACCTCAACTTAAAGACCTACATCGGGTAAATAAGTTCGAGGTACAATAAGTAGACAATAGAAATCCTTTGTGAAATAAGATCGTCCCAGGTATCTTAGAAAATAAATTTGCGTTGAATAACAATGAAAAATGCACGAGCAGGTTTGTAAGTATGGAATAAACTCATTTCTATGTGAAAGAAAAAAACATGCGTAAAATAGGTATCAAAGCAACAATTTCGTAAGTTCTTTCATATATTTATATATATTTTGAATTTTGTAACTTTCAAAAGGGGTTTTTAAAAAACACGTTCGATTCAAGTCTATATGTTCACATTGGTAGTTTTATTCTATAGCAAAATTTGATATGTATTTACTCATACATTACCATTAATTAAGCAATGATTTAGTACGCACCTTTTGTAGCTATGAAGTGATGTTTTTGTATTAACACTTATATTAAGAAAAACAAACTTTGTTTAGTAAGCTTTAAAAGGAATCTAATGTCATCTTGAACCATAAATCATTAATGTAGATACACTCTATCTGGACGACAGGAAAAATGTACAGAAAAATTTAACTACAACTGAATAATAAGGCTTGATGAGATAGAAGTAGAGATTTTGAATGTTCATTGGTATCTTTTGTCTCTTTTTTCACAGTCAAAGAAATGTTCATGTTATCTACAAATTTGAATAATATAAATATAAAATCTTAATTGAAAAGATTATTTTACACGGAATATGCGTGTTGTCTTGTAACAAACCACAAACGAACTTTTAAATGTTGATGCCATGTTCATTTAGCTGTACCATGTCAGGAATAGGACAGTTATTATCCGTTTGTTTATTATGCTTGTTCTTTTGATTTTGCCATTTGATTATGGACTTTCTGTTTACAATTTTCCTCGGAGTTCAGTATTTGTATGATTTTCTTTTTACCTAATAAGTAATATAACAAAATACAAAACTCCAAGGAATATTCAAAACGAATAGTCCATAATCCAATGGCAAAATCAATAGCTCAAACACATCGAACGAGTTGATAATAACTGCCATATTCCTGACATGGGACATGTATTTTCTTATGTTGAAGATGTAGGATTAAACCTGGTTTTATAGCTAGCTTAACCTTTCACTTGAATGAAAATTCTATTATATTGAAAAAAAATATGTTTTCAATACATAGAAAAGGTTACTTGTCCGACATGATTAATTTAATGAAACATTCCCTCTTTCACCTCTTTAAACGGATACTAATGTATTCATCCCACACATTCAGGTTAAGGGATTTATTGCTATAACTGAAGGACAGGGAATGTCCAGGTAACAATATTGTATACCCAGTTTATGTTTTCTGTTGTTTATATATTTGAGGGACGCATAGTTAATTTGTTATATGTGTGCGCGTTATGTATGTCTCATATTTTGCACAAGCACGATAATTATGTAAGAGAAGGAAAATATTGCAAAATTTAGACGAAATATGATTTCTTCATTAGACTACATGATTTTCCAACTTTGTGCCTCATGTAAGCTACGTAAAAGACGCAGAGACCATTTTCTGAAAAATGAACTTTTGTATACCCTAGACTTCTTTTTATACACACGACAAAACTGAAATGATAATGATTGAGGTTAATGCACTTCAGGTAATAATTCAGTCAGCTCAACACAGGATAGTGCATTTAAAGTATTTACTCGATACTTGCAGGCAACCATATAACACTTTCTTTTCATCGTAAAATAAAGTTCATATGTAATCAATATATACACGAAATTGCTATTTTCTATGATTTTTTTCATCCCACGATCTTAAGTAGACAAATAGTAATTTGTTTTATGTACACTGACAAAGCAAGACAAGTTAATTAATAAAAAACAGTTTTGTTAACGATGTATTTAGTTTTACTCCTTGGTTTTGATTGTAATTATCCTTAAGGATATGCGTAACGTTATTTTCGTGTTACTAGGGAACGATCATGCTATATTCTTGAGGTTGGGCTTTGGAGGAGTTTTTATGATGATGGTATTATTCATTTCCATCTGTTGCAACACAGGCTGATTTGTTTTATTTGTTTTTAATTAATGCAGACCAAATCTTTTTTGTACCTTTGTTTTGTTTTGTTTTGTTTTAAAAACATTTGCTGTGTTTATTATTTGATTGTCATTTTTTCTCGATCAGATTAATTCAAATGCAAAAATGAAAAGATTTCGATGATTTGTATTGGAGTTTTTCCGTTTTCGCCATTTGTTAAGTTTATCATGTTGTACCAGTTAATGTTATTATTTGGTTGCAAAACTAAAACATGTTATACAGGAAGGTCTTAGGTGAGATCTTTACTGGATTATGCTAGTCAGACTTGTAGATGTTTAATACATAAATGCTTTTGTTTAAAATTTTCAAGATCATGTTTAACAATAGTTTCAGTAATACCGATTGTATCGACCGATTGAAATTGTAATGCTAGTTTGTCTTGATCTATATTACGTTAAATGATTCAAGGTCTTCTTTTTTCTGTGGTTTGATTTTTGGACAGTAGGTTTTATCTTCAATCGTTCTCTGAAAAAGTGTCATTCTGACGTTATATACATGTACGTAAATGACTATCTGATAAACTTCATTAAATTCAGATATTTCAAAATCATGTACTAGTTGTAACAATAAACCAGTACTGATAACATAAACAATTAAAGAATTTAACATTTAAATTGTATTCCTGTGAAATTGTTTATAAAAGTAATTTACTACAATATAAAAAAGAAGATGTGGTATGATTGCCAATGAGACAACTATCCATAAAAGACCAAAATGACACAGCCATTAACAACTATAGGTCACCGTACGGCCTTCAACAATGAGCAAAGCCCATACCACATAGTGAGCTATAAAAGGCCCCGATAAGACAAACGAGAAAACTAACGGCCTTATTTATGTAAAAAAAAAATGAACGAAAAACAAATATGTAACACATAAACAAACGACAACCACTGAGTTACAGGCTCCTGACTTGGGACAGGCACCTATATAAATAATGTGGGGGGTTTAACATATTAGCGGGATCTCAACCCTCCCCCTTACCTGGGACAGTGGTATAACAGTACAACATAAGAACAAGTCTTTTTTTTCAAATAACGTATAAACCTTAATGTTATACTTATTAATCAGATTACAAAAAAATAAAATGTTCTTCTACTTATACTGTGCTGATATTTTGAAATACTTAATTACCTTTGCAATTATTTTCATTTATTTATGTTTTTCATATTCTGTGAAAAGTTTGTATAGTCAATGCCTTATATAATATGTTTGTCAAATGTAAATTACTTCAAATTTGGACGAGCTTTATAAAAGCTATCAGTGTTTAATCTATTCTAACAGCAAAGAACCTTCAAGATTGATCACTGCACGCAATTAAACAATTTAAAATGAAGATCTAATTTTAAGTTTTAAAACTTACCATGATCTTCATTGATTCAATGATAGATTTGTAGATTTAAATAGCTATTCATATTCGTTAAGAATATAAGTTCTAACTATTTTTATTTTTCTAAAGGTTGGTGTAATTGGGTATTAAACATTACGGTTTCAAGGGTGTGACGTAAAGACATTAGCAGTGTGTCAACATTGTATTTGTGTACTAGACTGGAAACTAGGGAATAAGTCTTTACCCTTGCCCAACGGATGGACATATATGTAGGTATTATAACTAAAAAACGTGTATAAAAAGTCGCTGTGAACTTTTAACGTGCGGGGATTGTTTTTACTAGGTAATTTTATTTGTGACAAGGTTCAAAAGACTGTGATGAGCTGGTATAGATAGTAATACACATGACTATAATGCAGTGAGAGCAAAAAATATAAACAAACAGTTAAAACAAAACACGAACAAACGAAACAAATCATGTAGTTGAGTTGAAACAATCAACATATGTGTCTCGCTGTAATCAATTTACACGTAAGGATAATGAGAAAATGGCTGAACGTTCGAGATCTAAGCGAAAGGTGAGTTCATCTAGAATTAAAGTTTCACCACGTGTTCGATATTCTCCTAAAGGAAGAAGACGCAATGTTTATTCAGATACAGAAGATATACATTCTAGTGAAAAACTAGTAAAAACGTTTAAAGATGAAGAACTAGTTAGAAGACCAAGTTCCGAAGAACTGGAAACGTTTGTTTTACGGTCAGAATCTGACGAAACAAGTTTTCGATATGTTACTAGGAACAGCTATCGAAAGAAACCTACTGGATATGTTACAAAAGAACATGCAGCTGATAAGACAAAATTAACCCAGTATGACATGCAACATCCGTCAACCCGCGACGTTCGTTGTCAGATGACAACACATTACGTCATACAATCGCAGTCTAATCAGAGAATACCGTTACGCAATAAGCAACCTATTAGGTATGTTACAAAAAAACAAGCAGATAATGAAAAAAAAATTCGAAGACAGGAACATATAGACTTCAAACAGGAATATGTAAGTCCGCAAACACGCAACGTCTCTTGTCAGATGACAACCCATTATGTTATACAGTCGCAGTCGAAACAGGGAAAACAAAATCAACTAACTCAAACAAAACCACAGGTAGTGATACCTCCGCTTGACATATCTTCTTCAAGAACTTCAACTCCACCAACGCTGTTATCACCGCGAAACAAATCACCGGACAACATTGAAGTATTAATTAATTACTAACGATTTTAAATCATTGTACCCGGAGTCACATAAAAATGAAAGCCAGAAATATATAGATTCGACACTAACTACTGACACAGTAGAGCCACCTACAGAAACATTAGAGTCACCTTCCGAATCCGCAGAGACATCTTCCGAATCATTTGAACCAGATTCATTTGACGGTTTTAAACCTAACATCGTATCTAAACCACAGGTAAGAAATTAAAAAAATATGAGAGAAAAATCCAAAAAGTAAAGTAAAATCAGATTTCACATTTTTTAAATAGAATCACGAAAACATCCACTACATTAATTTCAAAATTAAAATAAATAAAATGCTATGATTCTGCACGGGATATATGTGTGACATATGATAGCGGATATTTTCAAACTGCTGTATATGAAGCATCAATCTCATCCTGTTTCATCGATTGAAGCATTGACGGGTGCATCTCTTCTAATATGTGCTGCAACCCCAAGGGTGACTGGGGTATAGAAATATGGTCACATGGTCTTCTTCCGACCGGCAGTAAAACGCTTGCCGAAGTAGGGGCGCCCGTTTGGCTGTGCGGGATGTATCAAGTTTGCAGTCACGTCCGGTCAGAAGGGGGACGTTAAATCCGATGCCTCGTGTAAAGAGAATGCCACGCTCTTTGCACGTTAAGAACCCTTGCAACAACTCTTTGAGGGGTCCGTAGGTGGCCTGTTGCAAAGCAAAATTTCTGTCCCTATCCAATATACCCTCATTTTCCAGTGGCAGTCCAAATTTCCCCGACCATCATCCCAGATGGCCTTCTATTGAATCGACCTACCTATTGTATTTATTGTGAACTTGTTCTCCTTCCTGAATACGCATGAAATATTTGCCGCTGGACGTTAAGCAACCAACAATCAATCAATCAATCAATCTAATATGTGCTTGTCATAAACACATGAAACAGTACTATTGAGCCCTTCCGGAGCACCCAAAATCACTCGCGGTTTTCAAAAGGGATTCGTGTTACTCAAACGCAGTTTTTAGTGTACCGTTTTGTAGATCAAGCCGGCTTGTTTTACAAGTAGGCGATTTTGAAACCAAACGGTCATTTTAATCTGAACATATCTTAAAAGGCAATACAAGTACTTACAAAAGTTTGTCAGTAAACTTTTAGATACATCTGTTGCGGTTCAATCGAAATGGTTGCAATTAAATAAAATATATTGATCTGTGTTCAGACTCTTCAGTAGTTGATATTTATCTGTACATATGCACAGCATTCTAAATTGTTAGAAAAGCTACCTTTTTGTATTTTAACGAAATTTTTTACCAGTACCAAGTTTGTCTGTGATCTGCCTTTTTACAAGTCGAAAAAAACGATAGTTATTTGTCTGAAAGAAATACACTACGAAATAACTGTGTTCTCGGGCAAAATGTGAAACAATTCAAACGGGAAAATCCAACGGTGTTATCATTAAAAACTAAACAACTAAAACATAAAGCTATGATTTTTGGATGTCTATGACTTATATGATGTAATACATTGACTTATAAACCTGAACCCAGGAATTATTTTATAAAAAAAATTCTGAAGGATAACCAAATATTTGACGCTTACTTGTGCACCTTGACAAACATGATCCTTTAAATAGCTATGTTGAAAGTCAATGAAACTACTGCTTTCAAGTTTACTGTCATTTACGACTGCTAATACTTTCAGTCATTATTTCAGCAAATAGTCACAGTCGGTGGAGGATGGAATACAATGGACGACTACATGGAAAGACATGACCCTGTGCAGGGATTAGTTTATGGAAGAGAGCATTTAATAAACTATGATTTACCAGAAAATAAGAAAAAGTACTATGGATTCAAATCAAATTATAAGTACCCGCAATATAAGACCCCATATCATTTTTATAAATCGAAACCATTTTTCAGGAAGTTAACAAATGACGGATAATTGAGTAAGGTTATCATTGGTTTTTTTTTTGTAATAGTCTACACTCTAAATTGATGCTTGTTAGTCCTCTAGTGTGCCATAAGCACTGTGTTTACAATATCAGAACTATCATTCTTATACTAATCTAGTTGTATTAAAAATTGATATTTATAAATTAATATGTTTTTATATTAGGGTTCAACTCTGAGTTTGTCATGCATGGTTTCTGTTGTTCTGGTGTGATCTGTTTTTGCATTTATACTCCTGGATATTTAATGTAACGAACAGTTCTAAACTTGCAGAAATGCATTTTGTAATTAACGTTATCTACCAAAGAGGGGTTAAAGATACCTGAGGGACAGTCAAACTTAAATATCGAAAATAAACTGACAACGCCATGGCTAAAACATAAAAAAGACAAACAGAGAAATAATAGTATAAAATACAAAACATACCAAGATGGCCGCCAGAAGGGGAACTTAGTTTAACATAGAACCCTAAGGGAAATGCATACAAATGACTTCATTTAGAGAACCACTGAATGGAATGAAACCAAACATGGCATGAATGTTCCTTGTGAGATGTTGACCAAGTGTTGTTAACTTGTAGCCGATCCATCATCCAAGATGGTCCCCAGCGGGGGACTTAGTTTAACATGGGACCTTACGGGAAATGCATACAAATGCCTTCTTTTAGAGAATCACTGAATGGAATAAACAAAACATAGTATGAATGTTTCTTATGAGGTGCTGACCAAGTGTTGTTACTTTGTAGCCGATCCATCATCCAAGATGGCCACCAGCGGGGGACTTAGTTTAACATAGGACCCAATGGGAAATACATACAAATGTCTTCTTTTAGAGAACCACTGAATGGAATGAAGTCAAATATAGCATGAATGTTCCTTATGACATGCTGACCAAGTGTTGTCACTTTGTAGCCAATCCATCATCCAAGATGGCTTCCAGCAGGGGACTTGGTTTAACATAGAACCACTGAATTGAATGAAAGCAAACATAGCATAAATGTTCCTTTCTTAATGAGGTGCTGGCCAATTTTGTTATTTTGTAGCCAAATTTTATATTTTTATATGATTTCAAAATCCAAGTAAAATTGGGTAAACGATACAGGCTCTATGAGCCTCTAGTTTTTTTTGTTTGTTTTTTTGCTACCTACAGATTTCAATTCTTTCTGGTTCTCAGATCTATGTTTACATCCGTTTTTGTTCCATTTACCATGCAATCAGAATTAATTTGTGAATTGAAAACAACGTGTCTTGAATGATTGAAATTGAAATAGAAAAAGTTCTACTTTCGATATGTTCAACTATCGTCGACATATCCGTTACGACCATGTACATACCCTGGTTGTTAATCCGTGTCCCTGTAATAATACCCCTTTTCTAATTTGCTTTGATCGTTTTATACTTTTTTTTTAAATTTGACGATTTATCAAGAGTTCCTCTCAATTAATTCAATAAAATATGCCTACATGTACGGGTGATATTGGAACCATTTTAAATCTTGTTAAATGGGCAATCTTTTCAAAGTTTAATCTCACGATCGTTCAATTTATTTTCGAAGAGTCAATTTTGATACTGCAAAATACAAATGAAGTCTTTTTATTTTCAGTCTTCAGTTTATTTTTGGCTATACGTTTGAATATCCCATTGGTCTTTTTCGCCTCTCTTTTGTAATATTTGCTAACAAGAACAGCACTGGGTCTGGACCTGCGATAGAATGATACAACATGCAACCTGAAGCACGACTAATCCTTCTTCCTCCGTAAAAGCCCCAAAAAGTTGTAGTATAGCGAGTGTTAAATAATTTCAAACTAGTGGCAGACAAAAAGTAATTGCATCACTGATTGTTAAAAGCTCAAGAGGATGACCAAATACAACATCATTCCCTTCCATAAAGGTCAAGATAATTTGTTGGTCGATTCGTAAAAATTGTCTTTCGGGCAGCCTGGAACAGCAATATAACTAGACCTTTTTCGCCACTGGCGGTGCAGGAACAAATCAGTTGAGGCAACATTTCCTTTTCATTTCCATCATCGGATCAATTTCTGTTTTTTTAAATCTATATACTTTTTGGGGGTTTTCATTTTAAAAATGAAATAAATTTTGCAAAATTCCATTATCTATTGTTTTTCAGAGTACACAGTTATTATCCGTAAGGTAACAGCTACGGACTTGAAATGCATGTGTGGAAAATTAGGTCCGTTCATCATCGCAATTTTATACGGTTGGTGTTTTCCACGCATATTTATCAGCAAAATCAAGCTGATTCAAATATAGTAAAATACTGTGTTTTATGATTTATTTTGATATAATGCCAATTTGTGGGAAACGTTTGATAGTGATTTTTTTAACAACAAATCGGCATGTATTGGGAACCAAATTATATTTATTCAAAAATGAGCTGTATATGAAGTATATATGTCGTGTACATGTTATGATTTTGTACAGATTATTACTTGTATTAAGCCGTCATACAAGTTATTACTTGTATAAATACAATTGTACAAGTAATTACTTGTACAATTTTTACTGAGAAAATATAATAACTTGTACAAATTATTATACTTTTCTAACTTGGCCTATTTGATGTTCTTGTCAAATCATTTCCCTTAAAAAAAATTTAGGCCTAAGACATTAATGTATACACTTTCAACATGTGTGTGTATTGTTTTATAATAAATATATAAGCAACACAAAACTAAAGTGTAAAGATGGAAAACAATAATATAATGTAGAGGAAACCAAATTAATTACCAAAAAGACAGCACTTCAAAGATATTTCTTAGGGCAGTATGGTGTTTTTAATGTAGCAGAAATTGAAAAACTCATTCGCAAAGGAGACGAACTTATTTTTAGTGTACAGTTGATGAACTTTACCTTCTGATTAAAACAGCACATTCCAAAAGATGATTAAAAGATTTAGAAATTGGAGACAGTGTTAAAATACCAGTGCAAAGAGTAGACCGATTAGAATGGATACAAAGTAGGAACAAAATTTGGAATAATGATTGGTTTAATGAGTCAATCAAATCGAAAATATTAAGAGAAAGGATTTGACAATATTGGACATACCAGAGCACACTGAGGTTAACGTCATGAAAGCAGTACAACTGCTTTTTTTAAATGGTGACCAAGGCCATGTGCAATGCAGCTGTCGGGATGGCTTTAAGACAGGCACATGTAAATGCAATAAATTGAGCATATTGTGTAATTCCAGATGTCTTGCTTCCTTGTCTAATCTTGTGCAAACAAATAGGTTGTTTGATATATTAGACTTTACTTTTGTTTCCAATAATATATGACATTACAATTGCAATTTTGTATCATGATTTATGTTTGAAAATATATGGTACAAGGGTTTATTTCATTTTTACTTTTAACGACTTTGTCATTTTGCACCAGAAGTCAGTATCCGGATAATTGACAAATCCCAGACTTACTAATCCAAAGAATGGGGTTTTTGAATAAAACATTTAAAGCAAAAAAGAAACACATAACTGAAAGTTATTGTGTTGTACAAGCTATTATCTTTTTCTCAACAAAAATTGTACGAGTAATTACTGGTACAATTTTAGTTGTACAAGTAATAACTTGTATAATGGCATCATATAAGTAATTACTCGTACAAAGTTTTTGTACAAGTAATAACTTGTATAATGGCATCATATAAGTAATTACTCGTACAAAGTTTTTGTACAAGTAATAACCTGTACAAAATAATAAAATGTACACGACATATACATCACATTTATAACGATATTTAAGAGTATAACTGTGTTTTTTTATCATAACTTCCGTAAAAGAGAGCAGCTGCATACAACAAAGTCATTAAACGGAAAGTGCTAAAGTGATAGTTATGCCTAAATTTTGCTGATCAATACAGAAATCAAGATGGTCGTAGTAACCTCTGCATATCAAGCAGTTATAAAGGAGTCACATTTTCTGGAAAATGATGGCATATAATGTATATTATTATTAAGGATAACAACGGGTACGTATACTCGCTCGGAAGGCCGAGTACTCGAGTACAGTTTTAGTACTCGGGTACTCGTTTGCCTGTTATACATCTTGAGATATTTCTCTGCACATTTCTACTTACTTTTGATGCTTTGAAATATCCCCTTCGTAATACATTAAATAAAATCAATTAACAACAGAAATATGTTTATACTGAGGCTACTATTTGTTATTGTAGTACCAGCAACGTCCTTTCTTTCCTATTGAATGTTTTCATGTGCACTACTTAACTTGTAACAAAAAATAGAAAGTCATACAGTCTTTCCTCTGCAATTGTTGAGCAGATCATATTTCTAAACAAGAACAAAATCAAAGTAGCATGCGGTGAATCCTACGCAACTTTTTAGAGATATTTTAACGGTTTTTGTACACGGATCAACACTTTCATGGATTAAAAATGAAATTATTACAAGCTGTAAAACTTACCTAAGTTTGTTTGTTAATCAAAACTTCTATGCAAACGTGATTGGTATGAGATGTACATTTAACTCATTACATTAACTGCTTGATAAACGAATTAGGTATTGGCAATTTACTTGGAAACTCAACATATACCCTCACGACACTTACTAAAGAGGAAATCCTGGATAATCATAGGTCTGTGCTGTGTTCCTTTGGAATTTCAACCAAAGATGAAGAACTGGATCTTCCATCCCTGTATTGAATACCTAATCTACAAAAGTGTACTTACAAACAACGGTATATTGCTGGGTCTTCCAAGTGCTCCACAAAACCTCTTTCTATATTATTAACATCTATTTTATCAGCAATCAAAGACGGGCTTCAAAGTTATTGTGAAACTGCCTATTCTAGAGGTGGCGTGAATCAGATGTGGATACTTAAAAATTCCAAAGATCTTTAAGAGTATATACAATCTAATTCTCTGTCATCTTGTAACAGAATCAAAACTTTTGACTTTTCTACACTTTACACAAGTATTCCACATTACAAACTAAAAGACAAATTGAAAGAGTTGGTACTGCCTTCTTTCATAAAAAAGGAAGGCCAACGTAGATACAAGTATCTTGTCTTAGGGAGGGATAAATCCTACTTTGTAAAGGATCACTCTGATTCAAACAAAAACTTCTCTGAAACTGATATTATCAAGATGCTTAATTTCTTGATTGACAACATATTTGTTACGTTCGGAGGACGTGTTTTTCAACAGACTGTCGGCATTCCAATGGAAACAAACTGTGCCCCTCTACTTGCCGACTTGTTTCTTTATGATTATGAGGCTGACTTCATGTAGGAACTTCTTAGGAAGAAAGATAAGAAGTTAGCAATATCCTTTAACGCTGCTTTCCGCTATATAGATGATGTTCTTTCACTAAATAATTCAACATTTGGTGACTATGTGGAACGCATCTATCCCATCGATTTAGAGATAAAGGATACTACAGATACAGTTAAGTCGGCCTCATATCTTGACTTACATCTAGAAATTGACAATAAGGGTCGATTGAAAACAAAACTTTACGACAAAAGAGATGATTTCAGCTTTCCAATTGTGAAAGTTCCATTTTTAAGAAGCAACATTCCATTAGCACCTGCATACGGGGTATATTTCTCCCAATTGATACGATATTTCCGTGCTTGCATTTCTTATCATGATTTTCTTGATAGAGGGTTGCTGCTCACAAGGAAGCTATTAAACCAAGAGTTCCAAATGGTGAAGTTGAAATCATCTCTTCGTCAATTTTACGGACGCCATCACGATTTGGTTGACCGTTATGGAATAACCGTTTCACTTAAACACAAATGATATCGGATATGTTCCTTACGTTGTAACTACAATCCCCTTCCCTTTCGTGAATGTGACATAACGAATTATACTATTTACCGGATTTGTTATCACATAAGCAACACGACGGGTGCCACATGTGAAGCAGAATCTGCTTACCCTTCCGGAGCACCTGATATCACCCCTAGTTTTTTTGTGGGGTTCGTGTTGTTTATTCTTTAGTTTTCTATGTTGTGTCATGTGTGCTGTTGTTTGTTTGTCTTTTTCATTTTTAGCCATGGCGTTGTCAGTTTGTTTTAGATTTATGAGTTTGACTGTCCCTTTGGTATCTTTCGTCCCTCTTTTAAATTAGTTTAATTATTCGGTATTTGAAACTTAACTATAATTGTTTAATTTACAATTTAAAGATAGGCGAAAGAACAAGAAAGCCGAAAATAAACTGACAACATCATGGCTAAAGAAATATTTAGAAAATCAGACCAACGATATAGTGCAAAAAACAAAACACAGAAAAAGTAAGACTGAGCAACACGAAAAAGCGCAATGAATTAGGTATTGGCAATTCACTTGGAAACTCAACATATACCCTCACGACACTTACCAAAGAGGAAATCCTGGATAATCATAGGTCTGTTCTGTGTTCCTTTGGAATTTCAACCACAGATGAAGAACTGGATCTTCCATCACTGTATTTGATACCTAATCTACATAAGTGTCCTTACAAACAACGGTATATTGCTGGGTCTTCCAAGTGATCCACGAAACCTCTTTCTAAATTATTAACATCTATTTTATCAGCAATCAAAGACGGGCTTCAAAGTTATTGTGAAACTGCCTATTCTAGAGGTGGCGTGAATCAGATGTGGATACTTAAAAATTCCAAAGATCTTTTAGAGTATATACAATCTAACTCTCTGTCATCTTGTAACAGAATCAAAACTTTTGACTTTTCTACACTTTACACAAGTATTCCACATTCCAAACTAAAAGACAAATTGAAAGAGTTGGTATCGCTTTGCTTCATGAAAAAGAATGGCCAACGTTGATACAAGTATCTTGTCTTAGGGAGGGATAAATCCTACTTTGTAAAGGATCACTCTGATTCAAACAAAAACTTCTCTGAAACTGATATTATCAAGATGCTTGATTTCTTGATTGACAACATATTTGTTACGTTCGGAGGACGTGTTTTTCAACAGACTGTCGGCATTCCAATGGGAACAAACTGTGCCCCTCTACTTGCCGACTTGTTTCTTTATTATTATGAGGCTGACTTCATGTAGGAACTTCTTAGGAAGGAAGATAAGAAGTTAGCAATATCATTTAACGCTGCTTTCCGCTATATAGATGATGTTCTTTCACTAAATAATTCAACATTTAGTGACTATGTGGAACGCATCTATCCCATCGATCTAGAGATAAAGGATACTACAGATACAGTTAAGTCGGCCTCATATCTTGACTTACATCTAGAAATTGACAATGAGGGTCGGTTGAAAACAAAACTTTACGACAAAAGAGATGATTTCAGCTTTCCAATTGTGAAATTTCCATTTTTAAGTAGCAACATTCCAGCAGCACCTGTATACGGGGTATATATCTCCCAATTGATACGATATTCCCGTGCTTGCATTTCCTATCATGTTTTTCTTGATAGAGGGTTGCTGCTCACAAGGAAGCTATTAAACCAAGAGTTCCAAATGGTGAAGTTGAAATCATCTCTTCGTCAATTTTACGGACGCCATCACGATTTGGTTGACCGTTATGGAATAACCGTTTCACTTAAACACAAATGATATCGGATATGTTCCTTACGTTGTAACTACAATCCCCTTCCCTTTCATGAATGTGACATAACGAATTATACTATTTACCGGATTTGTTATCACATAAGCAACACGACGGGTGCCACATGTGAAGCAGAATCTGCTTACCCTTCCGGAGCACCTGATATCACCCCTAGTGTTTTTGTGGGGTTCGTGCTGTTTATTCTTTAGTTTTCTATGTTGTGTCATGTGTGCTGTTGTTTGTTTGTCTTTTTCATTTTTAGCCATGGCGTTGTCAGTTTGTTTTAAATTTATGAGTTTGACTGTCCCTTTGGTATCTTTCGTCCCTCTTTTAAATTAGTTTAATTACTCGGTATTTGAAACTTAACTATAATTGTTTAATTTACAATTTAAAGATAGGCGAAAGAACAAGAAAGTCGAAAATAAACTGACAACATCATGGCTAAAAAAATATTTAAAAAACATTCAGACGAACGATATAGTGCAAAAAACAAAACACAGAAAAAGTAAGACTGAGCAACACGAAAAAGCGCAAAGTAATTTAAAGTCCAATTTTGTTGTTGACAAGATTAACATTGATGGACAAGTCGTATCATAAAAAATACCAACTCCTCAGGATTTATTGATTGAGTGTTGCCGGGTTGCTTAACGTCCAGTGGCAAATATATTTCATGCATGATTTGGACGAGAACAAGTTAACAATTAATCCAATAGGTAGCTCTTGCAATAGAGGCCATCCGGGATGATGGTCGGGAAAACTCCTCAGGAACACGAACACATACAATAATTGCTATCATGATAGGTTATTTGTAGAAAGTTTGTCTTTCGTTAAAATGTTTATGAAAGGTAATAACAAAAACACCGCATCTCACCTAAAATTTAAACTTTTCAATAGACGTTTAAGATTCATCCGAGTACTCGTGAGTACTCGAGTATCATGACCGAGTATCCGAGTATTAGATTGCAGATCTTTTGACACCCCTAATTATTATGCATATGTATTTATTGACATATACATAATGTTATCAAAACAATAACCTTATTAAGCAGATTTTTAAAGACGTTAATTGTTTTAAAGTAGGACTAGTATTATAAAAACCATCATTTGAAACGGTTATGATTCTATAAACAATTACATTTAAGAGATCGCTTCACGTAATTAAATAATTTATTACAAAGATCCAATTCTCAGATATAAAACAAAATAGCCAGCTGTTACATTGATTCAACAATAAACGTGTAGATATAAACGCTTATTGTGATATGGGCTTTTCCTAGGAATGTATGTAAATATTAATTTATGACTGTTTGCATTTTTGTTATGAATTTGATTAGCTCCGTGTGACAGTATATGTTAAACATACAATTGGCTATTTAAAGTTTGCTACTGAAGAATAAACCTTTCACTTACGAATTTAGATTCAGAGCTTCAAAAGAGAAGAGAAAAAAATGCCAGGACATGAACATGATGAAGAAACACATGTTAAATTCGTTGTTAGAAATAGCATTCGAGATAGGAAACCTATTGGGTATGTTACGATAGAACAATCAGTCGATGAAAAGACTTTTCAAAGTCTAGAATATGTAGACTCTCGGCATGAATATGTTGTTCAACGTAAATTACCTCGAAGCGTTGGTTGTCAGGTGAACACTAAATACGAAATACTATTATCCACACACAACTCACCTTCGACTCCAACACCGCCACCATTACCATCACCACCGCCACAGCCGGTATTGCAAGGAAAAAACGACGTCGGCTGTCAGATTAACACAAATTATGTGATACTATTATCAAGGCACATTCCTCCAACACCGCTGCCACCAACACCATCACCGCCGCCATCACCACCACCACCATTATCAACTAAAGAGGTAACGTTTTACTCTTATTAGGCTGAAAAAGATCAAACGGATATAATTCAAACAATACTCACTCTCATTGTTAACGTCGTCCTTAACCAAATGATTTTTCATAACATGAATCTATTCAAGATTTTTGGGCTGATAGCTTTTTTTTCATGGTTGTGGTTCAACTTGTTAAACTAACCATATGATCAACTTTTTAATCGCACAATTATCAAAAACAATGATTTAATTCTGTTGTTTATCTTGTTTAAATGATTGTATCATTCAATCTTTGTATCTTTGTTATGTAGTCGATAAATTTGGAAGCAAGTGTTCCCTATCATGCATTGTAAAACGGCCCCTATAACTTATAATTCACATAGTGTGTGAATGTCAACTATCATTGAATGTCATATCTTTAAACACTTTCATACTTTTATGGAAGCATATGACTCTTTTAGATTACTAAAATTGTCTGTTTGATTTTTTTTAAAGGAAAACATTACTTCATTATATGCAGAATTAAATACATATGTTGGAAACAGAATATGCTTTAGTGTTTAGTATGCAATAATAAACTTATAACGACTGATTGTTTTGTTCACACATCGTTGTCATAACAATGGATTTCTTTGCGGCTGTCATACAAATGAGAGGTTACGCTAGCTATGAAACCAGGTTTTATCTACATAAGAAAATGCCTGTATCAGGTCAGGAATATGACAGTTGTGGGCCATTAGTTTCATGTGTTTGAGCTTTGGAGTTTACCATCTGATTAGGGACTTTCTGTTTTGAATTTTCCGCGGTGTTCAATATATTTGTGATTTTAATTTTTGTATTACGCCAATTACTAGGGACAGATTTTTCTTTTGTTTTTAAACAGATCTTGGTATCTGCAAGGATGGGTTTGGATGGTAACTATATACTAAACAAATTCCATTCAACATAACAAATGAGTACAATTTTATGCTATAAAACAATTTTCAATCATTGTTACATAATAAATAAAGGCAAGTAGTATATGGCTGTCAAAAGTCATGGATTTAGAGAAAACAAAATCCAGGTTACTTTGATATGAGCGTCACGGATGAGTCTTATGTAGACAAAACGCGCGTCTGTCGTACTAAATTATAATGGCACTTTGATAACTATTTACAAACTAAATCTGAGGGAAACATCAAATGTAAGAGGAAAACAACGAAACAACCGAACTACTAATGTGCAACAAGAAACCAAACTACAATGCAACACACACAGAAACGAAGTTTAAGATAACAATTAATATAGTTTAACTGTGCAACATGTGATTTTTCCAACTTGTTGGTTGCATGAAAACGTATCCTTTAATGATCTATTTTTTCTTAAACCTGTTTATTTTTTAATTAAAGTAGAACTCACTTCAGATCTAAAAACGCTTTTTATTTTATAAATGACAATATTGTCATAACGTAAAATCCCCGGAATGTTATTTTCGTTGACGCTTTGGCAAAAGGTGCTTCCTTTCATACCTGCTATCAAAAATTGCATAATCGGTTTACAATTAATATAAATATTACGGATGGTAAAAATAAATTACATACTGTGACTGATAAAATACATAGTAATTCAAAGTGCAAAAACAGATAAAACAAGCAAAAAGCCCGTCGATACATTTATTTCTGACATTGCACAAGTCATGTCTTCTTTGATTGTATATGACGTTAAAATACTAAATCCTCGGAATGTGTTTTAGTTGATTTTAGTCTCCGATGCATAATTTATTGTTTTGGCTTTTAACTACATGTAACTGTCAGTGACTGCGAGTACTCATAAATCGTTCTTTCTTGTTAATTTGACCTGTTGATACTATTTGTATTGCTTTGATTATTATTTGAAATTATTATAATTTTTCACTTCTTCGTACTATGAACATCAAAATTATTCCATGTCTCCTCATAGACTGTATATACAAGTTTTATTGAGCACCAATGTTATAGTTTTATTGTTGATATCATAAATCTTACATATACCAAGTTTTAGAATAGTACAAGGAATTTCTTGGTGTTACTATAAAATGGAAGGATATACAAACAGAAGAAAAAGTATACTTATCAATAATATCATTTTAATTGATACTGTGTATTATTTTGATTTTGCAAATGGCGTAATTTTTTTTCATTGTTGATGGGTTTTTTTAAATTGTTTAGCATTTATCAGCGGTGGAATCCTTTTACTTTAATTACTCATCCCTTGTTTTTATTAACTTTGTATTTAATGCATTGTATCGTAAATAATATTTAATCGTTCAGTGTATGTGCATTTGTTCTACTACGTTTTTTAATTGAGTTAAGACCTTTCGATTGATATTTTATAGTGTGACTTTCTATGTTGTGATGTTACACTATTGTTTCATATTAAGTTGACGGATTGGTACCACTAAAACTTTACACCCGCTGCAATTGTTTGCACCTGTTCTAAGTCAGAAATCTGATATTCAGTAGTTGTCGTTTATTGATGTGGTTTTTAAGTGTTTCTCGTTTCTCGTTTTTTTAATAGATTAGACCGTTGTTTTTCCCGTTTGAATGGTTTAACACTAGTAATTTTTGGGGACCCTTTATAGCTTACCTTGACCTTTAATGTTTTACAATTATAAATAAACTCATCATAGATACCAGGACTAAATTTAGTATATATACGCCAGACGCGCGTTTCGTCTACAAAAGACTCATCAGTGACGCTCGAATCCAAAAAAGTTAAAACGGCCAAATAAAGTACGAAGTTGAAGAGCATTGAGGACCAAAATTCCTAAAAGTTTTGCCAAATACAGCTAAGGTTATCTATGCCTGAGGTAGAAAAGCCTTAGTATTTCAAAAAATTCAAAAATTTGTAAAAAGTAAATTTATAAATATAACCATATCAATGACAATTCATGTCAGCACAAAAAGTGCTGACTACTGGGCTAGTGATACCCTCAGGGAAAAAAATCTCCACCAGCATTGGCATCGTCTCAGTGGTTGTAAATAATGTAATTTACCTACAATTTTAACGATGCTAACTTTTGAAATCAAAATGAGTAATGAAATGATACAAATCTGTTAACGGTCAACTGACTATTTCAGTCATGTAAATTAAGGTAGATTTCTAAGTCTGATGATAAATTTTCATTCTTATTTTTCTATCTATCTATGATAGTTTCCATATAATATTCAAAATGTTTCGCAAACTGTAGCTTCTTTGTTGATATTGTCTTTCTGGTCATTGGTGCTCTTTGAAGTTTGAAGTAATGTAGCTTCTTTGTTGATATTGTCTTTCTGGTCATTGGTGCTCTTTGAAGTTTGAAGCAATGCATATTTGTATAAAAGTTTTATAGACAAAAGGCAAAATATGGTTTAAAATCCATCATTCAAAGGAAAAGTCATTAAAAAAATTGACTTACAAATTCGGCCATGTTGACCTATTTATAGATGAGAGCGACAGAATATTCTTTCATTGCACTTCAAAAATAGAAACTTAAATATTTATTGATATGATTGTCTAAGGAATGTCTATTGGTGATATATAAAAGACCTATATGTTTTTTAGTGTTACATTTCGTGGTTTCGTCTGTACACTTCATTTCACAATTATACGATTTAATGGTTCCCAGTTTGCGAAAGTACTAGTCAATAAAGGTTAAAATTTCAATGGGGTGAATTTATCCTCTGAATATTCAAAATATAAACTTTCTGTTTTTACATATAAATAACACATGCGTTGCTTTATAAATCAATGGCTTATTACTTTTGTAAGATAAGGGTGCACTATTGTTGAATTGTGGCACTATCATATTTCAAATAAGTATATGTTCACAAAGTCTATGCTGAGTGTACTACTTTATTTATTTTTCATCCAACTTTAAAGCAATTTAATTTGTAGGACCAGTATGAGTACTGTATAGATTTGAGACAACCTGTTGAAATAATTGAGCCAAAACCATTTTTGATTGAACGTCGTATCATAGATGTCTTTCCTAAACCGAAAGTAAAAAAGGTAAGAAATAAAAATCACGAAACAACAACTAAAATGATTTCTAAATTAGTATGAAAAGAAACCAACACTATCATTTGTGGAATATCTGTGTCATAAATGACCACGGATGTTGTTCAACAGTCGTACATGAAACAAAAATCTCATCGCTTTTCCGTGATCGTAGCATCCGCGAATGCAAGCCATCACAAAATGTGTGCATGCAATGAAGAGTGCTAGTTGAGCACGATTTATAAACCCTTCTGGGGCACCTACGTATTTCCGCGTTTTTTTTTTATTTGGATTTTAGTTGTTTAGTCATTGTTCTTACTCGTTCATTTTGATCTGTACTGATCATAAAAGGTTGAACAATGAGTAACAAAAACAATCTTAGTTTTTTTTTAAGTTAATGTTAAGACTTATCTACTGCGGTCAATTCAGAAATGTTCAGATAATTCTTTTTCTGTTTAGTCTGTTATCAGATTGTTCAGAATTTTTCTTGTACACGTCAATATACTGAATTGTCTTAACAGCTACTCAAAAGTATTCCTTATTGTACTGATATATGAAACAATTTTCTGAAAAAGTACGATTTTCACAGTTTATAATTTTTCTGACTAAATTATTATTTACGTTTTTCCAAATCATGTTTATTTTAAGTCGTCTTGTATCTACTGGCTTTTTTTTAAAGTATTTTATGTTAGTCGTAATATGTTATTCTCTCGTTTCGGACGTGTGTTGCTGCTTCCAATCTGTATCATTTTTTTGTATCACTAATACGACGGGTAAATGTATTTCTTACTTCTAAAGATCAGTAATTTAAACCATACTCGAAAAAAAAAGTAAAAGCATTTAACCAGTTTTAAGTTCACGTAAAGATACATTAGTCATGACCTTTTAAACTTAATCATCTTTATAAGAAAAAGATGTACCATTGTCTATTTGACAACTATTAAGCCCACCATCAGACGTGTACGTACGCAACTATATGGCATCGTACCCATTTCAACAATGGGCAACTCATTTACCTTCCAGGGAGAAAATAAAGGCCCAAAATGATAAAAGTGAAATCGTATGGTGTATATAAAATACATAATGATTTCAATGCTTTCTTTGTCTCTATTGTATATTTTACAGAGACGATTTATAAATCAATCCCTGAATGCAAATCAAATAGTAAAATATATATAAGTCTTGATTAATTTAAAACAATTTTATTAGACTTTTGCCTTTATAATTACCCCTCAACGAAAACTTCTGTTTTTATTGTTATTGCTTCAGAAAAAATATGACGATTTAATGGTCACGGTTGGCGGAGGATGGAATAAAATGGACGTCTATATGAAAAGACATGAACCTGTGAAGAGATTCGTTTACGAAAGAGAGCAATTGAAAAACTCAGATTTACCCGAAAAGAAGAAAAAAATACTATGGATTCAAATCCATTTATAAGTCACCTGGATTTACAAGAGCTCATTGTATTTTATAAACATAAGTATTAATCAGGATATAAGATAAACGACGTACAAATATATAAATATAAAGCTACTTGGTTTTTTATTGTAAATTGTCTACAATTTAGATCGCTGCTTGTTGGTGGTTTATTGTGCCAAATGTGATTACTATCTAAGAACTAGCATACTTAGAATCTGTTTCAATAATGTAATTTATAGCTATGTACTTGTATCAAAACTAATGATGGTAATACATGGTTAATGTTATACTAGTGTGGTCTATTTTGTTTTATGCTCCCAGATATCTAATGTATTTCAAATAAAGAATTGATTGATTGCACTCATCACATTTTAGTTTTTGATTGTAATATGCAAAGTTAGTGATATTTACACAATGTTGCTAAAATCTTCTGTTCAATACATACAAATTAAGGATATGCAAGTGACACAAATACACAAATGATAATGCACACACTTTACCATCAAAGCTTTACTATGTTGCATGTGCATGTTACTATATGTCATGGTCTACAAAAATGCAATATGAACACAAGGAATTAGTAAAATGTTTATTTTTTTTTTTATATAGGTTTGAAAACATATGGTATGTGTGTCTAAGTCACATTTTGTAAAAAAGTTAACCATTATATATCAAAGTACTGTCTTCAGTACGAAGCCTTGGCTCACACTTAACAGCAAGATATTAAGTGTCCCACACAAATGGCTAGTAGTGTATATCCATTTAAACATGAAAACCAACGATCTAATCTTTTGAAAAAACGAGAAGCACTCATAAACCCCATCATCAAACGACAACCACTGAACAACAGATTCCTGACTTCGGTAACTTCTTACATCGTTTATATAAGCTTTGGATTTCAAATGTTTGGCCACGAGCATCACTGAAGAGACATGTATTGTCGAAATGCGCATCTGGTGCAGGAAAATTTGTACCGTTAATGTTATTACTACCACTGGGTCGATGCCTCTGCTGGTGGACTGTTAGTCCCCGAGGGTATTACCAGCCCAGTAGCCAGTACTTCGGTATTGGCATGAATATACGGATTTTTTTGTGTTATTAAAATTTGCTGTTACAAAATGTTAGAAATTAAAATTGAGGAATGTATCTCCCTCATGCAAAGCTCTGATTCCTTTCACGGATTTGGCTATACTTTTTGGACCTTTTTGATTATTGCTCTTCCAACTTTTATATAAGCTTTGGATTTCAAATGTTTTGGCCACGAGCATCACTGAAGAGACATGTATTGTCGAAATGCGCATCTGGTGCAGGAAAATTGGTACCGTTAATGTCATTACAGATTCAGTTTTGAATGAGATTGTTTTAATTAATTTTTCGGTTGTTACTGATGACAAAATGGAGGTCAAGTTCAATAATGACGATTTTGAATTTTACCGTTGAGGAGTAATGGTTCTTGAAAGACTGAAAAATGGCGTTTCCAGTCGTATCCGTGCAATTACTTGTGAACTGTTCCACCAAAGCTTTTCAAATTTAAATATGTTGTTACTGATGACAAAATGGAGGTCAAGTTCAATAATGACGACTTTGACTTTTACCGTTCAGGAGTTATGGTTCTTGAAAGATTGAAAAATGGTGTTTCCAGTCGTGTTGTTGCATTTACTCATGTACCATTCAAGCTAAGCTTTTCAAATTTTGATATGTTGGTACTGATGGCAAAATGGAGGTCAAATTTGATATTAACAATTTTCACTTTCACCGTTCATCAGTTATGGTATTTGTGATATTGCCAGGACACAAATAAATGTTAATAAATCCGGTTTGCATGTCGTTGTGACAGCCTCTTGTTGTATGTTGATTTTGATTTATTTTTATAAGTTTCAAAAGTTGCAAGCTTCCTGTATTTCCTATATTTTCATCATCAGTTGAATCAAGAATATTCAGCTTATTTTTATTGAAACTTTCTTTTTTAAAACGTAAATACCATTTGATAGAACACACACATGTTTTTGCATTAAAACAACTAAACAATCTAAAAATATTTTTCTTTAAATAAATATTGGCATTTATCGTTTCAAAAAAATTCCTGCCAAACCAAACAATGCATACCTTTGAACGCACATATACCATGTATACATAATGATTAGGAAACTTGATATCAGATCTGTATATTGTCCAAAACCACTTATAGGTATACTACCAATTAGGACGAATTTTTTTTTTTCGCATTATCAGTGACTTGGAAAATAAAAAGGCTGAAACATTTCCATCCCTATTCTTCTGAAGTATCTGAAGTCAACATTAATCAATCGAAATTTTTACATGTATCACCACAAGTCATACATTGCTTTTAATATAGGTTATGATGGGAATATTTGATTTGTTAAATTTAATCGCAATTTAAATATATCTTGAACAACACTATAATTATTTTTCAACGAAAATATTGATGATAATTCTCAATCAGAGGTCGATTATTCGGATTGTCATCAGAAATACCTCAGTACTTAAGACTCGCTATTAATCTAGTATTTAGATTGATTTAAAGATGCAAATTCACTTTAACCATACGCACCATATATACTA
Source organism: Mytilus edulis (assembly GCA_019925275.1). NCBI lineage: Eukaryota > Metazoa > Mollusca > Bivalvia > Mytilida > Mytilidae > Mytilus > Mytilus edulis. The sequence continues at coordinate 41,662,028 of CM034357.1, read as the reverse complement.
AAGACAATATTGAAAGTTTTATATCACACCTGATCTACAAGGTCATGATTACAATTTACAAATTGACAAGACATAATCTAAAATTGTCACTTCCGGCTATTTTTAATTCGATTAAAACCAAAAGAGGGTATCTTTCCCCGAGGGTATCACCAGCCCAATAGTCAACACTTTTGTGCTGACATGAATTATCATTGATATGGTTATATTTATAAATTAACTGTTTACAAAATATTGAATTTTTGAAATACTAAGGCTTTTCTACCTCAGGCATAGATTACCTTAGCTGTATTTGGCAAAACTTTTAGGAATTTTGGTCCTCAATGTTCTTCAACTTCGTACTTTTTTGGCATTTTTAACTTTTTTTGGATTCGAGCGTCACTGATGAGTCTTTTGTAGACGAAACGCGCATCTGGCGTATATACAAAATTTAGTCCTGTTATCTATGATGAGTTTATTTAGTGAGAGATATTATGAAAATAATTGTGCAAATCGTGATACAAGCGTGAAATTTGGTACAAAGGTTGACTAAATGACAATTAAAAAAAAATAGCTACTGAACAAGTCTTTCTATGGGGAAGGTTTCCAGATCATACCATATGTACGTTTCCTGTCAAGATTGATTTTATTTTACGGTTCGTTTCTTATGAGAATTTTAAAGTTTTTATGATGCTAAAACGACAGACTCAAAGTCGGTAATAGAAGACAGAAAAGATTCAACTGGAAACAAAGCGAATACTCATACACATCATATACATTTTTTTATTAACGAATGACTACGCAATCAAGTAGAAGGATCAAATTTCAGAAATCAACTTAAAAATAACATGACAAAGACAGAATAAAACATCAAAGTATGAATTTAAGCAAAAAATTTACAACACATACCAGGGCTGAATAAAACCAGGTTTAATCCACCATTAAAATGTCTCTACAAATTCAGGAATATGACAGCTGTTATCGATTCGCTCGAGATGGTTGCTATTTTGATTTTGCCATTTGATAAGGGACTTTCCGTTTTGAATTTTCCTCTGAGTTCAGTGTTTTGGGTGATTTTACTTTTGTCTACAATCAGTATAAAGAATTTAAAAAAAAGTTTTTATACAATTTATAAGATCATAAGGAAAATAAAGTTCAGCCAGGAAACACAATTCGAAAATTAAGGTAACAGAAAGCAATACACAACTGACGTGAATTAAAAGAGAAGGATATATATACAATATACTTAGACATTGCATTTCCTTCTTCATTTTCAAACATCAAGTCGTAAAATTCAATACTGAAACTCAAATAAAAATTTTAAACTTGAAATACTGGCATGATATATATTTAGCTATATCCTTTTCTGTTGTTTTTACGTTTTACAAATATCAATGAATATTATTAGCTATTACAAAACTGTATGCCAATCGCAATTGAAAATAGAAAATGCATCTAATAGTTGCTGAGTCAATTGACTTAAGACGATCAACTCTGGCATGAAAAACGATTATGCAATAAAATCGCCTGAAAATCTATAAATGTAAAAACGGTGACAGGTAAATTTGTCTTTACGGTTCGTGGAACTTGTGTAAGCCTAATGACAACCATCGTCTCAGTATGACATATGGTATGGTCTGGTATTGTGTTATATTATGAAAGAGTGGAAGCAGGCGAAAATCTGCACATTGAGAACTAATCGTAATATATATGGCAATGTTTGGTTGTTAATTAAATGATATAAACCAAAGAAAGCCTAGATAGCATATCAATACAGTTCACAGATTTTGTTTTAAACTTTTATGTCAGAAATTCGGCCTCCTCATGTTTCATCAATGAAGTTACATTACTAAATAATCCTGCTTATTCCTATTTCTATTTCATAATTAAATCATTTATGGTAAAAAAAAATTAAAAAAAACATTCTTCGAAATATATTCTTTTTTAAATTGTTCATAGTTTTGATCCCAAAAAATAAATATTAAAATTGAGAAACATATTTCTCGCTAAATTGTCGATTGCTTTATTCTAATAAAAAGAACACACACCTACCTTATTTAGTTTCGTTATTTCTATGCTCTTAATTTATAGCAGTCTCAAACAAGAATGTGTCCATAGTACAAGGATGCCCCATCCGCACAATCACTTTCTATGTTCAATGGACCGTGAAAATGGTGTCAAATCTCCAATTTGGCATTAAAATATGACAGATCATATTATAGGGAACATGTGTTCTAGGTTTCAAGTTGATTGAACCTCAACTTCATCAAAAACTACCTCGACCAAAAACTTTAATCTGGAGCGGGACAGACGGACGAACTGACGAACGAACGAACGAACGCACGGACCAAAAAACATAATGCCCATAAATGGGCATATTTTGAAACAAAGCAGCCAACATCTAGCCAACAAACTAAATAAGACAACATGGGGTTGCTTTAATGTCACCTCTTCCATATCTCGAAATATTTCACAGTGTAGTTTATGAGGTGAGGTTTGGCATCAAAAATGTATACCAACACTTTCTAATGATGACATGTAAGAGAGAAAATAGTTGCTATAAACGGACTCCTCATGTTTGTTGAAGGATTTCGTCAACGAGCAGATAGCTTGGTACAAAAAATGTACTCCCTCAACAGAAAACATTGGATATTATGTCACATTTCTGGCAATACGGTGATGAATACTTAACATTTCGTGCAACAAAACTGATTTCCTTCAGTATCAGCTTTACTGCCGGATGGAAGAAGTGAAGGTGACCATAGTTCGATACCACTATGGACAACAGAGTCGTTAAGGTAAAAGTGCATGAACAAAATACGATAAATCTTTTATTTTACTTTCTAATACGAAACCAAACTAAAAAAAATGAAAATAAGAAAGAAAACATTTCAATAAACAAAATAACACGATAGATATGTATGTTCTCCTTGTTTATAAACCACCACTCTATGAAGGTGAGAAAATAATCAGGTTTTGTCAACAAAATAACCAGATAGATATATTTTACCCGGGGTTTTTTTTTTGGCAGTAAGTAGAAATTGGTTGAGCTAGACAAAGAGAGTCACCGACCTTCAGTAAAAGAAAACTGAAATCCTAGTCATTCATAAGATGATCGTAATTCTAACATGTCTAACTAATTATATAATAAAATCAATTCGATTTTTAGAAATACTTGTATTTATAAATACTTATTATCAACTGTTATTTTGAAAAAAAACGTAATTACTTATTTTCAATTATGATTATATCAACAAAATGTTTTTAAAAATTTGTGATTCTGCAAAAAAAATGTGTTGATGTCTTTTGTATGTAATAATAGTATTATTTAGAACAAATTGATAGATAACATTTCTGTATACATTATGTGAATAAGAATTCTTCTACATAATATGCATTGTGGTATTTTTAAATAATCCTTATTATACAGATTTCAAAAAATGATTATTGTTTTGAAATAGGACTCACTGCACGCAATTAAAATATAATCTTGTCTTACGATCAAATTTTAATTTGTTGAAATCTAACCAGGGGTTACATGTACATGGATTCAACGGATAAACGTCTTGACTTAAAGCGCTATTGATATTCGTTTATATATATTGGACGTTTTCCATGAAGGATATATGTAAATAATAATTTCTGACTGTTTTTGTTTTTATAAACGGGTGTTTAATGAGGTATTCATTCACATCATTACAAAAGTGTTACAAATTGACAGAATATATCAAGCTTACTATTAGTACAAAGCTAGTAACTAGGGAATACGCCTTTGACCAACTGATGGAAATTTACGAAGTAATTATATTTACGAATGTGTATAGAAATATAAATGCATTAGACTTAATATTGGGTGGCCGGTTTTTTTTCTAGATAATTCTTATGTTCAACAAATTATGATGAGCAGGTAAAGACATGACAGCAACACACATGACTATGATCTAGTGAGAGCAAATGAAAATAATAACAAACTGCAAAAAAACAAATAATTTAACTAGCCAATAAGATGTGGATGTTTTTCAAATAGTCAACAGTGAATATTGTTCTTGATATAAAAAAAAATACACTTAGGAATAAAACATGACCGAGCGTTCGAGATCTAGGCATAATGAAAGGTCATCTAGAATTAAAACTTCACGTAATCAACATTCTCCCGAGGGCAGTGGAGAAATGGTTTGTATAGAGGAAGTAGACTACTCATCGGAATATGACGTTCAACATCGGCCAACACGCAATGTCAGTTGTCAGACGAGGACAAAATTCGTGATACAATCGAAGCCTAAACAGAAAAAACATTCACGTAAAGAGTATCATATTGGGTATGTAACAAAAGAAGAATCAGTTGATTTTCCAAGACAAGAAGACTGCTCACAGAAATATGTGATTCAACGTCCATCAACGCGCAACGCTCGTTGTCAGATGACAACACATTACTATATACAACCAGAAGCAAATTAAACTTGTCCATCATTCTGAAACACATTCTCCGAAAACTGAGACTCCATTATCAGGCAATATTGGAGTAACAATTTATTACGATAAAGATTTTGAATCATTGTACCCAAAGTCACTTGAAAAGAGTCGTCGGTTTGTTCATTATATAGATTTGAGACAACCAGTCACAACCTACAGACACGTTAGAGCAAAAACCAATTGAAGTATTTGGACTTCATCTATCTCAACTCAAGGTAAGACATTAATAAAAGGTTTCAGAAAAATCCTTAAATTACAACTTAAGATGAGATGAAAAAAGCAGCATTTAAATAGAATCATGAAACAACAAGAATTAATTCGTTTCTGAATTAGAATATAAAGAAACTAATCATATTGTTGCGATATCTGTGTTACAGATGACCCTGAACTTGTCCCGACTAACGTACATGAAGCAACAGTCCGGTTCTGTTTCTTTGAATGAATCGTAAGCGAATGCAACTCATCAACTTATATATGGTTTTTTTATATAAATAAGGCCATTAGTTTTCTCGTTTGAATTGTTTTACATTGTCATATCGGTGTCTTTTATAGCTGACTATGCGGTATGGGCTTTGCTCATTGTTGAAGCCCGTACGGTGACCTATAGTTGTTTATGTCTGTGTCATTTTGGTCTCTTGTGGACAGTTATCTCATTGGCAATCATACCACATCTTTTTTTTTTTTATATTTTCTCAAACAACACAAGTTGAGCACGATCTGATTACCTTTGAGGAGCACTCCCTGAAATTATCCAAAGGGTTTGTTTTATAAGGGGGTCCCTAGTTCCTAGTTCTTATTGTACTGTTTGTAAGATCAACCCAGCTTGTGATATCACCAGTAAACCCTTTTGATCTGAACAGATCTTTATACTGAATTGTAAGTTAGTTAGACAATTGACACCTTTTGCTAATTTTCGTCTAAATACATGAAATTATCTACAATGCTTTTCAACATACAAACGGCAGCATTCACTATATATGTATTACTTTTAGATACCGTACGGCATATAAAAATTAATACTGAAAAGAAATGTAAAACATGCTATATACAGGAACAAGAGAGAGGCAAAAAATACCAGAGGGACAGTCATACGCATAAATAGAAAAAAAACGACAACACCATGGCTAAAAAAAATACAAGCAGACAAATATTAGTACATAAAACACAACATAGAAAACTAAAGACTTAACAACACGAACCCCACCAAAGACTTGGGGTGATCTCCGGTGTTCAGTACGCTGGAGTTGCTTATTGACAACATATTTGGAGGGAGACTTCTTGTCGGCATTCCTAAGGGAATCCTCTTCTTGTAGACCTCTTCTTATTTCATATGAGTAGAAGTTCCTATAGAAATTTATTAAAAATAACAAGATATAAGAAGCAAGATAATTTAATTTCACATTCATTGGTGGCCTTCGGCTGTCGTCTGCTCTATGGTCAGGTTGTTGTCTCTTTGACACATTCCCCATTTCCATTCTCAATTGTATGTTCAACAAATCTAGCTTGCCATGATCGGTATTAGCGAAACTACAAATGTGTTTGTTTAAATTGTATCTTGATGGCTTGTTTGATATCAAACAAAGGCTTAACAATTTATGATCTGAAATGCTAAAAAATAAATCCACAGAAGTTTAAAAAAAAAATCATTTCTACTTGATAAAAGGATATTTTAAAGGGACACTAGCTGTCAAATATATGTTTACCGATTTGACACAAATTTTCATATTTGATTTATAACTAAAAAATGTATCCAAATTATAAAATCTAAAATAAACAATTCACAGAGCATTGGCTCGATAATATGTAGCTTCGTTTCGTGTACATTTTAGTCTTGACACCATCTAGTTAACTATCGAGTTGAACTCCAAGGATGGTCATATAAGCGATATACACATGTTTTGTAGAAATAAAACTAGAAAGCGAACATTAATTTCCTACTATAGATTAAAATATATTTAATCATCGTTTTTACTTGTTGAAAAATTATTTGTTTTACTTTTGTTTTACTTTCAATGTTGACTTTTATATAAATAACCGAACATGCACAATTCATGTGATATATATATATTGATAAGGGGTTAAACTGAAGTTCACAGGAATACGGATTCAATGAGGTCGAATTATTCACTTGCAAGTGAATGATTCATCATCAATGTTTCTTACCTTACTTTGACCAAATTGAACCATACTGCCTACTTATGGCGAATTATTATTGCACTATTTCACTTTCATTAATGATTGAACAAAACAAAATATCCTTCTTTTTTTGTTTTATATATCTCTTAGCTAATACCCCTTTAAAGATTGATGGCCTCTTGTAATTATTTTACACAAACTAACTGAAAATTAACTTATGAATGCAAAGAAAAGTGTCAAAAATATTATTCAAGTTAAATGATAACACTATACTATCTTTCTTTTTATCGTAGATTTCATTATTTCAGAAAGACGGGTATATATATGATAAAGTCAGAGATGCTAAAAACAGCTCTATGGAAAATCCTATAGTTATGGTACAGGTATATATTTAGTTTGATAGACTAATGTTTTAAAATCTTACAGGATATATTAATTGAACACTTATCATTTACTGGTATTGAACTAAAAAACGTTTTCCTTTATATTTACCTAAATCATATCGGAAACAATGCATCTCATCATAAAGTCTTTTCGAATTGATGTTTTTTTTTGCAGAAATTATGCATTGAATATTTCTCCAATAACTATAAATTAATCTAAGAATGCAAAAAGAAAAGTGTCAAAAAATATTATTCAAGTTAAGTGAAACCACAGTTAACTTTCTCTTTTATCAGTGAGATTGTAACTGATATTTACTTTGTCAATATTACAGGAAGACGGGCATATATATGATAAAGTCACGGATGATATAGAATTGATTACAATAAACATCTCTATGGAAAGACATGAACCAGCTGAGAGATTCTGCCACGATAGACAGCAATCAAAATACTCCCATCTATCCAAAGAACAGAAAAAGAATGTTATTAATCAAACTATTGTTTATGATTATAGATAAATGACGTACAGTACATTTATACAAAGTTACATATTTATGTTATTGGTAATGGTTTAAAGTTCATACATGTGCATGACTAGCATACTTAACATGCTATTTTCATATCAAGCATGTGTTTTATAACAAAGCTATGTTTTAAAACTAAGGTGTGATCTCTTAAGCTGGTTCTATATAATTTAGGTTGTGAGCTGTTTTGAATTTTATCTTCTCTGATTGGTTTTATCAGGAAGTGCTAATTGTAGGTTGAAGGGAAACTACGATTGTTTTTACTTATCATAGTTATAAAAGGTACCAGGATTATAATTTAGTACGCCAGACGCGCGTTTCGTCTACATAAGATTCATCAGTGACGCTCATATCAAAAAAATTATAAAGCCAAACAAGTACAAAGTTGAAGAGCATTGAGGATCCAAAATTCCCAAAAGTTGTGCCAAATACAGCTAAGGTAATATATGCCTGGGATACAGGAAAACTGCGTCTGTTAAGCTTCTTGTTTCTCATATCTCCATTTTGTAGTGTTTGCTGGGTTGTTATCTGGCTATATGTAGTAGGTATTTCTTTCGTTAGAGAAGTATTCTTTGCCATCTTTATACAGTTTATCGCATTTAAAAAGCGTTCGGTTTTTCTTTTCTTATTGCCATAGTACCTTGCAACGATCATTAATCTTTTTCGGGAATTGATTACTAGTACCGTAGTAAGTCTTTGTTATGCATTTTTGAGAACGAGTTCTCTATCATTAACTGTTTTGGATCTGCAAACCATTGGCCGAGGGTCTGTGTCTGCTTTATCGAATCTGCGTGCACTGACGAATCCAGTTGAGTTACATAATTTTAGTTCTTTTGTCATACTAATACATGCATATATACAACAATGTGATATTGTATATTAAAATAATTTACTACCAGTCTTTTTTCAAATAACAGATGAGCCTTAACATTATTCTGATTAATCAGATTACGAAATCATTTCGTTAAGGGTGAGAAAAAAAACATATCTTTTGCTTGTATTTAGAAAGCTTAATTACATAACTTTGCAATTATTTCTATTCTTAAATGTTTTTTAAATTCTAAGAAAAAATCCATGTCTTTTATAATATGGCATCAATAAGTTACGTTGATATGACTATGCATTTAACTAAAAATACATTGTGGTATTTCCAAATAAACCTATGATACCTGTTTATTGCCTTAAAGTAGGACAATCTTTATAATAGCTATCAGTTTAAAATCAATTTAAACAGTGAAGAACCTTCTCAATCGATCACTGCACGCAATTAAACAATCCAATATAAAGATCCAATATTAAATTTAGAAAAAGCTAACCATGATCTTCATTGATTTAACGATAAATTTGTAGATTTAAATAGCTATTCATATTCGTTTACAATATATGTAAATGATAAGTTCTAACTATTTTTATTTCTATAAAGGTTTGTGTCATTGGGTATTCAATATTACGATTTCAAGGGTGTGACGTAGAGAAATTAGCAGTATGTGAACATTGTATTTGTGCGCTATTAATCTGGACACTAGGGAATTATTTGCCCAACGGATGGACACATATGTAGGTGTTATAACTAAAAACGTGAATAAAAAATCTCTGTGAACTTTTAACGTGCGGGGATTGTTTTTACTAGGTAATTTTATTTATGACAAGGTTCAAAAGACTGTGATCAGCAGATATAGGTAGTAATACATATGACTATAATGAAGTGAGAGCAAAGAAAATATAAATACATATAAATCAATTTACATTTAAGGATAATGGGAAAATGGCTCAACGTTCGAGATCTAAGCAAAAGGTGAGTTCATCTAGAATTTAAGTTTCACCACGTGTTCGATATTCTCCTAAAGGCAGAAAATGCAATGTTTATTCAGATACAACACTAGTAAAAACTTTTAAAGATGAAGAACTAGCTAGAAGACCAAGTTCCGAAGAACTGGAAACGTTTGTTTTACGGTCAGAATCTGAAGAAACAAGTGTTCGATATGTTACTAGGAACAGCTATCGAAAGAAACCTATTGGATATGTTACGAAACAAGTAGCTGATAATAAAAAAATACCCGAGTATGACATGCAACATCCGTCAACCCGCGACGTTCGTTGTCAGATGACAACACATTACGTTATACAATCGCAGTCTAATCACAGAATACCGTTACGCAATAAGCAACATATAAGGTATGTTACAAAAAAACAAGCAGATAATGAAAAAAAAATTCGAAGAAATGAATATATAGACTTCAAACAGGAATATGTAAGTCCACAAACACGCAACGTCTCTTGTCAGATGACAACCCATTATGTTATACAGTCGCAGTCGAAACAGGGAAAACAAAATGAACGAATTCAAACTGAACCAGAGGTAGTGGTACCCCCGCTTGACATACCTTCTTCTAGAACTTCGACTCCATCAACACTGCTATCATCGCGAAACAAATCACCGGACAACATTGAAGTAATAATTATTAACGATTTTGAATCATTGTACCCGGAGTCACATAAAAAAGACAGCCATACATATATAGATTCGACACCAACTACTGACACAGCAGAGCCACCTACAGAAACATTAGAGTCACCTTCCGAATCACCAGAGTCATCTTCCGAATCATTTGAACCAGATTCATTTGACGGTTTTAAACCCAACATCGTATCTAAACCACAGGTAGGAAAACAAAAATATGAGAGAAAAATACAAAAAGTAAAGTAAAATCAGATTTCACATTTTTTAAATAGAATCACGAAAACATCCACTACATTAATGTCAAAATTGAAATAAATAAAACGCTATGATTCTGCACGGGATATATGTGTGACATATGATAGCGGATATTTTCAAACTGCTGTATATGAAGCATCAATCTCATCCTGTTTCATCGATTGTAGCATTGACGGGTGCATCTCTTCTAATATGTGCTTGTCATTTACACATGAAACAGTACTAGTGGAGAACGATCTGCTAACCCTTCCGAAGCACCCATTTTTAAAAGGGATTCGTGTTACTCAAACGCAGTTTTTAGTCTACCGTTTTGTAGATCAAGCCGGATTGTTAAACTAGTAAGCGAAATTGAACCTAAACGGTCATTTTAATCTGAACAGATCTTAAAAGATAATACAAGTACTTACAAAAGTTGGTCAGTCAAAGAGAAACGAAGGATATCAGACGGACAGTCAAACTAAAAAGAAAATAAACTGACAACGCAATGGCTTAAATGAAAAGACAAACAGACAAAAAATAGTACACATGACATAGAAAACTAAATAATAAGAAACACGAACCTCACCATAAACTAGGAGTTATTTCAGGTGCTCCAGAAGGGTACTCAGATCCTGCTCCACATGTGGCACCAGTCGTGTTGTGTTGCTTATGTGATAACACATCCGGTAAATAGTCTTAATTTGGAAGGTCACATTCGTGAAAGGGAAGCCTTCAAGGGGATTGTAGATATGACGTTAGAAACATATCTGAGATCATTTGTGAAGCGGTTATTCCAAAATGGTCAACTAACTCTTGATGTCGTCCGTAAAATTTACGTAAACCTTTAGATACATCTGTTGCGGATAAATCAAAATGGTTCAGAAAAAACGCTTGCAATTAATTAAAATATATTGGTCTGTTTTCAGAGTGTCCAGTAGTTGCTATTTATCTGTACATATGAATAACATTCTAAATTGTTAGAAATATTACTCTTTTTTTGTATTTTATCGAATTTTCTGACGGGTACCAAGTTAGTCTGTGATCTGCCTTTTTACAAGTCGAAAACGATAGTTATTTGTCAGAAAGAAATGCACTACGAAATAACTGTGTTCTCGGGCAAAATTTGAAAGAATTCAAACGGGAAAATCCAACGGCGTTATCATTAAAAACTAAACAACAAAACATAAAGCTATGACTTTTAGATGTCCATGGCTTTATGTTTTTTGTCCATGGATTTATGAGTTTTGAACAGCGGTATACTACTGTTGCCTTTATTTATGATGTAATACATTGACTTAAAACCTGAACCCAGGAAATGTTTTATAAAACAAATTTCTGATGGATAACCAAATTGTTTACGCTTACTTTGCATCTGGTTTTGACGAACATGATCCATTAAATAGTTCTGTTGAAAGTCAATGAAACTACTGATTTCAAATTTACCGTCATTTATGACTACTAATAATTTCAGTCGTTATTTCAGCAAATAGTCACAGTTGGTGGAGGATGGAATACAATGGACGACTATATGGAAAGACATGACCCTGTACAGGGATTCGTTTATGGGAGAGAGCATTTACAAAACTCTAATTTACCGGAAAATAAGAAAAAGTACTTTGGATTCAAATCAATTTATAAGTACCCTCAATATAAGACCCCATATCATTTTTATAAATCGAAACATTTTTTCAGGAAGTTAACAAATAACGAATAATTGTGTAAGGTTAATTTTTATTATAGATATAGGAAGATGTGGTGTGAGTGCCAATGAGACAACTCTCCATACAAATAACAATTTAAAACGTAAACCATTATAGGTTAAAGTACGGCCTTCAACACAGAGCCTTGGCTCACACCGAACAACAAGCTATAAAGGGCCCCAAAATTACTAGTGTAAAACCATTCAAACGGGAAAACCAACGGTCTAATAGTCTACAATCTAGATTGAGGCTTGTTATTCCTCTAGTGTGCCATAAGCACTGTGTTCACAGTTTTAGAAATATCATACTTATGCTGATATAGTTGTATTAAAAATAGATATTTTATAAATATGTTTTTATATTAGGGTTCGACTCTGAGTTTGTTAAATATGTTGTTCTGATGTGATCTGTTTTCGCATTTATACTCCTAGATATTAAATGTAACGAGTAATCCTCACTTTTTGGCAGAAATCATAGTGTAATTAATCTTATCTATTAAAGAGGGCCGAAAGATACCAGAGGGACAGTCAAACTCAAAAATCGAAAATAAACTGACAACGCCATGGCTAAAAAATAAAAAGACAAACAAACAAATAATAGTTTAAAAACACAACATAGAAAACTAAAGACTTAGCAACACGAACCCCAACAAAAACTGGGATAGATATCAAGGTGCTCCGGAAGAGTAAGTGAATTGTCAAGCATTTACAACTTGAGCCACCATTATTCGGTAGGCGAGACATTTCTGTGCTAGATTTTAATATTCGAGTTTTTCAATTAAAATTCCTTTCTCAATGTAAATTTATTTCACCAATGTTTTTAAAACTTTATGTTAGCAGGCTTCGTTATTCTTTCTTGTGATCTTTTGATAATGTTGCTGAAATATAATTTTCATTAAATGCCGATTAAAACATAATTTACAATAAAACGTATTATTCAGGACACACATACATTTAACAGGGCAATACAGATTGCTAATGACTTTCAAGCAAATTTGGAAAATGCTCTTTTAAAGAGACAATTTTACCAATCAATTGAAATACACTACAATTGGACCTTTCAATAAAGCCAAATAGTGGTATCATATAGGCTACAAAGGTCAAACGTAAAATATAACTTATGATATTAAAATGGCACTGCTAGTAGACGTTTCTCACCCGAGAGTATCAGCATTCTAGTAGTTAGATCTTTTGGTATGAAATAAAATAATATTGATAGTTTACCTCACAGTTACTTATTTATAAAATGTTGTTTGAAACGCTATGGCATAAATTCCATTAGCTGTATTTGCAAATTTTTCGGAATTTTCAATTTAAAATACTCTTTAACATCATAATGTTTTATAGCTTTTAAACTTGTTTTTATACGAATGCCAATACCATGATTATTGAGTCGTTAGTAGATAAAATATATTAGAAGCCTGGTATCTGTGATAAGTTTTAAAAATTCTTCCTGGCAGAAAGGGGTTTCCCCTAGAACTCTTTTAGAACGTCTTTAACAGTTTTACACAGATACTAACCGTTTATCTTCAGAACAGTTTAAACAGCTTTATCTTTTTTTCTTCCAGGTGATGATTATTTTTCTAATTTTTTTTTCACTGTAATAAACAGCCTCAAACTGCTATATTGTGATTAAAATAATAAGCCTGGTATCTTTGAAGAGTTTGAAAAAACATTTCTGACAGTTTCTGAAAATCCTACTATTAAACAATAATATCGAAACCGTTCTATCTTTTAAGAACAATTTAAACAGCTCTACTTTTTTCTTCAATTTAACGATTAGTTTTCATTTTTTACTGTAATCAACAGCCTCTAAGTGCGCCTTATCCGGTATATCGGTCATTCTAAAGTTTTCAAGAATAATAGCAGTTCGTTTTTCTTGTGTATTTTATTTGGTCTTTAAACAGTTCTTGATTCGAGCGTCACTGATGAGTCTTTTTGTAGACGAAAAGCACGTCTGGCGTAAATATAAAATTTTAATCCTGGTATACTAGTATATGATTAGGCCACACCAATTTGATTCCTTGTTCGATGGACCCGCCCGCACCTATTTTTTTCAAAACAGAATTTTTTTATTTTTTTTATATTCCCGCTTCCCGCATCCGGAAACTGATTATGACTTGGATGGAGAATTATCTCATTGTCCGTAACACATACAAGGACCAGATTTAATTATTTCTTGGTGAACAGGGAACAAATACTTCAAAAATTAAAGAAATGTCAAAGTACAAATGATTAATCAAGTTTAAATATTGTCAAAACCTACTATTTCATGTTTACAAAAAAAATTATAATCGCTCGCCTTTACTTTTCAAGCTTCGCCTCAAAAATTTGCAAATTAAATATTTTTTTATTAAAATTTTTATATCGCTCGCTCGCCCCAAATTTTAGAGTCCAAAATTCCGTAGAACAAGAAATTAAATTGGTGTGGCCTTAGTTTATTATTTTATTCTTGTTACACCAAATTTAAATTATGATATTAACAATAATGAATTTCATCTAACATTTTTAAATTTGACACATAAATAATAATTATTCTGACTTACTTAGATAGAGAGTTGTCTCATTGACACTCTTACCGCAACTACTTTTATCTATATAGTATGATTTCTTAAATAATGTGATCTTATAGTTAAGTTAAATTCTTCTCTCGCCTGGTTAACAATTATTCTGTTATAAATGTTGTTCAACAATCCCATTTCGAAATACAAATCTGTATCATAAAATAATGTAAGATGTTACATATTCATTGCTGTCATACACGTTTCATACAATCCATTTTAAGTGAAAACCAACCACAAATACGTTAGGTATCGTTTGTTTGGTGCAGACAAATTTCAATTGTTTGTTCTAATTCACAGTTCTAAGTTTACATGCGTTCTCATCCAATCTACTCTACAAACATGACTAATGTGTGAATCCAAAACAGTGTGTCATGGAGTACTTAAAGTGAGATAGAATGATCGGATAGCCTTTTTTGCCATCTACACCATACTATCTTGTTATCAATTTCCCTGTAATAATCCTTATTTTTATATCCTTTTCCGATTTAGGTTATTTGTTTTTTACTTTACCAATTAAGGGATACTCTTTATCAATTTATTAAAAACATGCATACACTCAGGTGATATTGGAAACATTTCAATATCATTCTATGGGAATTTAGTTACAAAGTTTAAACTAGCTCTATTTGTTTTAAAAGTGTCAAGTTTGATATCTGAACTAAATACTAATAAATCCTTTCACTTTTAGTCATCAACTGGTTTTTTTTTATTATTTATTTTACTTATGAGTTTGAATGTCCCTTTGGTATGTTTCGACTCTTTTATAATAATTGCTTACAAGATCGGCACTTTGTCTTGATTGAATGAGGTAGCATGCACACGGAAGCATAGCTGATCTTTTCCTTCTATAGACGCCAAAGGACGTCGTGTCTTGTAAAAATTGAAAGCTTTGAAACTATGGGCAGATAGGAATTGATTGCGCCGATGTAATAAAAAATCCATTCACGCTAAAACTAAAGCGGATGACCAAGAGTAACACAATTTCCCTCCATAGGAGACCAAGTTAATCTGACGGAAGATTCTTGTTAAAGGTTTTTAGGACGGAGTGGAACAGTATAACTAGATCTGTTGACGGTCCAGGTAAAAACAAAAACACCCCTGAGGCAGCAGTTCATATTCATCCCAATCATCAAAGCAATTTCTATTAAAAAAAAACATCTATACTTTTGTTTATGTTATTTTCATTTTGTCAGGAAATGTGAGTATTGAAAAGGATTTGATATTAGACAACTAATTTCTGAAAATAAAAGTCTAAGATAGTTTTTTTTTTAATATTTGATTTTGAAACAAGTCAGTGATTTATTCTAGTTTTCCAACAATACTTACATTTTGCAAAGTAAAAGAAAATAGAAAATAAATGGAAGCAAATCACGAAAACTTTTGAAACTAATATTTCGCAAAATCTTACTGTATATGTTTTCATTGTACTAAGATCGTTCTACAAATTTAACATGTAATGTTGGCTTCTCCTTGATCAGGTTGTTGTCTCTTTTCCACTTTCCCCATTTCAATTTTCAACTAAAACAGTTACAGACTTGAAATGAATGCGTGTTAAATCAGGTCCGGTCACCACCCCTGTTTGTATACGGTTTGTGTTTTTTACTGCATAATGTATAAAATCTTGTCAGGAAAAATCTGATTCAAATATTAAAAAAAACCAAAGTTTTATGATTTGTTTTCGTAAAATGACAATTTGTGTGAAACGTTTGGGGGGATTGATTAATCAGATTTGTTACGATATTCAAGAGTGTAATTGTGTTATCTATCATAATTCCCATGAAAGAGAGCAGCTGCATACAACAAAGTCATTGAACGAAAGGTGCTAAAGTGCAGGTTATTCATGTCATTCCTAAAAACTTGATGAATAATAAGAATATCAAGAAGGTCGTAGTTACATCTACATAGAAATTAGTTATAAAGTTATCCCATTTCTAGAAAATGGCCGTATAGAATGTGTATCATTATACATGTGTATTTAATTAAATATATATTATTTTATCAAAGCGTTATTCGTAATCAGCAGATTTTAAATTTTAATTGTTTCGAAGTGGGGCTAGTATTATAAAAAAAAAACAGATTTAAATCAATTGAAACGGTTATAATTCTTAACAATTAGATTTAAAATTAGATTTGAAAGATCACTTCACGCAATTAAACAATTTAAATCAAAGATTGAATTATTAGATATAAAAACAAATTATAACCAGCTGTTACATTGAGTCAACAATAAACCTGTAGAACTAAAGTGTTGTTCATATACGTATAAATAAGATATGGAATTTTGCTACAAATGTATGTAGATAATGATGTATTATGTATGATGATAATTGTACTTTTATAAAGTTTTTATTTATTTATGAACCTTATTACCTGTATGTGACCATATATGTAAAACTTACAGTTGGTTATTCAAAGCTGATAAATAAGGGATTAGCCTTTCACTGACGGATTCGGTATTCATAGCTACAAAAGTGTATACAAATGTCAGAATATGAAGAAACACATGTTAAATCCGTTACTAAAAATAGCTTTCGGAGCAGGAGACCTATTGGGTATGTTACGATCGAACAGGGAGTTGATGAAGAGACTTTTCAAAAACTAAAATATGTAGACTGCCGAAAGGAATATGTAGTTAAGCGTCATTCACCTCGAAGCGTTGGTTGCCAGGTGAACACTTATAACGATATACTATCCACACGCAACTTCCCTTCAACTCCAACACCAACAGCCAGTTACGATACCGATTGTCAAATGACCACAATTTATGTGATAGTACTATCAAAGCCTCCAACACCACCACCAACACTAGCAACGTGCGATGTCGGTTGTCAGATGAACACAAATTATGTGATACTACTGCCACCACCTCCACCACCTCCACCACCATCGCCGCCACCACCTCCACCACCACCGCCGCCACCACCACCAACTGAGGAGGTAATATATATTTCTTATTTGGTAAAAGTCCCTATACTACCATTCTACAGCATTCTTTCATCTTACAACCAATAACAATAAAAAAAAAATCCTAAATTTTCTTCATTATATTAATAACACAGTATATAGATACCTTGTATTCAACAATTATGTTTTACTGTCTATTCAAAAATTCAACAATGTACATTGGTAGCGTTTGCGGATGGATTCCATTCCTAAAAACGCATTCAACAAAGTCAAAGTTTATCATAAATAAACACAAAAAAGAATAAATGAATTAAATCACTCCCAGAATTATACAAAACTTCACACAAACCTATCGCACAAAAGACTTATAAATGACTTCATTATAATGCTGACAATTTATTACACTTCACATAGTTATTCATCAGTTGAATTGCTTCCGTCGCTTTATCCGAATAAAATTCCTTCTCTGTCATACCATAAAACTGCTAAAAAAAGTAATTGCAAATAATGTTCATACCTTGCACTACGGTTATCAACCGCTTCAACATGTTTTCTAGTTACATTACATGTAACTGTAAGGTTTTTATTAATGACCTTTCCGATCAAAACATCACCACTTGTACTTCTTTTGCAAACAATTTTCCCGAAATCTTCATGTTTCGATTCTATAGAATCTTTATTATATACAGTACGTCTTTGTTCTTTCATTTCAATTCTTTACTAGTTTACATTTCACTATTTATTTAGGTTTTATTTACACTCTATTGTCTCTCCTACAGGTAAATTACTGTCGCTATTAATAACCTGGTTTATATCAACAGTAACTGGTTTATGAAATGTACATCGTTCTGTAATAGTTATCGCATGAGGACGCGGTGTGTCAGTGTAAGATCGTCGGAGGTCAGAGGTTGATCTTACACTGACACATCTCGTCCGAATGGGATAACTTTTTTTCATCCTAGCTGTTTTAAATTAGACACAAAACCATTTACAATTCATAAAATATAGTTTAGAACAAACATTTGAATATACTTTATACATTACTATATATTAATATATACCCTTTCTAACCCGATATTTAAATCAACCATGTCAACTCGCCCCACTGGATAATTGGCCAACACTAAATAGCCACTTTCCATTGAACAAGTAATTGTAATCCCATGAGCACGCGGTGTGTCTTTGTCAGATCACCCCGATGACCGAATGGGATAACTATTTCACATCCCTGTTTTAGCTTAGACGGAAAAAAATTACAGTTCATAAAATCTAGTTTACACAACTATTATAATATATTTTATATATTACTATATAATATATGACCTTTATGACCCCTGAAACACGATGTTTAAATTTTTCAACTCGCCCCACTAATGAAAAAGGTAAAATCCCATCGAACAATCAGTCTGACAACTCACCTTATTTATGAAAAGGGTTAAAATCTCAATGAATAAAAGGTCTGCATACTCGTCCAACTTATGAAAATATAATGCTTTCTTCAAATATGTTAAACTACTGAGATTTTTTATTCAGCCGTCCTGGTTTAGGGGTATGTGTCGTTGATTGATATGCACAAGGTCTAAAGTTCGAATCCCACTATAGACAATGGAATTTTTCTACATAAATTTGAAAAATGTATCTTTTCTCAATAAATATTTCTAAGTTTTATTGTGGATTAGGCGTTCCCGCCAAATATTACAAACCAACGGAAAGCATGCAAAATGAAGAAACTCAAGCTGGGGTGATCTGGTAGGGATAATCCGGCTCAGATCACCCCTGGTAGAACAAAGGAACAAGGATTTAATCAGTCAGACAACTCGCCTTATTTATGAAAAGTGTTAAAATCCCACTGAAAAAGGTGTGCCTACTCGACCCACTAATGACATTAACCTTCTTCCTTTAAATATGTTGAATAGCTGAGAGTGCGTTTCCAGTCCTCCTGGTATAGGGATATGTGTAGTGGGTTGATACGCTAAAGGTCTTGAGTTCGAACCCCAGCATAGACAATGGATTTTTTTCTACACAAATTTTGAAACAGTGTCTTTTCTCAATGAATAAATTAAGTTTTATTGTGGATTAAGCATTCAAAACAAAGGAAAGCATGCAAAACAAAGAAACTCAAGCTGGGGTAATCTGGTAGGAATGATGCGTCTCAGATCCCCCTGGTAGAACAAAGGAGCTGGGATGTTAATATTCTCATCAACGTGTTCAATTGGAATACTTTGTGTGAATGAAGAGGTTCCGAAAAGGGGAACGTCTGTATTCATTGTACGTTCCTCGTATTCTTCCACGGTACATACATCAATCTTCATATTATCAATGATCATCAACGTTCAAAACGTCTGTGTTACTTTGAATGAAATTAAATTATTTTAAACGTTTATTGTCTCTCTTTCTTGTCGATTCTGATTTACGTTTTACCTGTTTATTTGTACCAGTATTCGAAAACATAATCGAAATTCTTATTTTCTCATTATCACCATGGAAAGTATAAGTTATAATTTCATATTCCTCACATGCACATTATATTGCCTTTATTAGAAGCTTAGGTAAGCTATCCATAACGTCACAGTTTTCATAAATGAAATCAAATAAACCAACTGTGGGGCCTCTGATCAGGTTCGATAGACTATAAAGCCGTCCAAATAGTTATTTTAAACAGTTTTTCTCTTACAAATAGTAGAATTGACTCACTGCATACAAGGTCCGATAATGATACACATTTCACTGCTTGGAATTCTGAGCTTAACCTTGATAACAGAATCAAATATATCCTACTCGCAAAAGACGAGCATGCACTTCAAAACAATGACCGAGTCTGTGAGTAGTACAAGTCTTTACAAATTTAAACGTTTTTTAAAAGACGTTTTCGTTGACACTTTCTTACCAAAAAAAAAAGATAATGCTAAAATATAAGACACAGAGGTGACATATCTTGGGTATTCGATATTCAATCAACATATGATACATACTAGTGAATATAAAAATAATTTGCCGTACGATTACCAATGAGACAACTCTCCACCGGATACCAAATCCTATATAAATCAATTGCTTAATACTTTTAAAAAAAGTGGTACTTCCGTGTTTCAAAGAGATGGATGTCTATGCTGAGCGAACAACTGTATTTCTTTTCTTTTTTGCCATATTTAAAACAAACTTCTATTGAATTTGTAGTTGATTTATTGTATCGATTTGACACCAGATGTTGAAATATTTGAGGATGAGCCATTTCCACCATGGCCATTTCCAGATCCATATCCAGAAGATCCAGATCCTATAAAACCGAAAAAGGTAAGAAATCAGAAAATAGTAGGTGAGACAAATCCAAAAACTACTAATTAATATCAGATAAAAGAAACGTAAAAAGAACCTCGAAACATCAACTAAAATGATGTCTAAATAAGAATAAAAAGAAACCAACACTATCTATATTTGGATGCTGACCATGGGTATGTTTAAACTGTCGTACACAAAACAACATTCTCATCCCGTTTATTCCTCGAATGCAAGTCATTACAAATAAACTCATCATAGATACCAGGAATAAAAAAAATATATTTTCGCCAAACGCGCGTTTCGTCTACAAAAGACTCATCAGTTACGCTCCAATAAAAATAAATAAAAGGCCAAATAAAAAAAAAAATAAAAAACGAAGTTGAGGAGCATTGAAGACCAAACATTCCTATAAGTTTCGCCAAATACAGATAAGGTAATCTATTCCTGAGGTAGAAAAGCCTTAGTATTTCAATAATTCAAAGTTTTGTTAACAGTTAATTTATTATTATGAACATATCAATAATAACTTAAGTCAACATAGAAGTGCTGACTACTGGGCTCGTGATACCCTCGGGGAAATAAATCTCCACCAGCAGTGGCATTGACCTAGTGGTTGTAAATAAACTCATCATAGATACCAGGATTAAACATTTTAAAATCAAAATATGCGCTTGCCATGATGAGTTCTAGTTGAGCACAATATGTTATCCTTCCGGAGCACCTACGAATACCCGCGGTTTCTTGTTGAACAGTCGTAGTTCTTCGTCAACCGTTTTGTAGGTCAGATCAGCTCTTAGTGACCAGTAAAACAATTTAATATGAAAAGGCCATTTTGATCTGAACGGATCTTAAAAGGCTGATCAATACATTTAGTAATGAAGACAATCTTAGTCTTTAATGTTAAGACTTATTTACTACGGTCAATTCAGAAATGTTCAGATAATTGGTATTCAGTAAATTAATACCTGTTTAGCCTGTAATCAGATTGTGCAGAAGTTTAAATGTAAACTTCAACATACTGAATTGTCTGAAAAGCTACTCAAAAGGGTACCGTATTTAGTGATGACTGCAACGAACTTTCTGAAAAGTACCATATTTTTCTTGATAGTCTTTTTGGCTTGATCATTATTTACTCTTTTCCAAATCATGGTAATTTTAACGACGATTATTCGTGTCCGTCGTGTATTGCTGCTTCAAGAATCCTCTTGTCTGTGTCATGTAATTGTATCACTAATACGACAGTTAAATGTCTTTCCTTTCTTTAACGATTACTAATACAAACATTTTCTAAAGACAAAAGTAAAAGCATTTAACCAGCGTCCATTTCACGTTAAGATATATGGATTTGTGACCTCTTGAGCCTAATTATATTCATAACAATAAGATGACAGCTACACTTGTATTTACCCAACCATCATACGAGAACGTACGCAACTACAGGCTAATGTACGACAGTCAACAATGTGCAAATTCTTTTCAGTAAAGTGAGTAAAAAAAGGCCCTTAACATTTACAGGTAAAATAATGTTAACTAAAAGACAGCAGCAGTATTTATCCTGTAATAATAAAGAACTAAAATAAAGCCATGATTCAGATAGTCATTGCGTCACATTTATCCAATCTGAACTGACATAAAAGGCACAGCTCAAACTAAAATGTTTTTTTTTTCTTTTTTTCTTCAAATTGTAATGTATATGGCTTATATAACGTAATAAAAATAATAAACCAATGGTGTATGTAAAACACAAAAATTCAATCCAGAAAAATAAAAAAAATCCCTTTTCATATGAATGTCCCTTTGACGTATGACTTTTAATACTCTGTTGTATATTTTACAAAGACGATATGTGAATCAATCACACAATGCAGATCAAAGTGTAATATATATATAAGTCTAGTTTTAATTCAAACACATTTGTCTATTACGTTTATTATTGACGCTATTATGATAACTTAATATGTTTTTCATTGTCAAAACTTCAGTACAAAGATTATATGGTCACAGTTGGTGGTGGATGGAATAAAGTGGACGACTATTTGAAAAGACATGACCCTGTTAAGACATTCGTTTACGATAGAGAGCAATTGAAATACTCAGATTTACCAAAAAATAAGAAAAAGTACTATGAATTCAGATCAATTTATAAGTACCCTGGATATAAGAGAATCAATAGTATATACAACAAGGTAAAAAATAAATGATGTACATTTGTAAAAAAGCTTCTTATGTATGTCATTGTTATTTTCAAAACATTTTGATCTCAAGGATCCTTGATCAAACATTAAAAATTGCAGGACTCTTGTATTTATTATATTTTCACCACCAGGAAACTCAATAAAACCATATTTATTTGATTGATACTTTGTATTAGTTTGTAATTATTTTTCATATTCCTTTCACGTTAAATACAAGTTTACAAGTTTTTATTCCGAAAAACCTTTGTGTATACAATGATATAACAGAAAACAATAACAACAAAGTAACCCTCTGTCACAGCGATGGTGAAACAAGAGGTTTTCATAGAAACATTTATACATGTACCGGATTGTCTTTAAAAATGATTAATAGCAAAGCAATAATTTAACGAAGTAATGTTCTCTTTTCTCTTGTGAAGTGAAGTGCTGTTTAACACTAAAAACATTAATGCATAGCTTAAAAAAAGTATATACGAATTGTTATCATATATTCATTTAAACAACTTAATAACCTATAAGAACGTTATAATTCAGATGAAATTTTGCATTTCACATTTCAACAGAATTCATGTAAGAACAAAACAATGAATACATATGTACCTTTGGCAGCGTAAAATAACGTTTAAGAAACAGGCAATTTGATTTGTACATTTTACAAAAACACGTTTAGGTCTACCATATATTAAGACAATTATTGATTATTGATTTTTCGCAGTAGTGCTGACTTGGAAATAAAAAGGTTGAAAAATATGTTTATGAATATATAAATCCTTTTGGAGTATCTGATATTACAATTAATCATTAATTTTTTATTTTTGAGATGCCTAGTGTTCATTCTTCATCCATTTCCTAGACTCAAAACTGATGTCACAGTAGCATTAGTAGTGTCAGAAAGATCTCTAAATGCTCATCATTGGCAATAAATTGCTTTTAATATAGTTTCATGATAACATGGTCATGATAACTAATTGCAAATTAAATAAAGAGAATCTAAAATTTATACTTGAGGCCATTTTTAATTCTACATTTCAGAAAAAAGAAAAGAACAACCTCCCTACATGTTACGATAAATAGATTATTTCAGATGTTTCATATGTACCATTCCTCCAAAGAATGATTTATTTTGCCAGTTTGTTTTATATGCGAATATAAAATGTAAATGTCTAACAAGATGGACTCAAAGTGGCCAAGAGTTCCAAATGGTGAAGTTGAAATCATCCCTTATTAAATTTTACGGACGCCATCAAGAGTTGGTTGACCGTTATGGAATAACCGTTTCACAAATGATATCGGATATGTTCCTTACGTCGTACCTACAATCCCCTTCCCTTTCATGAATGTGACCTACCGAATAAAACTATTTACCGGATTTGTAATCTCATTAGGAACACGACGGGTGCCACATGTGGAGCAGTATCTGCTTACTCTTCCGGAGCACCTGAGATTCCCCCACTAGTTTTTTGGGGGTTCGTGTTGCTTATTTTTTAGTTTTTTATGTGTTGTGTGATGTGTAATATTGTTTGTCTGTTTGTCTTTTTTTTTTTAGCCATGGCGTTGTCAGTTTATTTTCTCTTTATGAGTTTGACTGTCCCTCTGGTATCTTTCGTCCCTCTTGTCTAATAGAAGACAGCAAAGACTAAACTGGAAACAAAGCGATTACACATATACATCGTAGTCATAAGAAGATGTGGTATGAGTGTCAATGAAACAGCTCTCGATCCAAGTCACAATTTGAAAATAAATGAACACTTATAGGTCAAAGTACAATCTTCAACATGGAGTCTGTCTCACACAAAACATCAAGCTAAAGTGCCCCAGAAATGATTAGACTTAGCGCAAAAACATTCAAACGGAAAAACCTACAGTAGATAAATATATATATATATATATATATATAAATCAACAAACTCGCACTTACTGACAGATAGTTAAAAACCCAAAACAATTAATAATAAAAAAAATAATGCATCAGACTAAACTCAACTAACATTTTCCAGGGATTTATTATTTTAACGTCATGGACAGTCTAAGAAGACATGGCTTGTAAAATTGATAAATTTTAAATGATTGAGTTAATTAACATCAAAAATCAACTCTGGTATAAAAAAAGATCATGCAATAAAATCATCAACACTTTAACTGTGAAAACTGTGATGAATAAAGTTGTCTTTACGGTTTGTGGAACTTTCGTAAGCTTAATGAATCTCATCGTATGATTGTGACACACAATATGGTATAGTCTTGTGTGTTTCAAGTGATATTACAAAAGAGTAGAAGAGGACTGAAGTGTGAAACATTGAGAACTAATTGTTATATTTATGGCTGTGATTTGTTGTTAAATCGATATTAATTCCAGAAAGCTCAGATGCAATTTCAATAAAGTTCACTTATTTTGTTAAATTTTGTTAAAGATTTTTTTACTCTTATTTCAGATATACGGCCTCCTGGTTTCATCAATGACGACTCATTACAAACATAGGCCGCATTTCTTTCTAACCAAAATTTTGTAAACGCTGTATCGCGTTTGTTGTTGTTTTCAAAACGCTACAAAAGTAGAAACAAATACATCGTTTAATAAGTCTTTACTGACCCTGTTTGAACTTACAATAATGCATGCACATCTTGTAGGTAAACAGTATTTCTACAAACGTAGAAACAAATACTTCGTTTAATCAGGTTGACGTTAGAAACACATGTAGCGTTTTTACAAACAAAACGACGAGCTGCAGACGCATTTCTAGCGTGTGCATAGCTTGTCAAAGTTTATGTTATCTTTGCAAACGTATGCTTGAAAGAAATGATCAAAACATGTGCGCGTTTAGCCGTTTGCATATTTGTGTTAGAAAAAAATTCACTCTTTACCTGATAATTTATTTTTCGAGTTTTAAAGATTTAATCGCATATTTTTGACAAAAATTAAGCCCTTTTTGGGAAATGTTTGAAATGTTTTATTTTTATTTTTTTATAGTTTTGAACAAAAAAAAAATACTAAATATAAATGAAGTAAAATAAATTTGACCGGATGGAAGAAGTGAGGTTGACAATATTTCGATACCACTATGGCATGTGAATCGCAAAGGTAGAGGTGAATAGACAAAATACAATAACAAAATCTAATATGGAAAAAAAAAAAATAGGTGAGAAAACATTAAATTAAACAAAATAACCAGATAGATATATTGTATCCTTATATATCTATAGATTATAAAAAGAAGTTGTTGTATTGATGGATTGCTGTTTCGAGCCCCGTTTAATACTCTTGCAGTTTGTTTTGTGGTATTCAGTTTAAATTGGTGGTTGAAGACAAAGAGAATCGCCCACCTTCGGTCATGAAAAAATGCAATCCGAGTTACTTAAGTTTGTGTTATCAATTAGATAACAAAATCGTTTCGGTTTTTATAACCAAAAAAAATGTATTAATATTTATCATCTACTGGTGTTTTGAAGAAAACGTAATTACTTTCGCAATTATGATTATATAAGAAAATATGAAAAGTATTTTTCTTTTTAAATTCTGCGAAATCCTAATTCCGTATACTTTTTGTTAATAAGAATATCAATATGTCTTTAACTACATTGTGGTATTTCAAAATAATCCTTATTATGCAGATTTCAAAAAGTTATAATTGTTTTAAAATAGGACTCGAAAGATCACTGCACGCAATTAAATTATCTAGTGTAAAGGTCAAATTTTAATTTGTTGAAAACTAACCAGGGGTTACATGCACATAGATTCAACGATAACGTTTAGACGTAAAGAGCTATTCATATTAGTTTATATATTGGACGTTTTCCTATGAATATATGTAAATAAAAATTGCTGACTGCTTGTGTTTTTGTAAAGTTGTGTTAAATGATGTATTCATTCATATCGTTTTAAGAGTGTGACATAGACAAATTGGCAGACTATATCAACCGTACTAATAGCCGTTCGAAGTTGGTAACTTTGACCAATTGATTTACATGGATGAGATAAATAATCTACGAATGTGTATAGGAAGATAAATGATTTGGATTTTCTATTGTGTGGTTGGTTTGTTTTAAAGGATAATATAATAACAAACCGCAAACTAAAACTTGAACAAAATTTTAACTAGCCATTTACATGTGGATGTTTTTCAAATAGTCGACAGTGAATATTTTTCTTGATATTAAAAAACTTAACTCAGGAATAAAACATGACCGAGCTTTCGAGATCTAGGCATAATGAAAGGTCATCTAGATTTAGAGCTTCCCGTAATCAACATTCTCCCGAGGGCAGTCGAGTCATTGTTTGTATAGAGGAAGAAGGCTCTTCATCGGAATCGGAATTTCATTATCGACCAACGCGCGATGTCAGTTGTCAGACGAGTAGGACAAAATACGTGATACAATCGCAGCCTCAACAGGAAAAACATTTGCGTAATGAGCAACCTATCGGGTATGTAACGAAATATGAATCACCAGAGAGGGACTACCCACAGAAATATGTAATTCGACGTCCGCCAACGCGCAACGTTCGTTGTCAGATGACAACACGCTACTATATACCTGCGCAGTATAGAAAGAGAAAACCTTCAAATAAGAAAATTCAAGTCGTTCTTTATCTTGACACACCTTCACCCAGGACTCCATTATCTGACAACATTAAAGTTACAGTTCATTACGATAAAGATTTTGATTCATTGTACCCAAAGTCACGTAAAGACAGTCGTAAACTCGTTTATTATATAGATTTGAGACAACCTACACACAAACTAGAGCAAAAACCAATTGAAGAATTTGGACATGATATCATATATCAACGTGACACACCTTCTCCCAGAACTCCATTATCTGACAACATTGAAGTAACAGTTCATTACGATAAAGATTTTGATTCATTGTACCCAAAGTCACGTAAAGACAGTCGTGAACTCGTTCATTATTTTGATTTGAGACAACCTGCAAACAAATTACAGCAAAAACCAATTGAAGAATTTGGACGTGATATCATACATCAACTGAAGGTAAGAAATCGATAAAAGCTTTCGGGAAAATCCTTAAATTACAAATAAAGATGAGATGAAAAAGCAGCATTCTAATAGAATCATGACACAACAAGAATTAATTCGTTTCTGAATTTGAATATGACGAAACTTATCCTTGTATTGAGATTTATACTGCACTCGTCTATTTGAGCAGTCAAAAAGCGTTGATTATATATTTCTTTGTCATAAACAGTCACGGACCCTATATAACTTTTCCTCATAAATATTTAAATAGCAGTTGCCGAAACTATATTATAATATTCAAACGACCTGTTCAAACTGTTCTTGTTTCCAATGTATACAGCAACATTTTTAAAACACATTTTTGAATAAACATAGTTCACTTGTTAATTTTTGTTTTTTGAAAGCTATAAATCATTATAATTAATGCTAATTGTTGATATGTTAGCCTATACTCAAACTCACAATATCCATTGCGGGTTTAAACGGGTAATGTATATTTCATTGCGTTGTATATTTCTTCGCCTGATACTGGTATTTATTCATAAGGCATTTGTAAAGGGGAATCCCCAATATTTAAATTAAATAAATAACATTTACACTTTTAACAACACTTGATTTTTTCTAGATTGCAGTATAAAGACAATAAAAGTGCATTGACTCGACATATCAACGATTAAAGGATTCGGCCCAAAACGGGGAAAAAGCTCGACAGAGCCTCGGATTTCCCCGTTTCTGAGCTTCATTCTTATAGCGTTGATATGTCAAGTCAATGCACTATTATTGTCTATATCTGTGTTACAGATAAACATGGACTTATCCCGTCTACCGTACATGTAGCAACAGTCCGGTCCCATTTCTTCGAATTTCGCATCAGCAAATGCAACTCTTTAACTTATATATGCTGTCCGCAAACAACAACTAGCTGAGCACGATCTCTTACCCTTCAGGGGCATCCCTGAGATCACATGTGTTTTTTTGTTGTTGTTGATTTTTTTTTTTTTTTTTTTTTTTTTTTTTTTTTTTTTTTTTTTTGGGGGGGGGGGGGGGTCCTCAGTTCTGCAGACTCATCTAATGTAGTAACGTTTTTTTCGTAATTTGTCCCTCTGGTATCTTTCGTCCCTCTTTTTTAATACACAAACATCTAGATATTCAAAGTTAAAGGTACGTTGGCCTTTTAAACTAAAAGAAAAACTAAAGAAAATAAAAAGTTGCAATTTAGCTGATACTTGTAACTAATTTATCCAATCTAGCTTGCCATGATGAGTATTACAAAACTACAAATCTTAACTTGATCTTTATGGCTTATAAGTTGTATGATATCATACAAAGGCTTAACAACTTATGATCAAAAATACTAAAAAATAAATCCAGAGAAATCAAAAAAGAACATCCTTTCTACTTGATAATTGATATCATAAAGGAGCGCTATTTGATTTTTAACCATGTAAATCATTCATCCAAATTATTAAGTCTAAAATAATCAAATAAAATAGTATGAGTTCGATAAAAGTTACTTAGTTTCGTGTAAATTTTAGTCTTTACGCCATCTATCTCTCTATCGAGTTGACCACAGAAGACCTCCGATGTTCATATAAGCGAGTTAAACATACATGAAGGTATAAAAATAGAAAGCGAACTTTTGCAATTGGATTTTTCTAGTCTGTTTAATTTTATATTATAGATATATGAAAATCATCTTTTTTTACCTGTAAAAGAATGATTTGTTTTGTGAATGAAATCAGTCAATCAAATGCTTTACCTTTGTTTCACTTTCAATGTTTCAAGACATTGTTTCCTTTAAATAACCATACACACACGATTCATGCAATATCCATAAATAGCTAAGGGGGGAAATTGAAGGTCACACAAATACGGATTCAATGAGGTCGAATTATTCATTTGCAAGTGAATAATTCATCATCAATTTTTCTTACCGTAGGTTGACAAAATTGAACCATACTGGCTTCTAAAGGCAATTTATTATGTCACTATTACAATTTCATTTATGACTGAACAAAAGTAAAATCATACTTTATAATTTTTATATATCGCATAGCTACATGTAGTATCCCTTTAAAGATTTTTGGCCTCTGGTGATTATTTTTCACAAACTAACTGATAATTAATTTATAAATGCAAAGAAAAGTGTCAAAAATAAAATTCAAGTTAAGTGATAACACTTTACTATCTTTTTTTTAATCATAGATGTTTCATTATTTCAGAAAGAGGGGTATATATATGATAAAGTCACAGATACCAGAAACAACTCTATGGAAAATCCTATAGTTATAGTAATGGTATATATTTAGTTTTATAGATAATCAATGGTTTAGATTTTTTCAGGATATATTTATTGAACACTAATTATTTACTGAAATAAAACTAAACACATTTTTTCGTTTATGTGTTCCTGAATCATATCGGTGACCATGCATTTCAAAGTCTTAATAGAATGTTTTTGCGGAAAGGCACTGAATATTTCTCGAATAATTAACAATTAATCTAAGAATGCAAAAAGAAAAGTTTATTAAAAAGTAAAATCACAAAAATACTGAACTTAGAGGAAAATCAATTCGGAAAGTCCATAATCACATGGCAAAATCAAATAAAAAAACGCATCAAAAACGAATAGACAAGAACTGTCATATTCCTGACTTGGTACAGGCATTTTCAAAATGTAGAAAATGGTGGATTAAACAACACTGTTAACTGTCTCTTTTATCAATTGATTGTCATCGGAATCGGATTTTCATTCATTGTAACTAATATTTACTTTGTCAATATTTCAGGAAGACGGGCATATATATGATAAAGTCACGGATGATTCAAAATCGATTACAATAAAAAGTACTATGGGAAGGGAAGGACAGCAATCAAATTACTCCAATTCATCCAAAGAACAGAAAAAGAACGTTATAAATCAGACTATTGTTTATGATTATAGATAAATGACGTACAGTACATTTATATAAAGTTACATTTTTATGTTAATGGTTATGGTGTAAGGTTCATACCTGTGCATAACAAAGCAATGTTTTAAAACTTAATTGTGAACTCTAAGTTGGTTTTTTATAATTTAGGTTGTGAGCTGTTTTGAATTTTATCTTCTTTGATTGGTTATATCAGAAAGTGCAAATTGTAGGTTGAAGGGAAACTACGATTGTTTTTTATTTATCATCTAAATTAAGTTCATTAAACATAAAAAAAAATCATATTTACAGATTTTAAAATGTACATTCCCTCTCGAATGGTCTAAAAACGATATTTAGTAACAAGCGTCATCGAGTTGTTACATTTAAGCATGATATATAATACTCCGTACGAAATTGAATCAGTTGAATTTGTAATCGCTTATCGGATGTTCACGTAATTTAAAACGCAAACATGACCACAACACTAGACGGAATCAAAGAAAATGAACACACGTGTAAAATTTGCAATTTTTTATCACAAAAAGAAGATATCCGATGAAAATTGAATTCGAATTTTGAATACCAGCAGTGTATATAAATCAAAGGAGAGCCATTTTCTATTACATAAACACGCATGTCGGAATAGGATTTTGACAATAAGTATTAACAGAACCCATATATTACAAGATATTCATGTTAAGTCGGAATTGTACTTGTAAGTCACCAGGTTCAGAAACTGCCTGTACTAATTCAATATGACAGTTGTTATCCATTCGTTTGATGTGTTTGAGCTTTTGATTTTGCCATTTGATTAGGGACTTTCCGTTTTGAATTTTTCTCGGAGTTCAGTATTTTTGTGAGTTTACTTTTTACTTTTTATTTTATTCCTATTCCTTTTAAATAGAATGTAGTGTTTGTTTGGCATATACAATTTTAATTTTAATTTTTTATCATTTTCTTCTAACGGTAGCATCTGAATTTTTGCCTTGACCGTCTTATTCCCCAGCATGTTTTTAAAAGAGCTAATACAGACATAATCGTTTTTCATTCGGTTTTCATATCTCTCACATACCCTTCTTAAATTTCATGTTTGTATGCTCCATAGATATGTAGTAGTGAACGTTATTAACGTAATATTGAGGTTTTTAAAGCCGCGATATAACAACCACTGATTCAAAAGTAGGCCGAGGAGTATCATAGTCATAAATGTTTCTGAATTTCTACGTTCAGTCGGTACTCTTGTGATAATTCGACCAGAATATATGAAATATTTGAAAGTTAGGGAACCACTACTTAATCTTATAATAGCTTTCAGGAAAAACAGATTTTAGAACGAATGTTCAAACAACCATACCAACAGACCTCAAATACATACTGAGGCTAAGGACAAGATTTATTCAAAAGCAAGAAAACAATCAACTCTACTCAAGAAAACCAAAAAAATTACGATTCGAACAAAGTTGAAAAACTAATTTTCGTGGCAAAATTTATAGGTCAGAAGAAAAACTTGAAAACAGTTTGATGTGTATTTGGTCATAAAGCGAAAACGGTTTGCTGTGAAGGGAAAAAAATGATCTCTAACTACCAATATATCAAAGTTTTTTTATTTCAGTGAATGGACAGGCCGTATCTACACAAAACAGTGTTGGATTATGATGATCTAAGTGTGAGGGTATCCTCTGCTCTAGATGATGTTCTTGAATTTTATTTGATAATATTATACACAAATGTATTGCGATTCATTATTTGTAGATTCAACTAGACATGTTTTAATTCTGTCGTATGGAGGTTACAAGCATACCCTGAATAGATGAATCCAATTTGAAGAATATTAAAATCAGTGTCATTAAAGTGTATATAAAAATATGTTATTGTCTCTCTTTGCAATCAATTTAGTATGTAGTGATCTTGAGTTATTTTGTACGTGGAAAGGTTAAGAGCGGTATGACCATATAATTTAATGGTACACAATACTAAAGTTTAAGATCGTCATCACTGATATAATATTAATTTCAATCAGTTTAGATGTTTACGACTAGAATTAAGATGAAATATTCATCACTTGACATAAAACATACATATTTCAATTGATAATATTAAATATCTTCTTATAAGAAAGCAAACATTGTTATTTCCAGCACAAAGTAACCTTTTGGTAGTGTATTAAGAATACAGGTTATAAAGTTGATATTACACGAGATACCGATAATGGACAATGACAAATTATTACACCGGATAGAAGTCCAATTTGCCTCTGAAGTATGACTGCCAGACAAATCTCATTATGGTACAAACTGATTCAGAATTAAACAGAATATGACAATGAATAGATATCGGATTTCCTCAGTCGTCTAGAATTGACAATGAAATAATCTATAATATACAAACGACTATAAATTGTATCTTTTTAAATAGAAAAATGACATTCAATTAGGGTATTGCGTATTTTTTGTAACTTTCAGCTTTAAATGACCTGTACCTATTCAATAACTATGGTTGATTGGATATATTTGTTACACGACAATGGACTTTGCCAAGTTGGCAGTATAGTGTGGAATTCGTTCAGATGTACAGGATGCATTAATACGCAATCACGTCCGATCTGGATTGGTTTATTATGTTTGGGTTCCCCGATGTTGGGTAGAGCACTATCTTTACACGTTGAAGAAACCATGCAACACCTCTTTCAAGGATAACGACTTCAAAGATGGTCTGTAGCAAATTTTGTAACAGTTCCAGTGCCGTTATCCCGTCTTCATTGACTGGCTGACTCTACCCTACCTGTAGTATTACTCTTCATTTTTTTCTATTCCTGAAAAGACATATATAACTGCCACTGACGTCAGGGAAGAATCAATTATTCGTGTTTAAGTCATTAAACGATGAAAATGTGTATGACACAAAAATTGTTTATGTTTAATATACGCAGAACAGAAGCCTCCTCACTGTTTGACTCAGGGTACCAAAATATATCCTGGCTTTAGTTTGGTCTGACACTTTTTGTCTCAATTTCTTGTTTGATCGTTTAATTATCTATGGATGTATATCTTTAGAATATTATAGTCAAAGGAAAGCAGTGGCATTTGTCTATCTCGACCTTGGGCGATTATTGAATTTCAAATTGACATATTTTCCCTTATCATTCGTTGAATATGCATTTACGAGACCTATTCCTGTATGCCCTTATTCACCAGAGTAACGACCCAAAATAGTGATTGATGATTGAGGCCAAAACATTTAAAAATCAAATACAAACGCTCTAAATCT
The DNA here is from genome assembly GCA_019925275.1 of Mytilus edulis. Lineage (NCBI taxonomy): Eukaryota > Metazoa > Mollusca > Bivalvia > Mytilida > Mytilidae > Mytilus > Mytilus edulis. The sequence continues at coordinate 41,628,048 of CM034357.1, read as the reverse complement.
GATGACTAAATAATACCTCTAAATCTGATGACTAAATAATAACTCTAAATCTGATGACTAAATAATACCTCTAAATCTGATGACTAAATAATACCTCTAAATCTGATGACTAAATAATACCTCTAAATATGATGACTAAATAATACCATAGATAAAACCTATCACAAACAATACTCATAACTATTCATAGATCATGTTTACAACCTTCACGAAGTCGTTCAAATCATTTGGAGTCGTAAACCCTTGGGCAATGGCAGATGGTCTTTAAACTTTTTGACACTGATATTACCAAATACGGTATTCAAAACAAACAAAATATAACAGAGAAGGATTGGCAATTGTTTGTCGTTATATAGTAATAAAATAAAGTAACTATTTGCATTGCCTCTATTCGCTTTTTTTCTATTTTCGGTTTTCAGTTTATAGAAACTACTTTGAATTGGTTCTTTTTCGAGAATGCAGCTGTAAGTTATTAAAGCTATATTTCGGTTGACTGTTGGTTCCCGATTATATTTCCCAATCACCATATTCTATAAAAAAAAAATATTGTAATCAATATCTTGTTTGAATTTTTTTTTTTAATAAAATGCAGCTCTCTTCGATACTTTGTTTTAAATTGTTTATGTTTTCTCCTTTTCAAAGAAGTTATTACAAAATAATTAACTGTTACGTTGATGTTCACAATGGAAATCATCCTTATTCATGTTATTATGAAACAAAAAGTTCTCTAACAAAGTTAGTATGAAGAACAAGTTGTACGGCCACCGTCACGAATTGTAAAATTGATAAATTATGTATGTGTCTAAACTCACTAAATATATCTGTTTGCAGTCTTCGATCTTTTGAAACCAGAACATTCGTCCTATCTGAATTTATTCGATTAAAAATAATGACTTGGTGTGGATTCACAGAGCGTGTATTACATCCATCCCAGGAGAACCCTTGTCGATATATCTGATCTCGCTCTTTTTGATTTCATACGATTCCCATAGTTTAAGTTTATATCTGCCTTTTCCCTTATAATTTGATATATGACAAAACGGCATAGACGCTTATGCAGTTTTCAGAAATGAAATTTTAAACACATACGAAATTAACAAATATAGTAATGCTGTAAACAGCAAATGTTTTAAACGATGTAAAAAGATACTTATGATCATTAATAGCTACAGATAAACTATTTTCATGTTTAAAAAAATTTAGAAAAAGTTTATAATGTATCTGAACAAGTGGTAATAAACCAAAACAGCTTGCTTACTGAAAACGAATGTATAGAGTTTAGTTTCCCAACTCATTTATGCATAATTAATCAATTGATAATTCAATAAGAATGTCGAGATTTACCACATTCAATATTTAACTTAAGTTTAAGCTGTTCATGAGAATCAATAAAATGCATAAATTATTCAGGACAACTAATTAACTAGCTTTAACGTTTTTCAACAAAAGGTTAAGGTCAATTATCACAAAGTTCTAATCTTTAGAAACAGAACCGGACAAAACTGTTTGTAACAACTATGAAATGTAAAACTAACAAACTACCTTTACATATAAATTCACTGAACAAATTCTCTGGTTATCCAGTGACTAATTATAAAGGATACTCGGCCAACTGCTGCAGGTCGAGTAATTTGTCATAACAGCAAAAGAAAGTTCAATAAAGATATAATATTTTAGAACAAAAAAAATTTGTACCTGGATTTGTTTTCTTTGTAGATATTTAGACAAATACAATTCGGTTGCGTTGATTCAAGAAGCAAGTCGGTGGGTAATCACTTTTTCTAAATGAAAAACGATGACTTGCAATCGTTGCGACAGATTGGACAATTGTGATCGTCTCTAAACCTACAAGATAAAATAATAACCTTAAAATGATTTACTATTTAGTGCATGACATATTTTAGTATTGTTGAGGACAGATCTTGAGCTTTTTTTTATAATTGTACAACTGTGTCTTCAACTTGTTGGCATTCATAAATAGAGGGACATATAATAAAGACACGTGTCTTATACTCAACACTATTTGATCACCTCCAGATATATTTTTGTCATTAGGTCGTTGTATTTGCATTTCTAATGACGCGTCATGGTTGTATATTACAAGTCTTGTAAATTTGTTATACAAAAATTGAAAACAAGATACTTTCTTTTTCAGTCGATTTAAGATTTAAAAAGTTTACGAAGGACACATCTCACTACAGTACTCTTAAGTTAAAAGTTATAATCGGATGTTCTTCAATGAAGCCGAAATAGACTTATATTTTCAAAATAAAGACGGAAAAGCACTTTTATATCTATATAAAAAAGCAGGAAGTGCACTTTTAGCAGTCATTCAAATATGTTTAAGTCCTGAAAAAATAATTACTGATTGTCGTTGAAATTTTCATGGCAAGAACAAATTTTGACTTTTCGATGCTAATGTTGATTTAGTATTGGTTATTACAAACTGTATTAAGCTTCCCGGAAAGAACATTTTGTTTTCAGCGCAAAAATGTGAAAGAAATATCTAACATTCAAAGTACTTTCTAAAAAAAACACACAATTATGCTTCATATCTTGACTTACATCTAGAAATTGACAATGAGGGTCGGTGGAAAACAAAACTTTACGACAAAAGAGATGATTTCAGCTTTCCAATTGTGAACTTTCCATTTCTAAGTAGCAACATTCCAGCAGCACCTGCATACGGGGTATATATCTCTCAATTGATACGATACTCCCGTGCTTGCATTTCCTATCATGATTTTCTTGATAGAGGGTTACTGCTCACAAGGAAGCTATTAAACCAAGAGTTCCAAATGGTAAAGTTGAAGTCATCCCTTCGTAAATTTTACGGACGCCATCACGAGTTGGTTGACCGTTATGGAATAACCGTTTCACAAATGATATCGGATATGTTCCTTGCGTCGTAACTACAATCCCCTTCCCTTTCATGAAGGTGACCTACCGAATAAGACTATTTACCGGATTTGTAATCACATAAGCAACACGACGGGTGCCACATGTGGAGCAGGATCTGCTTACCCTTCCAGAGCACCTGAGATCAACCCCTAGTTTTTGGTGGGGTTCGTGTTGTTTATTCTTTAGTTTTCTATGTTGTGTCATGTGTACTATTGTTTTTTTTGTTTGTCTTTTTCATTTTTAGCCATGGCGTTGTCAGTTTGTTTTAGATTTATGAGTTTGACTGTCCCTTTGGTATCTTTCGTCCCTCTTTTATGGATAACTCAAATTATCGTCAAGTACAAAATAGATTTGAAATAAGTTGGAGCTTTTTTTTTTTAAGTTTATGTACACACTAGAAAAGAAACCCAATTCTTCAATTTAACAGAACTGATTTTAATTTGTTTTGATATTGTAACTGAAATAAAATAATCTGTTAAATGCAGTACTTTCATATGTTTTCACGTCAACACTTCAAGTACATATTAATTCCAAACGTAGGTTGATATCCTCTGTATAATTGTTTTTTATTTACATCTTGGAATCGGTTAGTAGTTTTATGGCCTTTAACATATTTACATCGAAAAAGGACACGGAATAACATTGATAAGAGACAATTTTATAATAATATCTTAGTTTTATGATTGTATATTTAATGGTTTCAATTATTATTAGTTTTACTGGTAATATCTTGTGTGAAAAAATATAACTATTGCTAGACAAAGCTAGTCCGACAGCAAAAGATGCTCAAGGTGGACGTCCATTTTGGCCTCCAATTTTTGAATGCAAACAAAACACAGTCAGAAGCTTATGCTACACTAAATATGAGTGCATGTTCTCCATATGTTATAAAACGCTTTGAGCGGTGAGCGATTTTTCAATGTTAAATTCCAATCACAATTGGTCTGAAATAAAATCAGAAATTGACAAATGAATTCATAAAAGAATGGATCTGGCTATTTATATAAATTCTTGTTCCGGGTCCATATATAGATATCAAAAGTACCAGGATTATAATTTAGTACGCCAGACGCGCGTTTCGTCTACACAAGACTCATCAGTGACGCTCATATCAAAATAGTTATAAAGACAAACAAGTACAAAGTTGAAGAGCATTGAGGATCCAAAATTCCAAAATGTTTTGCCATATACGGCTAAGGTAATCTATTTCTGGGACAATAAATTCCTTAGTTTTTCGAAAAATTCAAAGTTTTGCATCAGGAAATTTATAAAAATGACCACATAATTGATATTCATGTCAACACCGAAGTGCTGACTGCATAACCGTAGCTTTTTGTCTTTGTAATGCTTTACACTTTTCGAATTTAAAAATACTTTCAACTTTTTGGACCTTTTTGGACGAATAATTGTATATAGCTCGAGATTGCATGCCAGTTACGTAAAAATGTGGAGCAGGATCTGCTCACCATTCCGGAGCACCTGAATCACCTCCATTTGATTTTTGATCTACGAGTTTCACTGTCCCTCTGGTATCTTTCGCCCCTCTTTGTTGTTCTGCGGTTTGCATCTATAGTCGACTATTATTATAGGTCGGCACTAAACTGGTCCGTTATATGATATGGGTTTGCGATTGTTAAATGCGTTTCTGCAAATCTACATTATTATTTCCTGCGGTATGTAATAAAATAAAAATTAGGTAATTGAAATGAATACATTTTTTGTATAAATTGTTATTTAAGAAGAAGATACCAAATATTTATAACAAAGAATGTTCATTGTTTTATTATGCACAGAATGCGTGACCCGTATTTGGAAATTTCCAAAACCAGGTTATTTTTAGAAATGTAAATAAGGTACCAATTCATGTTCTCGGAACATAAGAAATTATCTATAGTTTTCGTTATTTTCTCAAAATTGTCATCAGTGTCTGAGCAGAGAGTTGATGAACCAGGGTTATGTAAAAGAACGTCTCATCCTTGTTAAACAAAAAGTTATCGGAATCGAATATGCCAAAACCTTGTTACAACTTCTGCAATATTATATGATGGTCTCTTAGAACAGATTTTAGATACTATTTATTATGTTAATTACTTGTTATAGTGTATTTATTATTTTTCTTTGTATATTTTTCAACTTTAATGTTAAGTCCGATTTTCTCAAATCCTTTGGCGTGAGACTTATACCGCTATTTTGACATAAGCGGTCATCTCAGAACCAGAATGTTTGACAAACAAGACAATTTTAATTTTGAAATTATCCAATTTCCATAAACTAAGAAGCAATATACAAATTTACGCCTGCAAATATGATATTCATTTCCCAACTCATTCGGTATTCAAGACCCTGTCCTGTACCTGCTACTCAAACCTTGTATAACGTCACCGGTATACTTGATTAACCTCGGCTATGTCGAGAATGTCTCGTCCTTTTTCTAAAAGAGAAGTTCATCGGAAGATACCTAGGTACTGGGTTGTTTATTATCCTTCTTACACGTTATAGTGTGGGTTTTTTTTTGTAAATTATTACTCCGACTGTTTATTATATGTTAAGTCATATAAATTTGACGAAGCTCGGTACTTTTACATCACTTTATTGTGCCATGGTGAATTTATATTTTCTTGTCCCTCGCATGTGCTTTGTCTACATGTCTTATTTTTTAAATTATATTTTGAGTGATTAAGATTATAACACAATTTTGACTGCTGTGCCGACCCCTTTTTATTTTACATTTTTACCTCAATTCAATATTAATTTGTCATATAAGAGACATTAAGATTTTAACGAAAGTCAATAACTGCCTTTGATTTTCTAGAAGTAAAGAACCTTTAAGCGTGGCTCAAAATTTACCGAAAAGATTGCAACAATGTAAAACCATACGTCAAATTTTAGCGATGCATTATCCTTTTTTAAACGACAGCGTTAGACTTTAAACGATACGTTCTACAACCTGGTTCAGCGTTATTGGTGTTTAATCATCAAGAAAGATTTAGGTTTGCACGTCTGATCGTCATTTACATGAAAATTAATAAAACAAACACTAAATCTTATTAAAGTATTCTTGGTTTAAAGCTAAGTGGCTACATAGTATTTTTATAGTTATGAACGGATGACTATTCTTTATTAAGAACAAAGATTCACTGTAGACCATATAGGTATTTATTATTAAAATGAAGGGGTATAATGTAAGAATCTGTTTTCTTATAATTTCTAACATCAAATCATGTTTAGAAGTTATTCCCCATTTCCTTTCTCAATTTTATTATAATAAATATAGTGTTAGCAAGACCCTTATTTCGGAATACGGAATATGACAATTTCTCAGTAGTACTTAAATTTATATATCGAGAATAAAAATGTCAACATGATAAGCAAGATATCCGTATGTAAAAAAAAAAGGGGGGAGGCAATACCCTTTTTATGTTAATCTGTGTTTGGCCCTTTTCAATGTGTTGTTAACTGTTATTTGAGATACATTTACACTGTTAACTGTTTTCAAGCCAATGTGTTAACTGTAACAGTTATAAGAATTTTTGCATTTGTTGTTAACTGTTGTTGTAAACGGATCCCCTATTCCCCCCTCCCCCTCCACATCATTGAACCAAAATTTAAATCTAATCGAAATAAGGAGATACGTTATGAATGACATTGAGAACACACTATTCTCAAGAGTCCAAATGACGTTGTTTAAATGATCTCACTACCTTCATATTAAGTTGTTAAAGAAACATTATCAGTGTTGTGGTTCCATTATTTGTTTGACCAATATAAGTTTGACCAATATTTTATTTTTCAAAAGTACACATGTTACAATAATGCGATAGTAAAACTACCGATTTGAAACGAGGGAAAAATTATATAAGTCTTGACACCCTTATTTATGTGTTTGTCTGTCATACAAATCAACACTTGATATGAAAATTCTGCAGAATTTCAGATAATTCTTTTCTTAAGAGATAAAATTCAATCTAAGTGTTTGCAAAGCAAAGATTCACTGACAAACATGATAAGTATGAAACAAATTAGATATTCTTCGTTGCATCTAAAAGTACAATTTGCTTTTATGTAAGTTGATTTCAGTATTGAAAGCAAAATAAAAACTTATGTGTGTCTACATATTGAATTCCATGTTCAGAAATATGAACAAATGCGATATTCAATAGCAGAAAATTGAGTGTTTTATTTTTCTAAATTAAGTCAATTCCGTCCGGTATAATTTTCAAAATGGTTGCACTAGAAAGTTGAGTGATTGACAAGTACAATGAAAACTTTAGTTAGTCTTGCTATTTAATCTCTATATTGCAAATATGAAGAAAAAATATAGTCTACAGCGTCAAATTGAATTCTTTGTTCTCATGATGAGTTAAATTATTTCCTTATATTTTATTCAATGCGATTGCAGTAGAATATTAACTTAATGAATGTCAATTTGAATCGCTTCATGGCTTTTTTTATTATTGGACGTACACGATAATGGCACTATTGTCAAGTTCATTTCACCCGTTTATTTGATACAGTTATTATCTTATAAATGCATCAGTATATATTCATGTATTTATTACAAATCTGTAAGGAAATGCGTATCCGTGAAGTTTAATATCATTGCGCGATAGACAAAATTTCAATTACTTTCATAGAAATTATTACATGTATGATGTACTTTAAAACTCAAATTGTCAAAATCAAAACTTTATCTGATGCTAAGCTAGCTCATGTTGCACATTTTTGTAATGGTTACTAAACGTGTAAAACGTTTAAAATCATATAGATTTTGTTGATATACAAAAGAAGATGTGGTATGGTTGCCAATGAGACAACTCTCCACAACAGACACAGAAACGCTAGTTTCCGTCTTTAAAACAAATAAAACCCTTACAAATTTGTTTCGTCTGAAGTGACTTTCTTCATTTTAAAAGATCGATGATGAAACAATTTAAAGCCAAGGACATATAACAAACTTTGTGCGTATTCTTTTATTAAATGACTATCCCTATGAATTCTGTTTTCAAAATTGACACAAAACTAAACGCATACTGCTATCAAGTAATTTACATGTATGGTAATTTCGCCTATCGGTGCTAATATAATTTTCTTGTACATAGTCATGCCTTTCTCATACTGATAATGACCTCTAAATATGTAATCCGATACACGAGATTAGACTGAAATGTTCAAAATTTCGGGAAAACATTTGAATAATGCAAGTACTATTAAGAAAGGCCTTTGTGTCTAGTAAATTTTCTCAAGAGTGTAAGTACATGTTTTGTCAATTTTTAAGGAAATTTACATCGTATGCTTATGTTCCGGACCATATGAGAATTTGGACCATACGCGTATGGTCATGACCATATGCGTATACTCATATGGTCAGACCATACGGGTATTGTCCGACCGTACGCGTATGGTCGGACCATATGAGTATAATACTCGTTTGGTTATTAACGGGACGGATCATATGAGTATTTGGACCATATAGGTATTTTTTTTAAATTACATTATAAAAGTTTCAATAGTAGAAAAACTTTACCTAAAAAAAAATGATGGTTACATGACAATGTATTATTTTTATAATTCAAATACTTCGTTAAAATTTAATATTGATGCTATAGTTTTCATCGCTAATTACATGTACATTCTTGCATGTAGGCTTGGGGAGATATTTACTTTCACATGATATCATATATTTTTTGCGTTTGCAATTCATGGTTGTGCACGATCCTTTTCATATTTCTACGGTGTTTTTAAGAGGCTCTAGATCTCAAATATCGTAACATGATTGCAAAACACCCTATTCACAAGACAACTATATAAACTATGTTACTTTCCAGAGACTTCTTGTGTAACAGTTCATTAAGAATTTTTGGAATTTATTCTAAGTCGCCATTCACTCATAATAACAAATCGGTAATGACCATCGGTATAAAATGTGTTCATTATTGTTTTGACAAGTAAGTAAAATTAACTATGTGAAACTTTTAATTTTTATTTATAAAATTAGCTATTTTTTTTATTATAAAATAAATTAATAAAACTCCCTATATGATAGTGTCTTTTTAATGGACGGTCATATTATATGACGAGTTTAAAGGTATTAAAAGTAAACTTTAACAGAGTGTTAATTACACCGACCATACACCTTATGAGTATATACCCATATGGTCCGGAACAATTATACAGTCCTTCAAGGCTTGGATAGTGTAAACGTAGCATTAACACAATACACCATTACACCATACACCCTGTGTCGTTTCACTGTACACCTTGCATCATGATGCAATTTAATTTCAAAGAAAGCGTGCGACTACAAAATTATTCATTTATTTTAAAAAACGAATTTTGATCACAATATTGTAAATTTATGTAAAAATTAAAAATCCTTTCTTTTTTTGCATAGTTTTAAATGCCGTACATCATAAATTTACACTATTCCCGATCGCACGTAACAACATAGCACCAAACACCTTCTACCATTGCACCATATGCCATACACTATTACACCATACACGGTAAATTTGGGAAGTTTACAACATCCAAGGGCTATATCAGCAATACTTGAGTTACCTATGAAAAAACAGTGCCTAACAACTATTATAGAAGGCGTTTTAAGTACGTCTAAAATTTAAGTTATACAAAACATTTTATTATAAACGATCTCAAACCTATAAATATAAACTCATCATAGAAACAAGGATTAAAATTTTATATTTACGCCAGACGCGCGTTTCGTCTACAAAAGACTCATCAGTGACGCTCGAATCCAAATATGTTTAATCCTAAATATATGATAGGATTACGAAATTTATATGAAGGGTTCATATCAGCAACGGTTGGGACGAGTTCAAAATTCAATGTTCAGCAATTATTAATACAGAAGTTATGTCCCTTGGGAATTTTAATTAAAAATCATATACATGTACAACATTGCATTGTACATGTGAAAACTATACCTTCATTTCTTGTTGAATTGTTACGAAGTTTAAATCAGAAGTTTGATTATGGAACAGTACCGACCAATAATATCTACAGTAATTATTCCCTTCGGAAATAAAAATCCAGCTAAAACAAATATGTTATTAGAAAAAGCATGTCTATATTTTTGAAGTATATGTTTGAAAAAGATAAATACACCCCTAAAATTGTATTGGAGTAGATTGTGTTGCACTTGGATAGGTTCAAATATATGCAACGACAGCGGACATTAAACCGATGTTATATGTTGGGGGGTTTTTTCTGTGTGTTTATCCTTATTTGAGTAGAGACTTCTTTTTTATGTTTATAACAATATTTTCTTTTATACAACTGTTTTACCAGAGTCGGGTGATTGAGCGCTCACAAACATCAAGTGGTTGTTGGCTAATTGATGTCTGTCTATAATATTTATTGTAAAAGCATAGATTAAGCAAATAGTTTTACTCTGTTCAGTTATTTCACATTCCATCACCATGTGATCTCATAAAGCTTAAGCTAGGTTACTATGTTACATGGTTCTAATTGATAAAAACTTTGCCTGGTTATAATTATGGAAAGTAGTCTTATTGAAAACCATGTCACGTCTTCTTGTTACTATATTTATGCATTATATTGTTGTTTTGAATTGACATTTTTATAGTATGATTTTAAATACGAAATGTCAAATAATTGGGTTAGGCTTTCATTGAAAAATTATACTATAATTAAAAAAATGTCGTATCACTGATATAAAATACGAGAAATTTAACAAGATAGAAAAATTCAAATTGATTTTCCTAATCTTTTGATTTAAAGACAGGTTGTTAATTTTACAAAAAAAATCTGGATCTAGCATTTTGATTGATGTATAGAAGAGGGCCAATGCAAATGTAACATTGTAATGCAATCAATCAATTCAAATAAATATTCTTTTGATTAGTTTTGTTTATCAACATGAAAAAAGAGTAAACAGCATAGGTAATGCTGCAACCTTTTTCTTTTATCTAACCTATACATTTCTAGGAATATGATTGGTTAAAAGCGTCCGCCTGGAGACCGTGTATATTTCATATTAGGTTAGTAGGGAGGCGTGGCTTATTTTATACACAGTTAGTAGTGGTGTTGCGTCCCTTTATATAACATATTAGTTAAGAAGGGAGGCCGGGCTTATTTCATACATGGTTAGTAGTTGTGTTACGTCCTTTTATAAAAACAAAACGGTACTGAGAAAAAAAATAAAGACTTCAACAGACGAAGAAATTGATGATTACGATAGAAATAAATTCATAAAACACCTTTAAACCTAACAAGTTGTAATTGTTGGCATCTGTTTTTGTAGGATCAATGGAAGTAGTTTCTTAATGCTAACAGTATCGAAGACTTGCTCATTTTGATAGGTCACCAGCCTAAATTTCACACGTTAAGAAAGTCGGTAAGATAAATTCGTTACATAATGTGTAATGTGCTAGTGACGTAATACGGTATATATACCATATTAGGTCACTTCCACATTATGTAACTAATAATATATGCGTTTTTTCACGTATTGCACCATGTACGTTTAAGTGTAGATTAATTGTTCTGCTTTCATTTATTTAGAATACCTGCAACCAAAGGGTTTGCAGAGTGACTATTTATTTTCAACTGTTGTTACGTATACCTTTTTTTCCTACATTATTATAATATCAGTCGGAAACCAGGTTGAAATAGAACAAAAGAATCGAAGCTCTTTGTTAGAGAAGGCGATAAATGTTTACTGTATTGTTTACTATAGTGACAAAATTTTAAAAAGTTAATAGAAACAAACAAAATTGCAATTTTCTTCTCAATTACGAGGTGTTTCATTTTAAAAACACCATTTGCATAAGTTTTCAATTTATCTAGTACATAGTTAAGCAGAACAATTAGATATCAAGTCGACGACATGGGTATCTTTCAAGTTGGATGAAGAAAATGCATAACCTCCGATTTTTATGAAAAAATTACCACGGACGGAAAACATATCAATCCATTAGTTCAGTAATTTTCGTGTCTGCCCTTCAATTATGTGACTGAAGAAAAAATTCCAAAAAATGGGTAACAATTGTATCGAAAAGAGAAAATCGAGTGCACCTTTTTATGTTAGCGCGTGTTTGAGTTGAGTATTTTGTCTTGATATCGTACAAAATAAGAATATTTCATACATCGTCTCGCTTCAGATTCTATCATTTTTATATATTAAAGCTACAGGTTGACTTTATAACACAAAAAAAATCACAGTACTAACAGATGAAATATATGGGTCAAGTGAAATACCTATCTAATGAGTCACAAAAACAGAGAAGGTGTGTTCGAATAGCTATTTTTTTACTGAAAGTACTTGACGACAGTCTTTCAAGTTGGATGATGAAAATGCATATCTTCGAAAAATTCTAATTTTTTGTGTGTGATTACTAGGGTTTATAGTCTTCATACCCTAAATAAATCTAGTCTGCCCTTCCACGAAATATTTAATTAGAATATTTTTAAATGTTTATGAATTTTCGAAAATTCCACCTGACAACCGATCAGACAATAGCTTTAAGTTGAATCAATGCAGACAAGATTATTAAGATATTATCCACAATCCACTAGTTATTGTTTTATACCACAAATTGTAATGACCAGCAATTTTTATAATGTGTTAATTTCAAGATTATTTGATTTATTTATTTTTTTGGGGGGGGGATGTTTAGGAGTTAAAATAGTAAAACGGCAAGTTTAGATCGACTGTCGGCTTTAAAATTTATGTGCCATCTGTTCAGTTCTGACCATGTATTTTTCCTCTTTATACATCGGTTCTCTCCCACTAGGGATATACATATCCCGCATATATTTACAGTGAGTGTGGTGCAAAAGCTTTAAAAAAAATATTAATATACAGATGAAATTGTGAATTTTAAAAACAAGGGTTTAAAATTATGTGGTATCATTCCGCCATTGCACTTCTGCCTGGCAAAATTGAATTTTATATCTTAGCAGATATGGTAAATATTGCCTTTACACTGAAACATTTTGTGATACACATTCTTGTGACGCTCTCAGCAATATAACAACAGATTTCAAGAGTTTTTTCTCTCGAACAACTGCATAAATTCAATATGAAAAGGGTGGGGGGTTACTTTAGTTTTCGGTAAAACTGGGGACCGAAGTGCGGCTGAAATGTGATCCGTCCCCATTCATATATTGATACATAAAATTTCAGCCAACTCACATGTGGAGATTTTTTAAGAGCTTGGAAACACAAAGAGTCAGGTCCATATGAAAATTTATGTATAATGGTCTGCTCAGTTAAAAGTAAACCATGAAGGGTGAAGGAATTAATTCGGTTTTCGGTTAAATATGGATGCAGAAATGCGAATGGAAACTGACCCTCATCTAAATATTAATGCATAGAATTTTCAGTCCATTCATATGTAGGGGTTGTTCTGAGACCGGAAATCAGTTATCAGTATATGCGAGTACTCTCAGATCTGCACTTAGTGTCTTCTGTTGTAGGGATATGCAAGTACCCGGCCACGTCCACTTTGTGTAGTATTTCTGTTTGTATCCACCTGATGAGTTAAACCTTTTCCAACTCGATTTCTGCAGTTCGTTCTTATGTTTAACCCCGCCACATGCTGTATGTGTCTATCCCAAGAAAGGAGCCTGTAATTCAGTGGTTGTTGTCTGTTGATGTGTTACATACAATTGTATTTGTTTTATACATTCATATTCACCGTAAGTTTACTAGTTTGAATTGTTTTACTTTTGTCATTAAGGGGCATTGTGTAGTACTACTATGTGGTATGGGCTTGGCTCATTGTTGAAAGCTATATTTTGCAAAATCTTAAGAAATGTATAGTCCTCAACCTCGTGCTTTATTTGGCCTTTTTTCAAGTATTCTAATGGTTTTTTAAGACAAAACGCGCGTCTGGTGCGAATCGAACTGTTAATAATAGTGAAATAAATTTATATAGTTATCGTCTCACACGTGTACAAGTGAAAAGTATAAAAAAATGTTTTTATTTAGAAAATGTAACACTTAATGCCCTGGCTACTGATCTCAACTGTTGCCCTGTAATCGTTTGATTATCTGCTTTGAATTGATGTTTTTTTTAAAGTGCATTCTAAACTCGGTTAATCTTCATATTGAATTTGCTTGCAACGAAATATAAGATTAAATAATCGATTGCATCAAATCAAATGGTTTGTTCTCTGTAATGAACTTGATTTATTTTAGTATACTTTTCTCAATCTAATTGTTCTCAAATCAGCTGCATTTACCTACACATCAATTGTGTTCACTTTATATCTTACAGGATCTAGTTCGTGTTATATTTGTTATTCTCATCGAATTTTTTATAATGCTTAGTCCGTTTCTGTGTATGTTACATTTTAATATTGTGTCGTTCTCCTCTTATATTTAATGCGTTTCCCTCAGTTTTAGTTTGTTACCCCAATTTTGTTTTTGTCCATATATTTACGAGTTTTGAACAGCGGTATACTACTGTTGCCTTTATTCATATCAGTTTTGTCTGCTTTATAAATTTGTATTGTTAGACTTGTTTCATTCTGTATTCACCAATACCAAGCCAACCACCGTGAGCCAACTGTGATTTACTAGCTGTCACTTGCTTCTGTATAAATTTGTGTGCTTTTTTTTTTTTTTTTTTGGTATACGAAAAAGGTTATTATTATTTTTTTATTTTTTTTTTGTTAGAGTGGTTTTACATTTTAAGCTTGCTAATCGATACAGTTTTATTCATTCACAACGATTCAACGTTATTTTCCTATAAATGATATTGGTATTTTAAGGAATATTTTTTCTTCCACCTAAACATGCTAATTTTCTTTGGCTAGAGCTTAATTTCCCCTTAGAAAAGAATGACATTACTTGATTGTTTTTTATTGTAAACCGTCCATTGAAAAATATTTCAGGTATATTAAAAAAAAAGGGGGGAAGCAGAATAGACAGTCAGAAGTAAACTGTTTAAGTGTCAATAAAAGAAAGGGCAGCGAGTTTGTCTGCCTAATAACCACGACACAGACCTTTCAAAGAGTTGTTGCAAACGGTCTTGACATGGCGTTCACTCCTTAAAATAAAAAGAACAAAACTATTAATCTCCAATGAAAATTCGGACACGAACAATTCCAAATCAAAAGTGGGTACGCAGGGATGGTGTCATTCAAAATGTAATAGTAATTTTGTGTAATGCATACAAGTTTCCGTGTAATAGTAATTGTGTGTAATGCATACAAGTTTCCGTGTAATAGTAATTGTGTGTAATGCATACAAGTTTCCGTGTAATTGAGCATTTTTTTAATTAATTACATGTAATGCTAATAGTTAGCAAACGTACCAGGATGAAAGTTTAGTACGCAGACGCGCGTATGGGGTAGGTTAAGTATAGTTGACCTCATACTTTTATTAGAATAAATAAAAGGCTAACAGTAAATATTTGGAAGATTTCTCATGAATAAAAAAAACTTTTTTACAAAGTATTTTCAATCAGAGCAGCACCTAGCAAATCTGCTCTGTGCTAGCCAAAATTTAAAAACAGAATAAGTAGCATGGTGCAATGAAGCAGACGACAAGAGTTGTGGGTAACCTCCGATTAATGACATAAAATATTTGTATAAAATTTAGGAATAGTATTTTACCAATTTCACACTGGGGTAAATGTGATCTCCGTAACTGCAGTTACGTATATCCAAAGATGGCGGCCGATGTTTCTGGACAATTTTTCTTTTGTCAATTTTGTAATAACAATGTATTATTCTTTAGTACTTCATGTCTTTTTAAACGTATTACTTAATTTATAACTGAAATACTTAGTGATTTTGTCATCATTTAATCGCTATACAGAGAAAACAGCCATCTAAAATATCGTGATGATATGGGTTAATGTGAAGAAAATAAATTGTCAATTATATACGTAACTGGAAATATTGATATCCGTAACTGATTTTATTATTAAACAATTCAATCATGTTTGAATTGAAAACAAAAAGCAAAACATATACAAAACACACCAGCAAAAAAAAAAGATAATACGAACACATTGACGGGATGTATAAGTACCGAGACACGTCAAATGGATATCACATAAAACGGACCAAACAAAAGACATATTAATATTTAAAGAAAATACTTGAAGGGGATATACATATATTGCACATGAACCAAAAGTACCAACATTTAGTTAAATTTCTTGAAGATATTTCAACTGATGTTGAGAAAGTTCAATTGATCATGGCAGGAAAACTCGAACCATTTTCATCTGTTGATGTGAAAAGATGACATTAGGGCATCTCTTGTACGAGATCACAATGATGAAAAATGCTTTGCTCTTTTCATACAGATGTGTTCTGCTTCTAGCAAGACTTTGTCATAAAAAGTTAAAGATCATCTAGAAGATGGCCAACATACAAGATATGGTGTTTAAAATTACGGGGAAAAAACTGCTGAATTTAAAAAAATTATCTCGAAAAAATAAGTCGAGATAGAAAGAAGGTGATGTTTAAGAAATAGAATGGAAAAAAGAAACTTGTAGAACACATTCGATTAATTCACAACAAAGCAGACGTAAACTTAATGGCCACAAAACGAAGATTTGCTTCTCTTTAAGACGAAGAGGGGGAAATCAATTAAAAAATGTGGGTGCACAAAATGCTTAGATGCAAGCCAACACAGCTCTTAATCTCTATATGGTTTTTGTGAATATTTTATCCTG
This sequence comes from Mytilus edulis, assembly GCA_019925275.1. NCBI lineage: Eukaryota > Metazoa > Mollusca > Bivalvia > Mytilida > Mytilidae > Mytilus > Mytilus edulis. The sequence goes on along the minus strand of CM034357.1, from coordinate 41,611,468 downwards.
GTACCTTTGATAACTTTTTACGGAAAACCACTCGACTTCAAACCTTATGCAGATGAACAAGTGGACGACTTTTTGGTTTAGTTCTATATGGAAATTCGCTACAAAAATAGTGATCAACCACGCAGTCGTACCGTCAAGGTTTGCAACGTCACTTGTCCAAAACTAGGGATATTGGCAGTCCTTTTGGTCAACAAGCTTCAAGAAAGTTGGCATCATCATTTAATCAATTAAATTGAGAATGAACCTGATGAATGTGTCAAAACGACAACAACCCGACCATAGAGCAGACAACAGCCGAAGGCCACCAATGGGTCTTCAATGTAGCGAGAAACTACCGTACCCGCACACTTTATTTGTACAAAGTATCACAAAAATATGTTTCAACAAATGTGAAGATTAAAATTTAAGGAAAATATTTTCTGTTGTAAAAAAATACTTTTATTCCATAGATTTATTTTGGAAATCCCGTAAGAAATAAATCCTTTTTAATTCATTACATGTTATAAATACCAGAAAATAGTGTGTACATACATGTATAAAATATATCACAATATAAAAAGACGATGTGGTATGGTTGCCAATGAGACAAGACACAGAAATGACACCGAAATTAACAATTATAGGTCACCGTGCCAGTTATCATTCAATATCGGCCCAATTCTTAGGTAGGACGGTACTTCAATCCTGATATGCTTTTCATACTTTCACTAAATGTATTTATATCTGTTAATCTTTACCTCTCATAAGTGCTAGTAAATGACGTTAGATGCACATTTCAGAAAATTTATACGAAAAACCGACAAGATCGTTGCACATTTACAATAAATTATGGATTACACCTTGTTTTATAGCTAGCTAAACTTCCCACTTGTTTTATAGTCGAATAAATCTTCATTGTATCGACATTGAGCCAACACAACTAAGACAAAATAGGTAAAAATGTCAGAAATAGGGGTACAGTAGTTATAATTGTAGTGTAACAAACGTATCAATAAAGAAAAACAAAGCACATTCATTAGTAAGAAAAAGTAAAATCACAACAATACTGAACTCAAAGGAAAACCCAATCGGAAAGTCCATAATCACATGGCAAAATCATTTGACAAAACACATCAAAAGCAAATGGACAAGAACTGTCATATTCCTGACTTGATACAGGCATTTTAGAAATGAATTACACGAATACAAAAACTTACCAATGCACAATATTACAATGACGGGTTGTATAAGTTCAGAGCCACGCAAAAAGGATATTTCAAGCAGTAAGGTAACACTGTCAAATTCATTTGCATAATTGAATAGTATGGACAACTAGTTGTTTATAGAAAATACAATACTTTATGTACTGGCTTCTAACCTAACCCACACAGTTTTGCCTTGTTATATGCTTTGAATTTATTTTAGTTTTTAAAGTACTGACTAAACTCTAGATTTGTCTGCATACTGAATTTCCGTAGAACGAAATATAAAAATAAGTTTAGCAATAAATTTCATGGTTTGTTCTCTGTAACGAAGTTAATTCTTTTAAGAATACTTTTCTTAATTCGGTTTGTATCATCCCCTCAGATATATGAACTGTCAATTTAATTCACTTTATATCTTTTTAAGATCTTTATCACATTAGTTTAGTCTTTTATAAGTTATTTTATAGTTGATTTGGTTCATGTCTAAACCCAAATGGTAACTTGAAAATAGAAATATGGTCACTCTTCATCCAACTCCAAGGTCATAGAAACCGATTCAATCAACTTTAATTTGGATTATTTGAAGTTAAAAAAATATGGGGAAGTTTTATACCATACGTGAAATTCGAGGCCATATAGACAAGCAATCATTTTATTTTTATTTTATTTTTTTAAGCTGACATTTAAAAACAAACACAGATAAATATATGAATCTATCAATAAACAGCTGCGCCATGAGCGCATGATACGCCCGACGTCTTGTGTGGAAGTTTTATGCAATAATCATAAATAGTTTCTGAGAAAGTTTTAAGCAATTACCATTTATTGCTTTTGAGACACGGCAGGACATGTGAACCCCCCCCCCCCCCCCCCACCCAGTTTTTTTTTTTTTTACAAATATCACTAAAATACAATTTTGAATCAAACCAAAAAGTATACAGATCTTTAGATTAATATAACAAAGAAGTGTGTACAGTTTCAAGCAATAATCATAAATTGTTTTTGAGATACGGCGCGACATGTAAAAAAAACCCTCCCCTTTTTTACAAAATACTCAATAACTCAAAAATAAAATGTTGAGTCATCACCAAAAAGTATACAGATCTTTAGATGAATATAAAAAAAAAAGTGTGTAAAGTTTTAAGCAATAATCATAAATCGTTTTTGAGATACGGCACGACATGTAAAAACCCCCTCCCCCTTTTTTACAAAATAATCAATAACTCAAAAATGAAATTTTGAGTCATCACCAAAAAGTATACAGATCTTTAGATTAATAAAACAAAGAAGTGTGTAAAGTTTTAAGCAATACTCATAAATCGTTTTATAGATACGGCGCGACATGTAAAAATCCCTCCCCCTTTTTTTACAAAATACTCAATAACTCAAAAATGAAATTTTGAATCAACACCAAAAAGTATACAGATATTAAGATTAATATAACTTAGAAGTGTGTAAAGTTTTAAGCAATAATCAAGAATCGTTTTGAGATACGGTGCGACATGTGAAAAAAAACACACCCCTGTTTTAGTTACAAAGTGCCGTAACTCAAAAAGTTTAAATCTTATTTTCACCAAAAAGTATACAGATCATTTGACCATCATAAAAAACAACTATATTAAGTTTCATGAAATTTAGATAAGTCGTTCTCAAGTTACGGTGCGACATGTTTTCGCCGGACACAGACGGACGGACGGACACCGGACATTTGTATACCTTAATACGTCCCGTCAAAATTTTGACGGGCGTATAAAAATGAGTTATGACAAAAGAGTTCAATATGTCTCCACTCACATATAATAAAGTGCAGTGAGTGTAATGATACCTTTTATCTTCCTAGCTGCTTCTACCACACTTATAAAATATATTATTCTCTATGTCCAATACTGCACAAGGTAAACTCTATGACTTATAGTAGTCAGCACTTCTGTGATGACATGGATTATCATTGATATGGTCATGATTATAAATAAACTGTTTACAAAAATTTGTGAAGTTTTGAAATACTAAGGTTTTTCTACCACAGGAATAGATTACCTTAGCTGTATTTGGCAACACCTCTAGGATGTTTGGTCCTCAATGCTCTTCAACTTCGTACTTGATTGGCCTTTAACATAGCTAACTAGTTAATACATAACGGATTAAGCACTAAGCAGTCAAATGAACTTCTACGACATTTTTTAAGATATGACTGTGTAAAATAGTACAATACGGCTGTTTGACCATTTGCTTTGAATGTTTTAAAATTTATGCCTCCAAAAAAGAGTGTGAAATATTTATTTAAAGGACTAAGCAGTAAGGTAACAATTGACTATGACAAATTCCTTAAATGAATAGAAAATATAACGCTTCATGTCCTGGGTTCTAACCTAATCAGATTTAAAATCTAAATTTTAAATCAGTTATCGGTTGTGCTCATGCCACTATGTTCGTTATACTACATCGACAGTTGTTAATAATATTTCGTTTTTAGTTGAATGATTGATTAACTCATAACCCTACATTTGACGTCGACATTTGGCAATAGCAGACGCTCTTTTTAGACACTGAAAATATCGGCAGCAAATCTACACAAATCTGAAACATAAGTTTTTAAAAACTTTAATAATTTAAAATGTTTCAAACAATCTTGATCAGGGATTTGATTATCGTTTATTATGACTCGATTGTTACCATTATCGAAGCGCCAGGGCAAAATTAAAATGTGAATGGTCAGGCTTTGTCTGCGTTCTGAGAGAAATAGTTTATTTCTAAATTTTGTTTTCGATTATTGACATTTTGAATTAGTATATATCTCGCACAAGTTTATTTATTTATATTTAAACATTATATTGGTTAAATACAGTGAACGCATTTAAATGTGGAGATAGCAGAATGCAAATATTGTTTGTTTGAGGAGGATAGCAAATCTGATTTTTTTTTCCATCGTTCTTGAGACTCGATCGGCAACGGCAAAATCAGCCAAATTATTGTGTTTCTTTTATATTGTTTACATAATTTATCATAGCTTGTCTTTTTCAGTTTAAAATGCTTAGAGATTCTAGTAGGAATATGGTGGCGCCTAAGGGAAGAGACAACAACGTGGCTCCGGCCGCTCAGAGTACTGTTTTGAATCAGAATGTTGGAGATGCCCATGATAACAGATCTACAGAGAGTCCAATTACAACCAATTCACTTAGTTTAGAAGTTATTACTATGGCTCCGGTCACCACAATCACTATTGCTACTGAACTCATTACGCATTCAGGTTATTTTTCCAGTTTTTCGAACCACTTCTCCGTGCATTAAGGCCAGTGATGACCTGGCTAGAAAATATCCCTGTAAGCTTGAATTAAAAAATAATTGCAGGAGAATATATTGACCTAGGCCTGGCCTTACTGTTAGTCAATTCACAAGCCTCGGCAGGGGATAAACAGAGTCATTATTTCGCAGGAAGAACTTTTGGTATAACCACTGCAGCAACAACTAAAATTGACACCATAGGTATCTGGACAGAAGCATTTTAGTGTATATAAGTATATATTGTACTGCACAACCCAGGCGCGTAGCAACCCGTACGCCAAAACGCAGTTGCGTACACTTTGCCAAATATAAATACATATGGTAAATCTAGAAAGAATAAAACTGAAGAAATTGATTATAAACCAAGAAGTATGATACAAATATGCGAATAGTCACTTTTTAGGTATACTCCGTTCCGGAAAATGGTCTACTCTTTCCATTTACGGAACCAGCATCGTGATTGTGTTGCCATTGCAAATTAAAATAGCCGAGCGTTCGGGGGTGTCAGAAAACAATTGTTACGTCACTCTACAACGCTTCCTTGCTATTACATCTTTTCTGAAGATTTCAAAATAACTGATTCATAAAATGAACTATGCTCTGGAAGGATTACAAACACGGTTGTTAGGTGAAAATTTCTGAGAAAAATTATGAAAAGCCAATTGGTACATTGCACACTTGCGTTTTAACTAATACACGATGTCTCGCCATATATATCATGGCCAGTAGTTACAAACAAATCGATCTGTAAGTCATTATTATACACTAACATATTGTGAAAAGTACTACTGCTTGTTTTTATAGAACATTCAATTAGTATTCCCCCGACTTCTATTCGAAACATGTTCTAAATTTATTGTTTGCCCTATACATTTGATTACTTTATACTTTTTTAACGCGAGCTATAAGATCTTGATCAGATCAGTTGCGTCTTCTTCAAACAAAAATCCAATATAGATGACTCCGGACATTGATGTGTACCCAAATAATGCCTTGGGAATTGATACATAGTCACTCTTAAACTTTCGACAGTAAAATCCTTGCAAGAGTGAAACGTCCGTATGGCTGTGTTGGATGTATAAGTACGCAGCAACGTACGGTGAGTATGGGGACGTGAGTTTCAAGGTCCTCTGTTTAAAATTTTATATTAGGCTCTTATAACGTCAAGAACACTTGCACCAACTCTTTTGAAGTGTCCGTAGGTGGCCTGTTTCGAGACACAGTCTCTGTCCCTATTAGAAAGACGCTTCTGTTCCAGTGGCCGTCGAAATTTCACAGACCGTCATTTCAGACCTACATTTTGGGTATAACTGTTTATTTGTTCTCGACCTGAACATGCTTAAAGAATTTGCCAATCATTCTGTTTGTACCAGCATCAGGCCATAAGACCAATGAAATTGTTGGCATGTGTTGCTGTATAAATAATTTATTTGTTGGGTTTTTTTTTTCGATCAAAAACATTAGTTTATTAGCAAGCAGAAGGAGGCAGATGTTTACAGTGCTCTGGTTTCTGAAACACCTCTCCGTAGTGTTCAGTGTTGCGGATTTTGAGGCTTCATATGCAAGTTTCTGGATTAAAAAATATTTTGACGATTGTTTCCCCTATGATTTATAAAGAAATTAAAGCCTTTCAAGGAACTTAAGGCAACAACCATTTTCGTATCTGGGGGGGGGCTGGGATTTTTTTGAAAAAAATATTTTGATGGCCTAGCTGACCGAAAAAAAAATTATATTTTGCACTGAAGCTGAAAAACATTTTATGCTGTCACCTGCTTGAAATTTTTTTTTTTGCACTGCTGAATTTGAGAATGGTGAAACTAACAACAGACGAGACAGTGAAACAGCAGATTATAAACATCTGTCCAGTATACAGATTAAGCTAAGATTTCTGTTTATACATCTTTATACCTTATCACTTTTTGTATGTTCCAATAATAGTGTTTGATCCAGAAATATTTATATGAATTCCAAATCTCCCGCATATATATGTTACTACTGTAAGACCATACTTAAAACTGCAACTATTATAAACATGAAATGGTCATTGTATAACAGGAATAGATATGGTATCATAAGCAGTCTTTTAAGATAGCCCTGATTGTGTATGACACAGACTTGTATACTGGTAGTATTTTCCGTTTGTATCATTCTTTATACCACTTTTTTCAATGGAATGTCAATTATTATAGTTGGAAACAGTTGATTTTATAAGTTGGAGCTACTCACTATTTGCCATTACATATGGCAATGGTGGCCACTTCAATTGCAGTATTAAAACTTAAGGATACCTGTATGACGGACTCCGAGAATATCATAATGTAGAAAGTGGGCTAAAAAAACCAACTAAGACAACAGCCAATGCCAGGATATAGACAGCCATGCACTTTACATTTTACATCAATTAAAAAATTAAAATGAATTTTATGTTAATTTTTGATGTTAATTTTATGGTTTTGTGAAAAAAAATTGTATTTCTGTTCCACATTATAGGAAAAAAAATTTTGCTTTCCTTCTCATAAGAAAAAAAATATTTTGTCGGAGAAAGTTCTGAAAAAAAAATTATGAACACAATAAAAATCCCAGGACCCCCCCCCCCCCCCCCCCCCCCCCCCCCCAAATAAGAAAATGGTTGTTGCCTAACCAAATACCAGCTTCTTAATTAAAAATAATTGGTTTAAAACTATTTTTTCATCCAAATATGATGTGTCAGATTTCGTGTCTCAAGGGGTAGAAACATTTATTTAAAAAGAACAAATTTACATATATAACTCGGCCTTCATCTCATACTTTATAATTCAAACGCACTTTCTTTGTTATGGTAACAAATTACAAACCTAGGGAAATTTATTTTACACGTTTTGAAGTCTTATAAGTTATGTGCTTTTATATTTTTAGAAATAATGGAAAAAGACTCTTAATCATTTAGAATTATACATGAACATGATTGGGTTTCCTTTTCGGTCACTTTCATGGTCGAGACAAGTCACGAATATGGCTCAATGCACCCAAACATGGAGCAAAATTACAAAGGAGACCACCGTATAAGATTTTGCCCGAAGCCAACAATAGTCAAATTTCTCCAGTTTCCGTTACAAAGCACTCGTGCAAGCCGCAAAAAGCACCCACTCCCAAACGAATTCGTTTACTCTGTCCACACAAACACTATTATAGCAAAACAAAACGACAATTAGTTGATTTTCCTCCTTAAGAACAAACTACTAGATAGGTAGATATTAGTTGGGTTTTTTTATTTTTCTCTATATTTTAAACTCGAGTTGATCATGATTATTCGAATAAGTTAAGCGTAGGCATTTTGAAGCATAAAAAGGAAAACTTGCAAGAAATCTTGTACTATATATACACATGGAAAAAAGTATTGCAACACCTTGATTTTTTAAAACTTGAAAAATCAGCCTCTTTTTTTTTTGGAATTAAATATAATAAAATATGTGTATAATATTATTGAAATATAGTTTATGATAACATTGGCATTGAAACGAACAAAAAATAATTTGAAAAAAAAATGATTTATATAACCACAATTTTATTAACAAAATGAAGTGTTTTTTGTTAAAAAAAAAAATGCATTTTACAACTTTTACTGTAGTCGAACTTTACAATGTCAGACATTTCAAAATTAATCTTCAGATGACTGTTCACATCATGGTTGATCGTTATACGCCAAAGAATTAGTACTTTGTGCGCAGCCTCCATTCAAACGGATAACCGCATCTTAATGTCTTCTGATTCCTGTCATAAATCGACTAATTTTTTGCTAAGGTAGCAGCAACCATTTCTGATGAAGGGCATTGTTTATTTCATGATGTGTTTGAACTTGGGTGTCCTTTCGCGCACAATCCGTCCAATAGTGTCCCATATATGCTCGATATGGTTCAAAGCCGGGCTACGATCGGGCCAAGGAAGATGAACCAATTTTCATTTGAACATTGGATCTTCCTCCACGATGCTAATTTCCAACTTTGGCGAGCTCTGCACTACATTGGATACGGAAAACTGTGTGTCTGTTCGTTAGCAAAGGTCTCCGAAATGGTCTTATCGCACGATAACCAGTAGCGATGAGTTGATCTCGAACAGTTCTTGTTAAAAGGCTCCTGTATGGCCACCACTCTCTTTTAAGGATTGTCTTGTATGCAATGGGTTTCCTTCTGACCAACCTTCATTATGCTTGATTTTCTCAGGTAAATGGTATAGGGGGTCTTCATTATCTCGGAAGGGTTTTAACAGCGTTTATTGCCTGATTTTTATTCTCAAAACGACTTATAGTGGAATGGTGATGACCAATAATACGTGCAGTTGTTACAGCGACATCCCTGCTTCTCTTATGCTGATAATCTGCCATCTTGCTGCAGTTAAGAGTTGTCAAGGACCCATTACAAGGTGTCAATCACATAACTTTAAAAACTTGGTTATTTAAAGTGTTGAAAACAATGAGGGTAAAAACATCTGTTTTGCTGTTTACGGGTACAGTAGCTGCATGTGCAGATAAAAACTTATCGAGTCGATATTTATTGATTTAACTCAGGTGATACTTAAATAATGTTTAACTAGTTCTATTTTACCAAATTATGTCACAAAAAAATAAAGAGTGTTTTTTTAATTTCAATTTCAATTTGGTGTTGCAATACTTTTTTCCATGTGTATATATTAACATATACTTGTCCACTTTTTTTTGATCTTTTGGAATAGTTATCAAATGTACCATGCTTATAATTTGTTAATGTTGTGTGCTGTATTTAGACACCTCTACCAAGAATTTGTTTTGAATGCACAAAAAAATGTAGTTTTATCGAACGCAATCATTTGAACGTTGTTTTCAATTTAGACTTGTATATATGTAATAATGTTAATGAACAAGAATTAAAATTTCATTGTTTTTTTTATGGCAGGAAAGATGATGAAATGGATTCAAATCTATGACTGTACAAAGAAAATGTCAGTGTTTAAAAGTTATTGATTTCTCTTAAAACACCACCGTTGCTGATATTAAGGTCAAATATTCTGAAGCCAGACAGGAATGAACGGAAAGTAACAATAAAGAAGAACATTTTAGTGAGGAGGAGGAGGATCAAAATCTGGGAGCAAATGAAGAGAATAGTCAAAATGAGGGAGGAAAATTGTGTTGCCCTGTAGATGGATGGCGATGACGAGAATAATCGAAATAAGGTAGGAATGTTGCGTTGCCCTGTAGATTGATGACGATGAAGAGAATAGTGAAAATGAGGGAGTAATGTTGTGTTGCCCTGTAAATGGATGGCGATGAAGAGAATAATCCAAATGAGGGAGGAATGTTGTGTTGCCCTGTAGATGAATGGCGATGAAGAGAATAGTCCAAATGAGGGAGGAATGTTGTGTTGCCCTGTAGATGGATGTGTCAAAAGATTTGTCAAACATAAACATTTGAATGACCATCTTTTCATTGGAAACTGTAAATTCAAGTTGAAAAATGAGCCTACGGTGACATGACAAACAATAATGTGTCCCCAGTACACGGATGCCCCACTCGCACTATCAATTTCTATGTTCAGTGGACCTTGAAATTGGGGTCAGAACTCTAATTTGACATTAAAATGAGAAATATCATATCATAAGGAACATATATACTAAGTTTCAGGTTGAAAACTACCTCAATCAAAAACTTAAACCTGAAACTGGACAGACGAACGGACGCACAGACCAGAAAACATAATGCCCCTCTACTATCGTAGGTGAGGCATAAAAATGTAATAAACAAATGTCACTACTAAAAGTTGAGAAAACGTATTCTTTGTCACCTGATGTTGCTAAAGAAAATATTTGAGGGTTTGGCTTTAAAGACCAGAAAATCGCCAACTGTATTTAGCAAGGAGCGAAAACTGTATTTAGATGAAAAATTTAGCATAGGAGAAACAAATAGAAAGAAAGAAGATTCTATATCTGTAGCACAAGAAATGAGAACGACGAAAAATATGGGCAAAAATAAGTGAAATTCTTACATCACAGCAAATAGCAAGTTACTTTTCGAGAGTTGAAGACAACATGCCCGTCATTCTTTATTTCAATAGGAAAAAATTAATGAAACTTACAAATCTTAACTAAGAATGTCTTTTTTTTTATTTTCAATAATTTTCATCATGTTACTATTTCCAGAAGAGGTATTGTGTTTTTAAGATATCCATTGTTCAAATCACAAGTCAGGATTCTATTGTTTAATAGTGAAGGTAACTTTTTACTACCCTTGAGATTGCATGATGATAAACTCATACTAGAAAATTTCACAAATTATGTAAATTGTTTTGACAAGCTAAATATAAATTATACACAAGTTTCAAAAGAAATCATTTCAATAAAATGAAACAAGAGCAATACGATGACATATTTATGTATCATACAGTGAGAGGAAACATGACAATGACAAAAGGAGTTCAAGAAGAAAAGCAAAGAACTTTGTTTGGGGGCATGACAATTTATATTATATTAAAGACAGCAAAAAGAAACAAGTAGTTACGAAAGAAAGTCGAGATTTGTGTTAAGGTTATGCCATGTTCAATATGGATCACACTTGGGACGTGACAACCACATACCACAAAGTAAAAGATCGGTAAGAATATAAAATATGTATCCTTATATTTGTGGACTCATTGAAGGGAAAATTATCTGTTATCATCTTTCCAGATGTGACAAAGTATTATTTAAAGAAAAATCTTTTATTAATAAGAAACAAATTAGGAATTATATGTGAATGAGCATATTATATTATATATACGTTTTTGAATCAGCAAACCAAGAACAGTGTTCTAAATCAAAATCGCATTGTTATCTTGGATACAACATATAGAGCCAACAATAGAATCTATAGATCGACAATTTGCTTTTTCAAACAACCAATCTTATAAATGTTACCACAATTGATGTCCTCATTTTTTAGATGTTAATATTCGAACGAATGTTTATGGTTGGTCTCTATTACAAGAACTTCCTAATTTATTTACTATCGATTTGTTCTTATTCTTGATATGCATGAAATATTTCCCACTGGATATTATGCAACCAACATATCAACCCCTCATTAAATTCTAGTCACAATCGAATTATTATTTACAACAAATGGTATAATTGTAGGTATTTCTGGAATTCAATAATAATGTTGTTGGATAGATATAGGAAGATGTGATATGAGTGCCAATGAGACAACTCAAAAGTCAAAAGTAAACCATTATACTATTTAAAGTGATGTGAGGAGTGTCAAGGAAAGAAGTAGACAAAGACATCTGCCTCGGAAATGACACCAGTACCAGAAAGAGTTTAGGAAAATGGCAATTGAAGAATAAAAAAATTTCAGAGACGGGTTATCGATAAGTTATCATTTAAATCTTAGTGTTGTTGGGGTTTTTTTTTGTGTATGGTTGAATTTCGTAACAAAAATTGAAACATTTGTATAGATCGCCTACAACGAAAATTACAAAATGTGAGACAAAGGTGTTATTATAAGGTGGTGTCCAATTTGTACTTATCTTTCTATTTCAAAGTGTTAAAAGACCTGTACTCATATCTTTTATGTAATTTAATTGGTGGGAGTATATAGTAAATAAAGTTACATTCCCCATTTCCATTCTCTTTTTTATCAATAAAATAAACTATTGTCTGGTTCATAAAAAAACTGTTCTAATAGTATTATTTATTAAAGGAATTCGCAACAACGTGTATACTATTGAGTTCGAATTCAGTATTATAATATGCTGTATGAAATTCATTGTTTCGTTGCTTTGCTGTCCCGATGACCATGAGATACTAGATCAAGATTTACAATCACATCTACTCAAATTTATCCCTCACTTTCATAGGAACGATTTTGGCATTCGTCTTTTGTCCTTTTGCGCAGCAGCATTTGTATAAATTTCAAGATTTACATATTTGTTTGTTTGATTATTTTTGCCCTAAGTATCTATGATATTTTTTTTCTTTTCTCTTGAATCGTCATACAAAGGTTAAGGTTACAGTGAGACTGAAAATTCTTAAACACCCATGTGCACGAATACACTAGAAAGTATATGATTCACGGGATTTTGACATTTGACTCGAGCAGTTGCATTATATAAATAACACATAGCTGAGAGGGTGATAGAGCGGATTGGAACCCGAGAAAACATGTCAACCGCGGTTTGATTTAGATTCAATTCATTGTCGTTTAAACTACCGATTTTTTATTGGTCTAGCCCAGAGGGTGACATTCAAAGAAATTGTCACCCGCTCAGCCATATGATAGAGTAAATTAATACACTCGTATTAGCCAATCAAAATATAGCATTTTAACATGAAGTATAATAAATATTAATATTATAAAGTTCCACTAAAAAGTAATTTATTAAGAGTCGTGTCCATTACCACTGAAATAGAAATTGTATTCTACAGCGTGATGAACTTGTATAGGTAAAACAATACAATAGTGCAGTCCCTGCGGTATTTTCATCCTCATGGTTGATATAAATGATTTATTTTTAAGGTATGTGATGCACATCAGTGAGATATTTTAGACCTCTGATGGCCGACTTTCTGTTCTTTAGTAGTGTTGGATTGTGCACTCTACCATCTTGCTCACTAATGGTGTGATCCACATTAGGGTGGGAACTTACAAGGGAAGGAATTTTGGCACAGGTCTCGTCGACGTGGCACTGTGTTCTTTTTTAACAATATATTTTATGTCCAGTGCAAATATTAAAGTGACTGGCTAAATTAATGCATGGCTTCTGTCAGATATATAAAAACTTAATCAGTGCCCAAATTTTTCAATTAATGAATTTCACCTGTGCATTCAAGCAAAACGTTTTGAAAGCTGCAATTCACCATCACATTACTCCATCACTTTTTTCTCCAAAATAGAAATCAATTTATACTTTCTTATCATTTTCTGCCAAAACTGCCAAATTCATATTGTTTACATTTCTGCACTATGGCGTTGTGGTTTTTGAAATTGGAGAGTGAAATAAGGGGAGATAATTCAAATGAAGCAAAATGAGCTTTTGAGGATTTTAAAACCGGATAATCCTCTTTAACCAAATTACAGTCTGAAATTCTTTTGTTGTGTTAACATGTATTTTAAATATTATGATCAACAATGGTTCAAATTTGACGTTGTTTGTTTTTTTATATTGGCCTGTAAAGTTTACCTGTCTTGGGGATTTCTCATTATGTCCTTACAGAACCATGAATGAAATTGCAATATCTTTGCTATGAAACCAGGGAATTTGATGACATATGGAGATAAACCACACACAAGGTGGGTATTTTCATTTGATGGAATTGTTTTTTCTAACACGCACATGGCTTGAAAAGTATTGCTGCTAAAAAAATATCCTAAAATCACATATTTTTCCAAATATTTTACACAATATTTAAAAGTATTAAAATTTCCAGTATAATGTTTAATGAAGGCAACAGTAGTATACCGATGTTCAAAACTCGTATATCGATAGAAAAAAAATTCGGGTCACAAACTAAAACGGAGGGAAACGCATTAAATATAATAGGAGAATGACGACACAACATTAAAATGTAACACACAGAAACGAACTAAGCATTAGACAAAATCCGATGAGAATAACAAATATAACATCAAAATTAAATACATGCATTTGGGATAGAAAAGTACCGTGACACGTCTTATAATAATGTGAATTCACACTCAAATATAAGAGAAAAGAAACACAATGTTAAAATGTAACACACACAGAAACGAACTATAATATAACTATGACCATATTCCTGACTTGGTACAGGACATTTTTTAAAAGAAAAAAATGGTGGGTTGAACCTGGTTTTGTGGCATGCCAAACCTCCTTCTTTTATGGCCATGTTAAATATAACATTAAAATGACGACACAAAATTACCGGACTACAATTCTAATAAATAGAAGAACTCATTTGACAAAGAAACACACGAATAATAGCTAACAAAAGGCACCAGGCCTAAAATTTAATACGCCAGAAGTGCGTTTTGTCCACACAAGATTTACTAGTGACGCCCAGATACAAAAGTTTGAAAGCCGAAACAAGCACAAAGTCGTTCAGCATCGAGGACCAAAAGTTCGAAAAAGTACAAAACGGTCAGGGTTTCTGTTAGGTACCAAAACATTTTTTTAATTTTATGGGTTTTTTTCCTACATATTGATTGAGGTACTTGCTGAAAATGTTTAAAGAAAATATGTGATACAGCCCAGATCACCCATTTTGATCTTCATAGAGAGTTGTTCTTAACAATTCCAAATTAAAAATAAAAGAATTCTGCAATTAGAAGTCTTCGGACGTCATGTCATTAAATAGAATTATGTTTGTGAAATTTTAATATACATTTATTTATATGAAAATAAGTAGACATGGTAGATGTGATATGATTGTCATTGGGACAAATTTGAATGATTCAAAAGAAATTGAGCTAAGTGACAGATCTGTTTTGGTTGATTGAAACGACAGACTTATTAGTTTAAAAAAAAAACTAAACTAACATAATGATGCAATGACAAAAAAGATTTAGATTGAAATATTTTTGTTCATTAAACTTTACAAAGCCTAAATAAAAATTCTGCCAAAGCCATTTAATTTAACTTTAATAATCATTTTTTAACTTTTCAGATATTGCAGACTTATGGGAGATAAAATAAAGTCCAGTCTACTGGACTTTCTTCAAGGAATATTTATTACTGCAAGAGAGAAGCCGTTGTTAAAGACTTAATGGACCAATAGACTGCCTCCATACACTGTCCACCACCGTCTGAATGTGGATTTTTAAAAAGAGAATGCCTTAGATATAAATGATGTTACGAGGGAGATGTTTTCCTGAGTCTTCTTTTATGCAACGAATGTGAAATTCTTTTTTGGAAACTGTCAAAAAAATTCCAAAAATGGACCACAGACACTTTTCTCATCCTGAAGATCATCAGCAATACCTTTATCCTGTGTAACTATATTGCAACAACTTTATCTCCTGTTGTGGATATCTTGACAGGTACAGGATGTGTTTGTCATGTTCTTTTGTTATCATCCTTCATTCAACATGCGAATGAAGCAAAAATAATTTAATTATACATTTTATGTCAGCTACTAACTTCTACAAAATGCTAGACAAACTTGTCAACCTAGTGTCATCACATGGTGGGAGGAAGCTGCTAACAACATCCAACTTAAACAGGGTCATACTAGATATTGCAAGGACCACACTGATTGCTCCCCTGTACCCAATTTCTTGCGTTTTAGAAGAAAAAAAATACATACATGTTACCCTCTCCCTTCAAGTTAAATGGTCGTTACCTAACGAAGAACGTTACAACCACTCAAAAGAACCAACTATCAAAGTACTTCCAGAACGCGGCAAACATTATTTTGAACATTATATTCTTCAATTAAAAAAGAAACAGATAAGTGAACTTTTAAAATTTCTGGACCTCAGCAGATAATACCCTTTGTATTGACCAGATGGGGGGTTTTCTTCAATTCAACAGCAAGCCTAGGACTATAACGAATACCAATAGCTTACACATGTGCCGCAACATTACAAATCTGTAGACTGTACTTCTCTTATGAAAACTTATCACAAGATTTTGATATTTATCTAAGTGACTCTAGGGTTTTTGATTCTGTTTAAATTGTAAGAGTTGAACAATTGAACACTGCAATAAAATGTTCAAAGTGTAAAATGGTTATTTATATTAATGTTTGATATCATTTGAAAATTTATTTATCAGTGTTTATGATGTATAGTGAAAATTAAAATGATATCAGATATAAACAGTATTATAACTTTTTTACTGTAAGTTAAGCCATAGTGTACATAAATCTAGCGCATTTTTTACATCATTTGGCGACAGAATCTACAGAGTACGATGTGACGGATTACCCAACTATAATAGTGTGTACCAGTCGTAAAGCAACTTGGTAAGCTCTGATGGATGTACAAGTACCCAGTCACATCTGGTCAACAACAACTCTTTGGGGTTCCGTAAGTGGCATATTGCAAGGCAAAAGTTGTGTTCTTATCAATTTTACCCTTATTGTGCAGTGACAGTTTAAATTTCTCGAACTGCCTCTAATGGTCTTACTTAGAGTATTTTTATTATTTTGTTCTCGTCTTGAATATTCATAGAATAATTTTCACTGAACGAGAATAACCTATCAATCAATGTATATATACAGATACATGGTCAACTAATCTTGCATGATTGTTCATAGGCACGGAACATTATCTTTTTGGTATTCCGCTAAAGGATCTGCGTCTTTTCTGTAACGTAGTGCCTATTGTCCATCCGACTGCATGTAATGCTCAATAAAACTTGTTAATACAATATGTGCATCTCTGAACTCAGTCCGAAGTGTTTGTTTCTAACTGGTGTATTCACGTAATACAATGTATGTAAAAACGCGAAAACTCGGTCAGTTATTACTTAGGTTATAGAGTTATATTTATACCGCGATTTAAATCCAGTACAAATTATATATTACAAGTTGGCAGCATCTGCAGTAACTGATATTATTGCATTATCTTGTTTGTTGAAGGTTTTTAGGCATACAAAAATCAAAACATTGTTTGTTCGAATGACAATGGCCATGCCTTAGGATACCTTCCAAGCGAGAGATTATATTGCTTTACAAAAACGAACAAAAATTAAACTTGTAAAGCCTCAAATTTCATGCAATGTACCAAGGCAACTGCTGAGTACTGTGCTTCCGGTGGGATTAAAATAGAACGTAAACGAGCTGCTACATTATCTTTCTAATTCAATTCAAATAAATCTTGTTTCGTGAATTATGCAACAATTTACTTATAATACGTCTTCCGGATTGTTTTGTATTATTCAAAATATTGGTTTTTTTTCTGTCGTCCTACTCGGTAACAACCATAAAACGAACTATAAATTAAGCATAAAACAAAATATAAATTAATTATTTATAAGAAAATAAACACAAATCACTAAACAAATTCAGAATTAATCTCCTGAAATGAAAAGGGACTCAAATATCATAGTGAACATAAAGTGTAATGCTCAGTTTAAAATAATTTAATTAAAAGAATATAGTGTTGACCGACTTTGTCTGTACTGTATTATTCCTTTTACTTTTTATACACGAATGTTCCTTGTTTATTTCCGTTTCTAATCATGTAAAATTTCAACCAAGAAATGTCAAACGTTAGATAGTTATTGCATTCAGAAAACCTGTCAATTGATATTTGAACACTTTGTTCATATCATATTTTTCTTTATCTTAGATGTGGGGTACTTTTGCAATTTAAAAGTACCTGCACTTGATTGGCATTCCGACTATTGGTGTTTCTTCAGTGATGCTCGCGGCCAATTATTGGAAAATACCAAACTATACACGAACATTGAAGGACTACCCAACTCGGTCAATTGTTTAAACAAGTACAAGGTCGGATAAAATTGGATATTATTATTCATTTTTTTAATTGCATACTGTGGATTCATTTATTTTCGTGGGTATCAATTTTCGTGGATAGAGAAAAAAAGACGTTTCGTGGTATACGTAAATTCGTGGATCGCTGATTACAACAACAAAAAATTGATACGTAATTCGTGGATTTCTTCTTGATTTAGGAGGTCATATAACATCCTTGGTTCGATCAATAATAAAACAAAACAAAAAAGAAGGAATTCATTGAAAAAGTTTTGAATTGTCAAAATCCTCGCTTAATTGGTCATTCTAGGTTAAAGTGTTCATTGATAACTTCGATTACAATAATGGGCAGAGACAACTAATTATTTGTTTGTTTAACAATTTATAAATTCTTGTCTGAATTTTATAAGGCATTCAAAACTTTATGATTGAAAGCTAATTTCCCTAATCACGATATAATAAACAGTGATATTAGTATAAGGTGTGAAAATAAATGTCCCTGTCATAAACAATATTACCTACGGGCAATATCCCCGTACTTAATCCTATTGATTTTTAATCACAGGTAAACCAAACTATGACACGGTAATTAACAACTTGCAGTTATTTTCCATGAACAGTTTTAATCAATTTTAAAAAGAAAATTATCACTGATATTCGATATATTTATTAAAGATTTAATCAAAATACTTGTATCTTCTTTCAATAAAAACCACGTGTTATGTTACAATTTTATCGCTAGTCAACACTATACTAGAACTGCATAACATAACCGGAAATAAACATCCAACTCCATACACATTTCTCGGGATAATTCTTCGTTGAATTCTTAAATTCGTGGTTCGCTGTGACCCACAAAACCCACGAAAATTGGTATACCACGAATAAAAATGAATCCACAGTATATCGGTTTATTAATTTCTTTGTAATTACTAACAGACAAGAAAACACATAACACTCTTAACTTTTAAGAAGATATTTCATTAAATTTTGTCTTCGTAACAAAGCATAGTGCGTACCGTTATGCGTGGTAATTTTCAGTATAAGCCAAAACTTAAAACTGCAATTCGATACATTTTGCCTATCCATTGAGAAGGACGTTTTAAAAATCTTTATAATAAAATATTTTTCTTATAAACAAGAAAATTTGTTTTGTTAACGAAAGTTCTAAGGCGCAATAATTTACCAATATATATAGAATTTTAAAATTGCATTAAACTTGCTTTAACCGGCATTTAATTACATTCATTCACTCGGCTCTAATATTCTCATTCGCTCACTCGGTCATATCAATTTGCATGCACTAAATTGCCGTGGATGAAGAAACGCAGTGTTATACAATAAATATATTTTATTTTCTCGACACTATCGTAAATGAAAAACAGATCTGATGACTATGCTGGGTAAACATTTTAACTGGCATTAAGAGTATATATACATATAAGCACATAATTCTAAAAGAGATTAAGGATTCCGATAATATTGTAGTATGACATGTCATTAAACATGTTAGGAATGTTGTTTCTGAAGGGGAAAAAACGATTATAAAATGGCAGTTTTCAAGCAACAACGGTGGCAAGTTTCCTGTAGTAGTGAGTACATCGGTATTTGGCCCTCCTTTCCTAATTATGTGCCGCCATTTTTTTGGGGGGAGGGGGTAGCGATCGTTCTTTTTGTATTTGCACCGGTTTTTTTACCTTTTTTTTTTCCTTAAACAAGTATCAATAAAACTGGCTGGTTTAATCCTAGAAAATTTTGAAAAGTTGTAGTTCGCCTTTGCGTCTAAGTTTCGTTTTATCAGAGGATTGATTGCGAATTGGTAGGTTGCCTTGTCTGACATACTGTCTAATTTGTTTTTGTAATTCCTGTTACTTTTAATGTTTATTAATAATATTTCAATTCAGACAAACCGTATGCCAATACAAACATTTGGATGTGACACTAGTCCAAATTTGAACTTTAGTTCGAGTTGCATGCATGAAATGTTGTTTAAAAAGTATCTTATTACATGTATTGGAATATCACCTTATATTTGAAGTAATGTTGGCAAATATTCAAAACCGCATCACGCAATCTTTTATATTCGCAACAATAAATGTGTTTTGAAACAGAAAAAAACCAGATTGGATTTATCAACACAATGACCATGAATGTTCTGTCGGGAATCATCATGATGTTATTAGTTGTGCTGTATACAGAGGTTCAAGTAGGAGGTTCCTGTTCGAAACTTGGTAAGATTTATAATATATACAAAGAAATAAACCTGATCGAAAGTTTGTAATCGACAGGACTACCATCTTTAAGATTATCTAGACAATGTAACTATGTAATTAAGTTCCTGATGCCACAATATGATGTATTCCGAACAAGATGATATAGTTCACATAGAGCATGCTAAATTCAGTGAAGTGGCTACATCAACACTTAATGAATAATGAATAAAATAACAATAAGATTTATAAAAAACAAAAAACACCATCGTTTCAAATGTTGGGTTTTTTTTTAGGTTGTTTGATTTTTGCAGTTAATCTCATTGTATACTGGTTTATAATAATTGATTTATTGCAGTTTGACTCTCCAATATTTTGCCTATAACTTAAACCAAAAATATTATATGTTTTGGGATGAGGTTCTATTTGTCACATAAAGCTTCCAGTTTGTTACTAAGGGACTTAATGTCCGTTTTGCATTTTCCTCGGAGTTCAGTATTTTGCGATTTTACTTTATACATTGCTAGAGTATATTTTCAGAATGAGCATTGAAAACATAAATATACGTCATAACAAATGTTCAGTAAAAAGAGTTAACGGTTTGGGTGCAATTGAATTGATTTTTAAATTTGTTACCTCAACCTAGAATTTTCTTCCCTTGAAACATTATGAAGGCCCATCGGATTTTACCATGAGAAGGGTGAGAGATTTTCATAGCAGAGAAATAGGATTTTTTTCTGTTTTGAGTTTGTCATGTTTTTGTTGATTTTGTGGTTAAATGTTATATTCTCTTACAATATATTTTATTTCGTTTGAAATTGGTGTTTTCCGTTTGCTATTAGTGGTAATTATTTATAAATGGGAACTAGTGTAACTAGTTCTGCAACAGTATGTACTATTTATAGAGTTTGATGTCGGTGTATAATGCACGAGGAAAGTTTTGGCGGTTTCTACGGGTGGGATTTAATGGTACTATATAAAGTTTGTCATTTAAATGTAATATTATCGAAGGTGCTCGCAGTTGCGTCGAATTGAAGTTGGTCACATTGGTATTTTGACAGTTGCTGCTATGTTTATTGAGTAAAGATGCGAAAGAGAAACAATGTTATATGGAAGTATAATGAATGGAGTTGAGTATAATGTTGATTTTATTTACAATTTTAAAATTAAGTCTGAAGATCAAATTATTAACGTTAAACCGAATTTTAAATATAATGTATACTTTTGGAAAACCGTTTTACAGGCTTATAATTTATTTTAGATACGATAGAATTTGGTTATATAATTCCATTTAATAATGAAGCATGTTGTGTTCATTAACCTTAAACCAAATCAGCTTTTAAGCATGCAATTTTGTTGAAAAGTCTTTATGATATTCTATAATTGTATCAATGAAATAGAGTGTCCATAATTTGTATTAAATCCGATAACTGTTTCAGTACAAAGTTCAGGTATAGAAAGACGTGTACTAGATTTGAGTCGTGTAAACAAATATATAAAAAAAAACGAAAGATCAAATTCGAAGGTGTTAATGGAGTATAAACGTTTGTACATAATTCAATATATGTATAAATTTTATTTGAAGTATAGATGAGAATTGTGATCATCAAAGATTTCAATTTTTTCCCCCTAGAAATTTGACTAAAATCAGATTATTTACTTTCACAGTTTTACTAGAAAACGATCAGAGTTTTAGTACAATATTGGAGAGCTGTAAGTATTCCGATTGTGGTTTATTTAGACGACTGATAGTTAAATAGTTTAACTTATTTGTGAAACACCTGCTTTCAAGTCGACAGCAAATTAACAAGTGCCCGATACGGGAAATCCAAAATTCTAATTCAAGCTGATACGGAAATTCCAAAATTCTGATTCAAGCTGCGAGCGCCATCTATGGCCATGCCGAATATGGCAATGAGCTACAGACTGCAACACCCACGCACCCACACAAATATTCGATTGAATTAAACCAGATTATTGAAAATATAAATTTTTTATAATCTCTATTAATTGCAATACTCATATAAGAAGACCCTATATCAATACTGAACGAATAACAATGAGACGAAGAACAACGATCAAGAGTTGTTGACGTACTTTCTAAACTATGTTAAAAATTAAACTAGAGTTGTCTCTCTTTGTGTGTTATTAATTTTAATTCACAAATACCAAAATTAAAATACTGTACAGACTTTCTGTATATTATACTCATTTATGTAGAGGTTCCATCCTCTGTATTTCATTTACAACTTATACAAAAACAATCCTTTGAATTAAAAATACATTTTATTACACCAACTTGTATTTACATTTTCATGACGAGAATATACATTTTTACTTTGTGGCATTACTTTGGCTACAGAGTATTCCATAATATTTTGTTGAGGCGCCAGGGTGACTACCGATTACCTATACACAATGGCTATCAGCTGACCTATGTTGACATAGTGTCATAAAACCCCTGGTAGTTAAACACGGTTACACCACCACCTACCATGGGGAGTGACCGGGGAAAACACTCGTATTACCAATGCTCCAGTTATTAGTGCCCCACCTGTTGGCAGGTGTAGGCCTCCCCTCTATAAGATGAGGTGGAGGAGGTCCCAGAGTCACCCATCTGTAGACCCCACCGTTACCACTAACCACATTTTCCAAACCTGCAAGTTTTAGAACTTGTCAGGCCCAGAGCAAGGGCCGAGTAAAATAATCCCCCAATCACTACCAGTCTCCCTGGACCGCCACATGAGAGCCCAAGTCAGCTACCAAATCTGACATGGGTTTTCACCTCCACAAAATTTTCATTATTGAATCTTAGGAAAAGTTGATTATGATGTACGTAGGAAAGACTCGACAACACACCCTTGTATATTATTCAAGAAAACCTGATTTCCAGTTTGTGACAAATTAGTTCCATTTGTTCTGTATAAAGACACTTCACTTGCCTTAATGGTCTCATGTAATATAGCTTTACCCCCATTTTCTGTAACAAAGTTTTTGGCCACTAAATTTCTCTTTTTCTGTTCTGTTCTATTATTGCACCCGCATTCAAGGGTGCAACATGCCAGTATCGCACTGTAGCATTGAACACCATATTATAATAACCTTTTTAAAAAAAAGCCTGGTAACGTAGGGTAGACCATTTTTACGTTTTCAATTAAACCATTCCCTGTCAATTCTAAATCTGTCAAATCATTAGCTCCACAGAGAATAATAATAAAATGAGGAGATGGTAAAAAACAAATATTCTTTTTGCATCCATTAGGGAGTCCAAATCTTAAAGAGACTATAGAGACAATAACAAGTGGAAACAAAGAACTATCGTTCATTAACTCGGAACAGTAACTTATCAAGTCCAATTTGGAGATTTAGTATGGAAGAAACATATTGATCAGATTAGTGAATTCGTACCGCATGAAAATAAAAACATACCAAACATACTTGAAATTACCATATCTGATATTGACACTGAATTCATAGCAATACCAACATGTAATTCAATTGCGATATCGAAAACTCTGAAAATAACAATGAATCCGAACAAACTAAAATAACCAAAAATAAAACAGTTGAAAATGTTAATGATACTATCGTTATGCACCGCACAGAAATAGTAAGAAAGGCACCAGAGAGACTTATTAGAAACATATGACTGTAAATATTTGTGGTTAAGTTAGTGTAGTGATATCACTGTAGGTTTAGGATTTCATAATTGAACATTAAAAATCTAGACAGTAAAACTTGTAGCTATTTCGTTCAATTGAGTGCAAATTGAATTTATTACTTTCATTCACTAGAGATTAATCTTGTTTATCTTGATCTTCTAAATTAAAAGAGGGAGGATTGTTATGTTAACATTATACGTTATCACTTTTATAGTTGAATTGACTTAAATTATAATTAATACTGACAGTTAGGAATTTATAATCATCAGATTAGCGGATGTTGTGTATTTGTTCTATAACCCTATTATTGCACTGACACATTGTTTTGTACTATGGGAGATGTGATGTGTAATAGCCAATATTCACCGTGTATATTTCCCCAAGATAAATTTGGATTCTTTTCTATTTTTAGCCTAAATTGCTCGTCATAGGTGGCCCAGTTTTCTGACCTCGTTGCCGCTAGTCTTATATCGCGCATATATTTTAACAATTCCTGTGCCCGTGTGCTGTATTTCTCAATGTAGACACTCATAAAAACCATGAATGCTGAAGTCCATTCATTTATGGACAAATAAACACTCGACGATCTTTTTTCAATGCAAATTTTCCCCCTTTTTAATTTCAAATCGCCCTCGTCCACCTCTTCCATTGCTTTTCGCGTTCTCAAAAGAGAATGAAGCTCAATAAACTTTCCCTCCCAAATGTTTTTCTTAATTTTAAAAGACACCTGTTCCCCCACTGTGTCATGAATGCTAGATTCTTGTGACGGAGTGAAATCAATGGAATTATTTGCAATTTCAAAGTTTTGGTGTAACGGGTCGTGCCTTAAAGAGAGGAACGCTCGTGCATCCTCCTCCGACTCATTACCTGATGAGAAATCAGTAGTTTCCACCGGTCCTTCTGCCACCACGTGTCCGACCCCTTGTGTTTTCTTGGCAGTTCTTCTCCGTCCAGCTCCGTCCTTCTTTTGTGGGATTTCCTCGTTCTGCATTCTCTGTCCGCCTGTCCTGTTAGCCGTTTTTCTCTTCTTTCCCATGGCCCTGGATGGCGATCCTATGGCATTTCTCTTGTTTGGCATCTTTTCTTTTTCTTTTAAATAGTTTAACTTATTTGTGAAACACCTGCTTTCAAGTCGACAGCAAATTAACAAGTGCCCGATACGGGAATTCCAAAATTCTAATTCAAGCTGATACGGAAATTCCAAAATTCTGATTCAAGCTGCGAGCGCCATCTATGGCCATGCCGAATATGGCAATGAGCTACAGACTGCAACACCCACGCACCCACACAAATATTCGATTGAATTAAACCAGATTATTGAAAATATAAATTTTTTATAATCTCTATTATTTACTTTCACAGTTTTACTAGAAAACGATCAGAGTTTTAGTACAATATTGGAGAGCTGTAAGTATTCCGATTGTGGTTTATTTAGACGACTGATAGGGAGCGGCAGAAAGTTCTGAAATTTGTGAAATTATGGACTTTCAGGTTAAAAGTGAGTTAGTAGAAATATGGTTTAATTTTGAATTATAGTAAGACTAGAGCATATGGACACCAGTTCAAATTATAGAATGACTAGGTGTTAATTGTAATTTAAAATAAGGGACATTAGAAATACCTGTTAAAAATTTGAGAGTTTATAAAACATTATATCTGTTTTATTTGAATGCAATATTACTATTAATTGTGGAAATTTAGTTAAAGTGGGTTGAAAAATAATTTCAATGTTAACAGCATTTTGCAGTATTTGTCAATTATGATGAGGCTTTTATGTATGACTATCTTGTAGAGCTTATTGGGATTCTTTTGCATTTTGAAAGACAAAACTTAGGTTTGGGTATTTTGAATATGACAAATCTAATTTAAAGCATCTTTTATATTTTCATAGAATACCTGAGAGGATTTGTTTTTTTTCCGATGCCACCGAATATGCAGATGTACTAGGTAATAAATGTAACACATTTTAAGAGAGATAAATCGGAGTGAACCAAGAGTTAAACTAGTAGAGAATAAAAAGCGGTAAGCAATTATATTTTACAATCCGTACATAACCTATTGAGTGGATAATTAGTTTAGATTTACACCGATAATTAGAATGTATAAACTAAAGAAAATAAGAAAAGTTTGTATGAAGTAGGAGCTTCAGACACAGCTTAAGAGTTTTTAACGATATGCTTTACTATTATTTACTATGAATTTTTTTTAAACTTTTTTCCGACGTAGTCGGTATAGTTTCGGTTTGTGGCATTTGAACTTAAAGACGCTTAACTATGGCAACAGAATAAGCATGCTCGAAAATCCTTTCTGTGATTGGACAAAATGCTGTCATGGTGGGCGATTTGGTTGTGTTTGAAAAAACGTCTCGTTAATTATATCGTGATGGAAAGCAAGTGAAAAACTATAATATTTGAACTAGATCTTAAAAAGATTTGTATTTTTATTAAAATAATGGTTTCTCCAATAGCTCTTTGCATCCGTGACAGCTGTTTATTCGGGACAACTATATAATTTTTAATGTAAACTTGTTGTACGAACGTACAATAAATGGTTGCGCTAGTTTCCACGTACAGCGTGTCTTTTACTTGAAGTTCCACTACAGCAGATATTGGGTTCGTTGAATCCGACAAACCTGCATCAGTTATAGAATAAGCAATATAATCATTGTTCTTCCTGACGTGGAAACCATAATCTCCTGAATTTGTACGTATATGAGCTGAGATATAATACAAACCAGGAATCTCACAAACAAATTTCCCACTGGATTTGAACGTAGCAATGTTATTTATTCCTATTTCTGATCTCACGGTAGAAAATCTAACTACAGCATCAGAAAATTTTTGAGATGATCCTACACATGCTGTTACTGCAACTGAAAAATAATATTAAATGTTAGCACACATATACTTGGTTATAACTGTTGTCAACTTTATATTATACTGTGGACATTTCCCATAATAGCTGATGAGCGTAATAGTTTCAAACATGAATAAGTGTAGTCACTATACGCGAGAGTCTCTTAAAGAAATTGATTAACTCGCGATTTCTTCATGATTAAAAACTGGTTATTAACAACAATACTATTAAGAGAGTATTTACACAAAGACAGCACCAAATTTTTAAAACTTTTTTGAGTTCCCATAAGTTCGAATTAATAAAACAGCACTATCATATATATTCCCAGTTTAATACTAGTATATATAATTCTGTTTTGTCATATACATTCATTTTATGTGTTTGAGCTTTTAATTTTGCCATTTGATTAGGGATTTTCCTTTTTGAGTTAAGTATTTTTGTGATTTTACTTTTTACATAGGATGTCAGATTTTTCAACTTCGTTTCATATAAATGATAATATATATATATATCTTCAGATGATCACCGAGGAAAATAAAAAAAAGTGTGTTTTTATATTACTGAAAAGAGTATACGGTAGGAACAAGTGTCTGATAAATAAAAAAACACAATTAAAAATATTAGGTACATTTTTTAAATTCTACTTTCATTAAATGCCAACAGTTAAATGTCTGGTGAATATTATTTTCTGCACCTTCTGGTCGAGAACAATCTAAGAATTGAAACATGGTTTGCAAGGGAAGCCGAACGAAATTAAGATCTGGACTGTCAATGAAAATTTGAGTATATTAGATACAACAAATTGGCCTTTCATCAGGCTACCTATAAATCCATATGATGTTCCTCTCGAAATAAGTTACAAATTTATACATTATACACAACAAGACGGACGCCCAATTGTTTTAATCGTTTTCATACAATTTAATGCAGTGATATGAGTAATTTACACTAACTTCCCTCTTAGACTTTACATGTCACAGTTTTATTGACCGGTCAATGAAAACTAACATGCAGATGGTCTTAGATTGCTTTAAAAGTGACTTAAAGAATTACCTCTTTTGCTGTCGTTTGAAACTTTTCCTTCAAGCGAAATAATTTTCGATACGACGTCAGCGAAAGTAGCATTTTGCTTAGTTTCAATTTCATGAACTCTATTTTTCAGATCATTGAACAGGTTGAAATGTGTTGCTGTCGTTGCGTTTTGTCTTATTTCATGACTTAAAATCTGAGTTATAAAATCCCCATTAGATTAATTTTGTTTTCCATTACACGAGAGTTATTATACAAGGCAAGAAAGTCTTGACTTCTATCATTCTGGTTGATTGTCAGTGAGTTAGTTTTTTTGTCAAGTAATTGAGGTTTTCCTTGCACATTACTCAAGTTTAAATCTTGATTAATACTTTTCAGCTGCTTCAGTTCGGACTGTTCTTGAAGGACTTTCATTGTTGCGTTTTTTAATATCTCCAGTTCGTCTTTTTGATGGATATAGCTGCCTTGTAGCAACTGATAGTTTTGCTCTAAATTCGCAAATTCTATTGTATCATTGGGTTTGTAATTTCCTTTTAGTTTTTCATCCATTTCGGATAGTTTATGTTGCAATTGGTTTGTCAGTATTCGTAAACTTTTGTCATTTTCGAGTTTGAACTGAAAGATCTGGTCTCTTATTTCTTTCCTTTCTGCTATATACATACATGTATCCATTGAAATGCATTGATTATTTACACCAGGGTTTGACGTATGATCGGTTTCAAGGAGAAATCCGTCTATATATGTTGCTAATTTTAAAACAGAAAAAAACAAAATTATTGAAATTTTCCTGAAATACACAGTACTTGATAGTGTGTTCTGAACGATGTTTTTGCTATATCCGAAACAACGCATCCACAACGCAGCTCACTACATAAAAACAAATCTAGCAGGTCTTGTATTATTTATAAAAACTTTTACTGTTTATCAAGAAATAACAACTTAAGGCACAGCCTTTTATACTAACCTCATTGGTTGATATCTTTGGCGGAAGTACATGTGATACATCCTCATTCTTTCAATATCCAAGCTGTGGGAAGGTGTTGTCGGCAAAGTAACTATATTCTTTAACTTTTACTTACATTTGCCTTGGTGGCAATATAGCCTTGGTGGCTTTAAGACCTTTGTGGTCATTTATATATGCCTTGGTGGCAAAAGACCTAGGTGGTCATTTATATATGCCTTGGTGGCAATAGACCTAGGTGGTTATTTTTATATGACTTGGTGGCAATAGACCTAGGTGGTAATTTTTATGATTTTTTACATTTGCCTTGATGGCAACAATGAATTAAAAATACTTGCCTATGGGGCGTCAAGACCTTGGTGGTCATTTATATTCGCCTTGGCGGCTTCTTGATAGAACTAGATGGTAATGTTTGACCTTGGTGGCAAAATGTTTTGGGATTTAGACCTTAGGTAGTTATTATCAACCCAGGTGGTCAGATATTTGTTATGCCGTGCTCGGTTAAACGCAGGGCAAAGTGCTATCGCTATGTAAAATATATGTGGAAGTGGGGGCTCTGGCCATTTTGGAAAATTGTAGTTGAAAGGAGAATAATAATTGTTTATAGGGTAAATAGTTTCTTTTGTTACTTTTGACTGTGTTGTGGACTATTCATTTATTTTTACATCGTACATACTGATAGAAGTGCTATTTTAAGACTTTGTTAGAAAAGAATAGAATTATTGAGAAAGTGGAATAATTTAGTGTGACATGTCACTTGATATTCATGTTTTTTATCGGAGTGATGTGTATTGAATTATAAGGTGTCTTCGTCGAGGTCCGCGTTCAGCGGTCTGTTTGATTGTACATAGAATTGAATAGAATGTTTTTGTTTTCAGATGGTGTTACCTACAGCTTTGACAGGGTGACGAATGAAGGAGAAGTAATATGACATTGCACGATGATTCATGTCAATGAGTTCGAACAACCTTTTTAAAAGGAAAGGATTTTTTCTAATCAGAATATGGTGAGAACAAATTGCAATTGAAGTAATGTTTTGATTTCTGACAATAGGAAAATAATGAATGGGGAAAATATTGATATAGTGATACTACACTAAATTATGTATGTCTGTGTTGAGAAAGGCAGAAGATGCCAATATGGCACGCCATTGGCACGGTACTAAAAAAAAATCTGTGATGGAAGCAGCTTTATAATAATTTTTCGGTAATTTCATGATGTTTTCTTTTGGAAGTGTATTTAATTTCATTGATGTGTTGAAATATGTCACAAAAATCTTTTCGCCATGGGAGATTAAATAATGGTTGCAATATTTTTGTTTTGTTTTATCTAAATTAATAAATAAATATAATGTTGAATGATTTTGTATACTAGTACAAATGTATACTTAAATTTTATGTATGGTTAACTTTTTAATTTAAATTTCTTTGTCTACAGTTCGAGGGACACTGATTCCCTAGTGGTTTTCCACGTGGATTGTAGGCAAAGGGATTTTTCCTTTTCAAAGTGTGACTAATGCTGTCTGTAGTACAAATAAACAATTTGTTATTGGTTAATATATTTTCAGCAGACATGTGAAGAATCGAGTGGAAATACAATTGTCAATGTTCCTGATTATGAAGTAAAGAGTGTGTTTGATTCAACAACAGTAAAGAAAGAGACAAGCCAGCATAGTTTACACTTGGAGGTTAAGTCCCTTTGCTTACAAGCTTTCCAAATGCTGAAGATGTTATTAGAATAATGACAATGTTCATTTTGATATGAGTTCATTGCCTTAACTCAACTTCTAAAAGTCATGAGAATTTATTGAATTATGAACGATTTTATAAAGAACTGTTTACATGTATCTTTAAATGTTAAGAAGTTTTTTAAAGTAATTTTAAAATGAAAAATATTTAATAAAAGTGTTGAATTTGTTTTGAGTATAGGGAATACTATTCATTAAGGGAAAGCTTTGCTAGTGGTGTATTTTGAGATTGGCCTGCAAATATGCTGTATGGACTATAGAGTTTTCTATGCCCATAACTTAACATGAACTGGATGCAAGATTATATCAATCACTGAGGATATGTGTATAACCTCATTGGTTGATATCTTTGGCGGAAGTACATGTGATACATCCTCATTCATTCAATATCCAAGTGGTGGTTGGTTTAAGGGCTATGTTTGGTCAGGCAATACATATTGCCTGTTTGGGTTGATGAGGTTCTTGATAAGTTCCCCCCTCTCCCACTCATAAGTACCAAAATATGGATATGTTTTTACGTTTATATTTCAATATTGGTATTACATGTATGCATTTTGGGTTGATGAGCACGAGACAACATTAGAAAAACATGAGCATTACCATGGAATCATGTTGACAAAACAAACCTTCACTTTATCGATTTTCAAGGGAAAGGTCAATTAGGGCAAGTGTATTGGCATGTTTGTGCTTACTGTTTTATTACAATGGTAAAAATAAGATTATATATCTCGGATGACAATAATATTGATTATAAGGCTTCATTTTATGAGCTCCAGGGTAGTTTTTATAACTGAAAAATAACTGTGCACTATATCCAGTGAGCTCTTCTGCATTGCATTGTGCATGGTAGTCCACATTTTGGTTTCTGAAACGTTAAGATATTATCTTGTATTCGGTTCTTTTCTCTAGAGTTTTCTATGCTGTATGGACTATAGAGTTTTCTATGCCCATAACTTAACATGAACTGGATGCAAGATTATATCAATCACTGAGGATATGTGTATTTTCACACATTAAATCAAACACTGTGCTCTAGCTTTCGTTTACATTCATTTGTCTAGATACGGCAACTAATGAGAGGGTGAGATCATAACGTTTCCTAACAAGTAAATATTGCCAAACAATAAAATATATATGTCAAATTGCTTCTTTGTAAAGAAAATAGTTAATATACACATAACTGTGTTTCATAGCATTAAAGTACATTTTGTTAATTTCGTATGAATTTACAACATGATATAAATATCATGTACAATGCAACCTATCTTTTCTTATCAAAATGCAAACAATATTTTCAATTTAATAGAACATTTGTCAAATTTAAGATATTAAACATTGTGTCTATTAACATTATATAACATACTCAGCGACCAAAGAACTAACATAAATCATTCTATATACATTTTGCACCAGTTGACATTCATAATAACTGCCGAACTCGAACTCATATTACTTGGATGGTGTAAACTTCTCTATAACACCATACACCAATGCACCATTACTCCATACACGTTACTTCTTTGAACCATTCCCATTACATATTCTATTTACACCATCCGAAATTACCCATAATGCAATTTAATTTCTAAGAAAGCGTGCGACTACAACATTATTTATTTATTTTAAAAAACGAATTTTGATCACAATATTGTTAATTAATATATAAAATCAGTTCTTATAGATATTTTGCAAAGTTTTAAACTTTGATAACCACACTTTATATACACAATCACATCATTCCTCAAACACCATTACACCATACACCATCGCACCATACACCTTCTACCATTACACCATATGGCATACACCATTAGACCATACACGTTTGTGGGGGAAGTTTACACCATCCAGGGGCTCAAAAGAATAAGACTATCTAACATACAAGAAAACAAAGGAAATGATCTCAAAATAATGGTGTCCTTACTGATATAGCTAAACTAAATTTCTTTATCAGAATATGATCGTTGATAAGATAAAAAAAATTATAACTGGATAAAGATTTCGGTATTTGTTTAAACCAATGGTCATGTTTTATCGGGAGTATGGGGAGACGGTTCCTCTCTTACGAATGCACATGTTTTACTTGTACTCCATTGTGTATTATCTTTAGAAAACAAATTCATTCTCTTTGTTGATCGCAATTTTGTTTTTAATTTATTGAACAAGTAATCGTTTTGTGTGTTGCCAAAGTTTACCATAATGTGACATTAATAAACAATAACACAGAATCATGAGAACGTGAAAAATAAGTGAGTTGATAGATCAATGTTCATTTTGATATGTATTTTTCATTTGTTTATTAAACTTTGTGAAATGATTTGATGTTTTCTATTTGGTTTTTTTTTCAGAATCAACTTGAAGTATTTACCTTCCTTGATTGCGGTTTTTACCCAGCATTGAAATGTTCTCAATAGAGGTCATGTTGGTAAAGATCGTTGAAGGTCACTGTTTACTCGGGAAATGTATCAGCTATACTTAGAGTAGGAAAATACAATAATTCAAAAATAAAGATTGTGGAATTTGTGTTACAAAAATATCTATTGAAACTTGTCTTATAGTTAGACGTAGCAATTTAAGTATATTAAACTAGAACACACCCGTGATATCGCAGGTCCGTGACTGAATCAATATATAACTATGCGTATGCCTTATTTTAGTATTGGTATTGTCATCTGATAAAGTCGTGCCGATTATAAGATGCACAGTTTTCTGTGCTTTCAAAATCTATCTGTTTGAACCCGTCAACCTGGAACCTATCAATTATTGGTAATATAAATGATTTGGAAAACAAAAGGGCCTGGAATGGAGTATTTTTTACTCAACAGTATACAGCAAAATTCTAAATACACCGTTTGGTGGTGCGCCTGTTAGATGCGGGACGTACAGATAAGGTAATAGGTAACAGGTGAATATACTATTGGTATCGGTGTTGGACTTGATCCGGAACTTCTTAATTATTGGCAATATTAATTACGTGGAAAACAAATGGGCCTGGCGTGGTGTAATTTTTAATTAACACCATTGTACTATATTAGTTATATATAAAGTTGAACTCTTTGATTCGTCGTTTTTACGTGATGACGGCTGACAAATTGGACCTCGTCATTTAGGAGATAACTGTATTGTATTTTAAGCTCCGACGGCATCAACTGGGGATTTGATGGTCGCAAATTAAGTTTACTGGCGACGCGTTAGCGGAGACAGTAAACGGGTATTTGCGACCATCAAATCCCAAATTGATGCCGTCGGAGCTTAAAATAAAACATTGTTATCTCCATTCTAATGAAACTGACAGAAAACAACGTTAAAACATGTAATTAAAATCTGTCATATGCCGTCTGCGCTTGCGTGTACGTCCCATAGCATCAATTCTCAATTGATACCATGTAAAAAAATGACGTTATCAAATCAAAATGAACGTTACAAACGTTGTTGCATTAGAATTTAGTATTATAGATATCTTCAACTTTTTTTTTAATTTGAAGTTGGAGAGACAAAGGACATGGGTTGGTCATAACTTACATCTTGAGTTGTTTATGAAGAATACGGACAAAAAGTACAAATCAAATCAAGGACTGAACACGTGTATACATGTAATACTATGGTCGTAATATGATATATTTAGATGTGAACCTCCTACGGGGAATCATAATATCGCAAACATTTTATATTGAATATGCATATATTACTAATCGACTTTCATTCCATAAACCTTTTAACATGCAATAAAATAAAATACTACTTAGTTTGCATACATTTTTGAATCACCGATTTTAAATGTCATATGTGTAATGATGGGTCAATTAAAATAAATATATCACCAGTGATTTATTCAGAGTCAGATTTACCTTTCTTAAGGCTGTTTGATACTTTACCTTCCTGTAAACTTATTTTTGATTCGACCTCAGTAAAAGATGTATTTTGCTTATTGTCAATATCATGAAATCTACTAATTAGGTCGTTGAATTTGGTCGCTGTTGTTTTTCGTCATAAAACTTGGAGTTGTAAATTGTTTCCCCATTTGAATCACATTATTTTCAATAACACGAGTCATATTATACAAGGCATGAAAATCTTGCATTCTGATTGATCGTCAGTGCGGATTTTTTTTGATCAAGTGAATGCATTTTACTTTGCACAGCATGTTAGTCTAACGCCTGCGCAACACTTTTCGTCTGCTTCAGATCGGACAGTTCTTTAATGACCTCTATTGTTGTGTTTTCCAATAACGCCAGTTCGTCTTTCTGGTGAACGTAGTTGCTGTGTAGTAATCGATTGTTTTCCTGGAGTACAGACAAGTTTAATTCCAAATCACGATATTTCTGCTCTAGCTTCGCATGTTCTATTGTATCATTAGGTTTCGTACTTTCTTGTAGTTTGTCATCCATAGCAGAAAGCTTATGTTGTAAATGATTTGTCAGTTTTTGTAAACTTTTTTTGTTTTCGATTTGAAACTGAAACATCTGGTTTCTTAATTCCTTCTTTTCAGCTAAAAACATACAAGTATCCATCGAAATACATTGATTACTTACTCCAGTACTTGATGTATGATCCGGTTCGAGGAGAAATCCGTCTATACTCGTAGCAAATGTTAACATAGAAGAAAACAAAATCACTGAAAATTTGCTGAAATACATAGTATTGGATTTTGAATTTTTGAAATACTAAGGCTTTTCTACCTCAGGCATCGATTACCTTAGCTGTATTTGGCAAAACTTTTAGAATTGTTTGTCCTCAATGCTCTTCAACTTCGTACTTTATTTGGCCTTTTTAATTTTTTTTTGGATTCGAGCGTCACTGATGAGTCTTTTGTAGACGAAACGCGCGTCTGGCGTATATACAAAATTTAGTCCTGGTATCTATGATGAGTTTATTTACAACCACTGGGTCGTTGCCACTGCTGGTGGAGATTTATTTCCCCGAGGGTATCACTAGCCCAGTAGTTAGCACTTGTGTGCTGACATGAATTATCATTGATATGGTTATATTTATAAATTAACTGTCTACAAAATTTAGAATTTTTGAAATACTAAGGCTTTTCTACCTCAGGCATAGATTACCTTTGCTGTATTTGGCAAGACTTTTAGAAATTTTGGTCCTCAATGCTCTTCAACTTCGTACTTTATTTGGCCTTTTTAACTTTTTTGGATTCGAGCCTGATGAGTCTTTTGTAGACGAAACGCGCGTCTGGCGTATATACAAATTTTAGTCCTGGTATCTATGATGAGTTTATTGTGTATTGCGTTGGGTTTTTTTTCAATTTTCTTTGCTATGTCAAATGCAACCAATCCACAACACAGCTCTTAACCTAAATTAGA
Source organism: Mytilus edulis (assembly GCA_019925275.1). Lineage (NCBI taxonomy): Eukaryota > Metazoa > Mollusca > Bivalvia > Mytilida > Mytilidae > Mytilus > Mytilus edulis. Next base: position 41,575,818 of record CM034357.1, on the reverse strand, counting down.
ACCTAACAGGTCTAGTATTATTTGTTATCAACAAATTACAACTTATGGCCCAGCCTTTTATACCGCAATCACACGTTAAGTCAAACACTACGATCAGACTTCCATTTATATTCATTTGTCTAGATACGACAACTAATTAGAGAGTGAGCTCTTAACGATTCTAAAAAAGTTAATGTAGCCAAACAATAACAAATATATGTCAAATTGCTTCTTTATTCAGCAAATGGTTAATACACCCATAACTGTGTTTCTTGAATTAAAGTAGATTTTGTTAATTCGTATAAACTTATTACAAGATATGAATATCATGTACAATGCAACCTATCTTTTCTTATCATTTATCAAAATGAACACCATATTTTCAATTTGAAAGAACATTTGTCAAATTTACAATAGAAACTCTTGACACTATAAACATTACAGCATGTACAAAACATACTTATCCACGATCAAAGAACGAACATAAATCATTTTATATATCAGTTGACATTTACAATAACTGCCGGACTAGAAATCTAGCATACAGGAAAACAAACGAGATGATCTGAAAATAACGTTGATCTGATTGGTATACTAGTAAATACACTCAATTTATTTTTCGGAATATGATCGTTGATTAGACTAAAAACTAAAAATTAATTGGATGAAATTTTCGGTATATGTTTAACCTATGTTTTATTAGAGTATGGGGAGACGTTTCTTTGCTAACTAATGTACATTTATTTTTTGTACTTCATGATCGATTGGTATTTGCTTTACGCCGCATGCGTACAAAAAAATCTATATCGCGGCGATATACTATCTATAAAAAAAATATTCTGTGAGTGTTGATCGTAAACCTTTGATTTTAATTAATGTTCTTGTTTGTTTACCATATCGTGACATTGAAAATGTTGTACCTTCTTGTGCACGTTTATTTATATTTATTAAAATGGGTTTTCCCTAGCACTTGCGCTTTTCGGTTGTTCTCAATGCTTAGGTCTTGTTGGTAAAGATCACTGTTCACTCGTATAATCTTGTACCTTCTTGTGCACGTTTATTTACATTCCTTGATTTTAACCAGCATTTCAAAATGTTCTCAATAGAGGTCTTGTTGGTAAAGATCACTGTTTGTTCGGAAAATGTATCATCTATACTGTTCGGTTGTTCACGAAAGAGGTCTCGTTGGTGAAGGTCACTGTTTACTCGGAAAATGTATCAGCTATACTTAGAGTAGGAAAATACAATACATGTACTTTAATAATAAAGATTGAGGAATTTATGTTACAAAAATATCTATTGAAACTTGTTTTATAGTTTCGTTAAACTTAGCAATTTAAGTACATAAAACATCTTCAACTTTTTTTTATTTGAATTTCATATGACTTTTAAAACTTTCAAATATTTTGGTTCATTTTATCCAATAATTTGTTATCGCCAACATTTTGAAGAAAACAATATTAACCCTCATTCTTCAGTTGCAATCCTCATAATTGACGACTAGTTCATCTAGTATATACATGTTAGAAGGATATTGCAACTTAAAAAATAACATATCATATCAGTGTATAGAAAGTTTAAAGTATTTTCCCTTTAGAATAATTAAAAAGTGATTATAATTAGAACTTACGTAAATTCTAGTGACAAGCACCTGAATTAGACATTAACTTTTTCAAATCTCAACGCTTCTGACAATTTTTTTAATTTTAAATTATTATAATATTTTTTTACTAAAAATTACGCTATAGGACACTGACAGTATCCATATTGCACCATAAAATCCCAACTATCAGTTTTCAAAGTGCATATATACACCTAGTATCTTTGTTTCTTCATGAATGCTTGACACATTGATCTACTATAATTTTTCTGTTCATTGATCTGAAATCACAAGTTTTGAATAAATTATTTGTTCATGAATAGTATTTTCTTTCTTCAAAAATAAAATTAATTTTCCTTTAAAAGTCATGTTTGTTTGTACAATTGCATATACAAAGCATAATTGTTTTGTGTTAAACTATTATTTCCTGCCAAAGATACTCATCTGGTTGCTTTTTTAAAAGTGTCAACCACAACAATTTCTAAGTATAAGATTGTATAGAAATTAAAAGAATTGCTGTGGTTATTTAACATTTGATTTTATTATTTTTGCAGAATTATCTCCCTTATTTACCTACCACATTTAAAAATGATGTAAGTTTTCTAACACGAAATACAATAAATCAAATTATATTATATAGTCTATATAATATTGAGCTGTGCAAGGTGAAAATCTAGTCCATGTAAATATTAAAAAAAATTCACATATCAAATTAATGACAGTTTCTATAATTAAGTAAACTTTCTTATTAAATTATAGCCCCCAAGAAATATGGTCACTTGATCTTCTCCCGACCGGCAGTTAAACGCTTGCCGAAGTGGGGCGTCCGTTTGGCTGTGCGGGATGTATTAAGTTCGCAGCCACGTCCGGTCAGAATGGGGACGTTAAATCCGATGTCTCATGAAAAGAGAGTGCCCCGCACTTTGCACGTTAAGAACCCTTACAACAACTCTTTGAGGGCCCGTAGGTGGCCTGTTGTAAGGCAAAATTACTGTCCCTATCCAATATATCTCATTTTCCAGTGGCAGTCGAAATTTCGTTAAAAAGACCTCCCTATTGTATTTATTGTGAACTTGTTCTCGTCCTGGATATGCATGAACTATTTGCCACTGGACGTTAAGCAATCAACAATATATCATATTAGATTATAATTTTTAATGATTATTGGCATAAATATAAATTATAATGTTTTTGTGTCTGTATTTTTCTATAATTATCTAGTGCTACATCTTTATATCATTTTAATTCATTTAGCCTGTCAAATTCAAGCCTGTTATCTTAAATAGTCTGGCTTTTTATGATATGAGCGTCACTGATGAGTCTTATGTAGACGAAACGCGCGTCTGGCGTATATACTAAATTTACTCCTGGTATCTATGATGAGTTTATCTACCTGTGCCATTCCTACTTCTTGGATGTCAGAAGCATCATAGTGTTTGACTGCCTTTTCAAGGCCCTTGAAAATTTGAGTTGTTGTCCCTGAATACGTAGGTCTTGTCACCATAAAGTCGTAAATCTGTCCAAACTCGATTATCGGAAATTTGGTCTGGTCACAGATGGTGCAAGTCACTCTATCGAACGGCGGGAGGTTTTCATATTTATTACTTGGAATCGTCACATCACACACTTGAACTGCCTGCTTGATTATCGGTGTTAAAGCAGATGAAGGCACTTGTTCTGTGAGTATATCCGAAATTATCCTCTCTTTTTTCTTCTTTTCTACTTCGATATTAAAGAACTGAGATTTAACTTATTTAAACCGGGTCGCCATGTTGAAATCTATTGTATAACCTAGTTGCCGTCCGGAAGCGTTTTTGCACATACTCGGGATATATCGTGAAAGGGCTTATTGTTTCCACTGGCAGTTTTAGTTTTCTGTTATTCATCCTGTCCTCCTACCCTGAGGAATGAACATAATATATTCATAGTTAATAGTTTCCCCTCCTGAATATGCCTGAAATAATTGCTACTGGACGTTTAATCTTTTTGTTTCCATTACAAACAGCTGACCTGTCATGAGCAAGCAATAAAGACAGTCATGCAAATTTGTTTGGTTTGGAATTGTCGGTTCTGCTTTACTCTTCAACGTCTTATTTTATTTGGCCTTTTCAACTTTTGTATTCGAGCATCACTGATTAGTCTTTTGTAGACGTAACGCGCGTCTAGCGGGAAACATTTTAGTTCAGGAATTTATGATGAATAACAATGCAAATATAAAAACCCGATTACATACATTGTACATTTTAATAAAACACACAAATTGAGAATGATTGTGAATGTATGTTAATATATTAGTCAGTCTTACGATTGAAAGAAGTCCGTATGACTTGGTTATAAAAACAAAGTACTACTAATCCGTAGGGGTTTGCTTTTTTTTTTGGTTTGTTATGTTGCAACTCATTTCTTTCTTGAATTTCCAAAAATTGAATCTGTTTCAGATTACCTCCTTTGGTATATGCCAGTTCTTCCCTACAGCATCAACATGAATGTCCGCATCAAACACATAAAAAATGAGTAATGTGGATATCATAGATATCAAGGATACAAGAAACACTGTAAATAAATAATCGTTTTAAGTGATCAAAATTTAGATTAACAAAAATACGAAAATCCGAGGGAAATTCTACAAAAATACGAAAATTCGAGGAAAATTCTAAATGGAAAGTCCCTAAGCAAATGGCAAAATCAAAAGTTCAAACACACCAAACGAATGATTAACAACTGTCACATTCCTGTCTTCGTTTAAATAACTGTTTTGTAAACTATACTTGTTATTTAACTTTTACAATTGATATACAGGAATATCCACTACGAATGTATGCACTAGTGTACACGTACAACGTATCTTCTTCTTGAAGTTCCACTACAGCTGATATTGGATTCGATGAATAAGTACTTCCTGTATCAGTTTGGGAATATCCGATGTAATAATAGTTCTTTTTGAAGTACACATGACTCTCTCCTGTATTGGTAAGTATAAAAGCTGATATATAATACAAGCCAGGAAACTCACATACAAATTTCCCAAGTGACTTGAACGTATCAGTGTTACTAATTCCTATTTCTGATCTCACGTTTGAGAATCTGACTACTTTGTCGGAAAACACTTGACTTGATAATACACAAGCAGAAATTGCCACTGAAAAAAAACATTAAATGTTAATATACATAAATTTGCTTATAACTGGTGTCTACTTTGTAAATATTTCATATATTTTCCGTAATAATTGATCAGCAAAATATTTTCAAATGCAAAAAAGCAAACATGGCGCACTTATGTTAAAAGATGAAAGACACACAACAAAAGAAATACAAGCAGGACAATTTACTAAGATATGATTTTACAGAAAACCCTTTGTCTAATAGTCCTCATAAAAATACTGCATAGAAATATATGACAGTTGTTATCCATTCGTTTGATGTGTTTGAGCTTTTGATTTTGCCATTTAATAAGGGACTTCCGTGAAATTCGGTATTTTTTAGAATTGTTACCCGAAGAAGTATCATAGATTCCTATGAGGTATTTTAAAAATTATTCCTTTGTTGTAAAACAAAATGAAATGAGACAAGTTTATGGCGGTTTTTTTTAATAATAAATTTAATAGTAGTTTAGATCAAGATAAGCATTATAAATTCTAAGATTTAAGTACATTTTTTGTCGATAGTTTTGCATAATTGATTCATTGTTGCTTTTATTTTTAAATCGTACTGTTGAAATATTGCATGGTGATTAATAATAAAAAATAAAAATAAAAAGCAACAACACCATGTTCTGAAGGAAATGGCATCTACAATTAATTTAGGTTTGTTAGTGGAAAACTGGTATGTTGGAAACAGGCATAAATTTTGCCTTGCAAGAATCTCCATAAATATTTTGAACGTATTCAGAACATGGAATGCGCTGGAGATGGCTAGAATTTATACATCGTACAGTTCCGAACAAATACATTTATAGCAGGTTTGTCTGTGAGAGGGGTGAATGCTAGGAATTATATTATTTTTACCTCTAGGTTAGTTTGTTATGAAAAGTACAAAGCAAGGACTGAAAATTCAAACTAAACACTTTTGTCGTAATATCCCATTAGATTTAAACCGCTTAGAGGATATAAAAACGGTTTCCAGAATGTGAACTTCCGAATTAGACTTATCACCTGGTGTGAACATACATGAGCAACACGACAGGAATCACGTAGGAGCAGGATCTGATTACCCTTTCAGAGCACGTGAGATCATCCCCATGTTGTGCTTTGTGAACTGTTGTTTGTTGTTTTCTTTTTTGATAATGGCGTTTTTTACTTAAGAATTTGACTGTCCCTTTGGTATATTTAGCCTCTTTTTTACGGGGAATGCTAGAAATGTCTGGGTTTAGTAACACCTGATAACCCTTGCAGATGAATATATCAATGTCACTAAAAAGCTATAATGAATATGCATATACAATGTACCACGATTAACTATCGTTCTATTAATATGTTACATGCAATTCTGTGCTACCTTTTTTTTGCATCGACGATTTTAAATGTCACATTTTCATGATTTTTATAGACAGCTCAATGAAAAGTGACATATGGTATTACTACAGATTTTTAAAACTAAGAATTACCTTTCTTGCTGTTGTTTGCAACTTTGCCATCAAGTGAACTTATTTTTGATACGAACTCAGCAGATAATGCATTTTGCTTAGTTTCTATATCATGAAATCTATTAATAAGATCGTTGAAATTTGTCACTGTCGTTGCGTTTTGTCTTAAAATCTGAGTTGTTAATTGTTTTCCCATTTGACTAACATTATTGTCTATTTCACGAGTCATATTATACAAGGCAAGAAATTCTTGGCTTCTAGCATTCTGGTTGATCGTCAAGGAGTTAGTTTTTTGTTCAAGTGAATGAATTTTACTTTGCACAGCATGTAAGTCTAACGCCTGCTTCAGATCGGACAGTTCTTTAATGACCTCCATTGTTGTGTTTTTCAATAACGCCAGCTCGTCTTTCTGATTAACGTAGCTGCTGTGTAGCAATCGATTGTTTTGCTGGAGTAAAGTAAAGTTTAATTCCAATTCACGATATTTCTGCTCTAACTTCGCATGTTCTATTGTAACATTTATAGGTTTCGTATTTTCATGTAGTTTGTCATCCAGAGCAGAAAACTTATGTTGTATCTGATTTGTAAGTATTTGTAAACTTTTTTCGTTTTCGATTTGAAACTGAAACATCTGGTTTCTTAATTCCTTCTTTTCCGCAAAATATATACATGTATCCATCGTAATACATTGATCATTTACTCCAGGATTCGATGTATGATCCGGTTCAAGGAGAAATCCGTGGATATTCGTTAAAAATGTTAAAATGGAAAATAACAAAATCACTGAATTTTTGCTGGAATACATAGTATTTGAAAGTGTATTATTTTTGCAGGTTTTTTTTTGTGTTGTCCAATGCAAGTGAGTCACAACGGAGAACACTATCTTTAAATGAATTTAACAGCGTTGGCTATTTATTTACAAATTACAACTTATACCATGACTTTTCTCCATTAATCACACTTTGAAACAATTTCTACGGTTAAGCCCTCCTTTATATGACCGGGTATTCTGTCGAGATACGGGATCTATTGACAAGGTTAGATTTTAAAGTTGCTAACAAATAAGATATGTTTGCTGAATTGTTTCTTTGTGTTTCCCGGAATAAATCCATATATTTTGAATTTAATAACACGATATAAAGATATATGCACCTAATATGTATTACCCAATCTGTCACTTCTTATCAAAGTGCAAACAATATTTGGTTTGAGAGGAGATTTGTCAAATGTGACATCTGAACCCATGAAAATATAAAATATTGTTCTTCAATGTGAACTGCAAGTACTCTAAGATATGCACTTTGTTTGACTTTAATCTATTTGGTAGTATTTTGTGTTTTGTGTCGATAAGATAAGCTAGGCCTTTTGAAATGATTGGCACAATGATATCGCCGTAGATGTCTCGCCGCAGGCATTTAGAAGGTTTCCAGATTCTTTGCCTTATATTTTGTAAACCTATTTAGCCTTAGTCGTTTCTTTGTGATTCATTTGATCATGTTATTACTTCTAAAGGTGAATTGTAAATGCTGAAACTGTTGTTGTGCACCAATAACGAGAAAACAGCGCTTAAGATAAATGATATTACTATGTTCTTGTAAAAAATTACCACAACCAGAAAATATGTATGTTTAATGAAATTGAGAATGGAAATAGGGAATGTGTCAAAGAGACAACATCCTGACTAAGGAGCAAAAAAATCCGAAGACTCCCAAATGGGTCTTCAAACAGCCAGAAAATCTAACAGCTTCAGCTGGCCCCTAAATAAATATGTGTACTAGTAAAGTGAAAATGGACGTCATACTTCACTTCAAAACATATAAATGAACTACGATTAAAAAAAAACGCACAAGACTAACAAAGGCCAGAAGTTCCTGACTTGTGACAGGCGTGAAAATGCGATGGGGTTAGATGTGTTTTTGATATATTAAAGTCCCCCTATACATGTACATGTATCTCTAGCCAATGTAGATTTAACAAACACACTGCAATACGCACAGTAAAACTCAATTCAAAAAGAAGTCCGATGTCAGATGTCAAAATTTGTTACAAAAGAAACAAAGGAAAAATTACAACGATTTACATAAATAAACAAACTTTAAGGACTACTAGCAGTTATTGACATGCCAGCTCCAGACCTCAATAAACTGATTCAAAGATTATGTCTTTATCATATGAAAATCAAGCACAATCCCTCCCATTAAAGTCAGCTTTCTATTTGTCTTTTATAAGACATAGATTTACATCAAACCAAACGTAATTTTTCGTTAAAGTAGCCAAAAAGTCAATTTGGAGATATAAATACCTAAGATTTTTCTTACTAGATCAAACTTTCAGATTTTAACTACTACTAGAACACACCCGCGAAATCGCGGGGAAACAGAGCATATGTAAACTGTAAAAAAAATTATAACTGGAGAATTCCAGGAGAGGTATCAAAAGTCAAAGGTAATTGGGGACTGGGCACATTTTTTTTGCCCTCCCCCTTTTTTCCGACAAATACCGATTTTTATTCTTTCTGTTTTTCTGTATACTATGAACATACATATATATACTATAGTTACTATATAAAACGGTCACTGATATATTAAAAGTCACCCCAGTAAACTATTGGAATTTATAGTAAATAATAGCAAATTTATACAATTTATTCACAGTATATATGTATCAGTGGCGGATCCAGAAAATTTCATAAGTGGGGGCCCACTGATTGCCTTAAGAGGGGGTCCGCTCCAGTCACGTTTCAGTGATTCCCTATATGACTTAGCAACCAATTTTTTTCTCAAAAAGGGGACGGGACCCCAACCTCCCCCTTAGCCCCCCCCCCCCCCCCCCCCCTGTGTATGTAGTATACAGAAATATTTCAGTGACCGCTTTATCTATAGTATATGTATGATCATAGTATGCTGAAAAACGCAAAACATAATTGTTCTGTATCAAGTACTAACTCAAATTATGTTTAATTTCAAAACAGGCCTAAAGGGCAGCAGAAGTCTTTTATATTTCTCAAAAAGACAGTCCGATGACGGAAACAATATATGGACGCATTTTTTTTCGTTTTCCTCCCAATATAACCCAAACTGAAATACTTTAAGCAAGGATGATAAATGCTAGAACACCCGCGAAATCGCGGGCATCCAAGGGTGGTTGAAAGTATGTAAAGTGTTGTAGGATAGGATAAATTTTGTAAAAAAAATTAATGACTGGAGAATATTTCAGGAAAGCTGATAAAAAGTTATAGGTACTTGGGGACAGGACAATTGTTTTTCAACCCCTTCTCCTTTTATCCCAAAATTTCCATTTCTTTGTTTTCTATTTATTTCAATATGAACATATACGTTTAGTATGTTATGAACATACTTTACTATAAATAAAGTGTGTTTGCTTTTAACTATCAATTCTCAGTTAACTAATCAATCCATGGCGGTCATTGATATATTATATAGACCCTCTCTATTTAATATACTTAGTGTGACCCGATGATTTTTTGTAAGAGATTTTATGACTGAAGACATGATTTCAGAAAAGGTATCAAATGTTCTCCTGGTATAAACCACCCATCAATGTAGACATAAAACCAATACTTGCACCAAATAACCAAGTATAACCAATACACTCTGAATATACACGCCATAAAAGGCTATAATAAATACCAAAGACTTTGTAAAGTGGATAGTCGCACGACAACGCCGATGCTCTATATTTAATAAGAAATAAACACAATTCATACATATATATCTACACATATAATATATAATTCAAAACAGTATCAAACAAAAACTCTCCAAATAAAAAGTTTAATAAACTTTAACCAAAATTAAAATTTACCAAGAAAATTCGACTGCTCAGATTGACGGTGTCGTGCTGAATGATTACATAGGCAATAAAATACCGCGAAAATAATTTTGAAGCGGGAAAACATTACGCCCTCTATGCTACATATGATGAAACTGAAAAGTCAATAATATATAGCTACTGACTCACCAAGTTGTCTTCATCTGTGTCGGGCGCCCTGCTCGAACTCCATGTGAATCAAGAACAATTATTCCCGCCACTTGCGGGTCTGACTAAAAACCAAACTACGGAACATGCTAATATACGGAACTTAACAAACTCCCCTTCTTTCTTTTGAAGGAACTAACTGTTCAATAATGTTGTCAATAAACGGAGATGTTCAATTCCTTTGAACTCAATATAATCCACATAGTCTATATATATATATATGTACACTATTTACAAATCTGGCTTTAGAAAGTTACTCATCCAAACACCTGTTCCCTAAGACACTATCTTGAAGTGCCCTGAGCAGGTTATGGCATGAAGCTCCTTTTTTAGTCAAACAATCAGCAAGTTGATGTTTTGTTTCAATCCATTTGACCGATACTATTTGGTGCATTTGAATTAATTCTCGAATGCTGCTAATTTCAAGCCTAAGCCTTTTTTCGGATACTTGTTTTGTTGATTTAATGGCATCCCACAATGAATGACAGTCCGTTAAGCAAGTTATTGGCAATTGAGTTGGATCAGCTTTACCATACATAAGCTCTGTATATAGTGAAGCTATAAAAATACTACTGTCAATAGCATCAGCCATAGCCAGGGTTTCTGCTGCTAGTGTGCTTCTTGCCACTCTTCTTATTCTTTTTGATTGCCAAGTTATAGGCGAGAAAAGTCCATTTTCACCAACAAGCACAATGAAATGTCCTCCTTGTGTGCCTCCGTCAGATAAATTACCAAGGGAAGAATCACTGAATACTACAAGTCTAATTGCATTATCATTTCCAAGTTTTTTGAATTTCAAAGTGACAGTTTCAGATTTAAGATTCTTGATTATTTTGTTTGCTTCATTTAAAGTTTGTACGTTTGCCTTTTTAAGAGATGAAGCAAGGTTTGATGCATCAAAGATCACATCTGGTCGACTTTGTCTTGCAATCCAAAGTATTTGTCCAATTTTAGATTGTAAAAGTTCTCTTTCTTCTTTTGGTAAGAAGTTCTTCTTTGACTCCCATACGACTTTTTTCAATAGGAATAAACTTGAGACTATTTTGATAAGTGTTTTGTCTTAAATGCAAGTCATTTTCATGTTTTGATAGTTCTATCCCAACATATGGGAATGACCCATTTTCCTCTAATTCTTCTTTTCCAACACAAAATGTTGATCTTATACTATTTATAACTTTCTCTTCAAATTCTTTTGATCCGCCCCATAAAAAGTCATCAACATGACAAGTGAGTACACCTTCTACGCTGCCTTTATTGTTTTTCCAGAAAAATACAGCTGGGTCAACCTTGGATACACTGACTTTACATTGTTCAAGAACTTCTTTTACTCTATTATACCAACTAAGAGATGCATCTGACAGACCATAGACACATTTGCGAAGTCTCCAGATAATATCTTTGCACTGAGCTTCTATTGGTGGTTTGACATAAATCTTTCTTTCTATTTCAGCTCCTTGTAAAAAAGCAGTTTTAATGTCCATTGTTCGTGTTTTCCAACTTCTTTGAGCTAGAATAGCTAGAACTAATCTAAGGGAATCTGTTCCACAAGTGGGTGAATCTTTCGGTATATCATCTCTGTTGAATTCTTCAAATCCTCTGGCAACTAATCTTGCCTTATGTATTGTTCCTTCTGAGGTGTCCTTCAAACTACATATCCATCTCGTAGAAATACACTTTTGACCGGTATCTGTGCATTCTTCATAAACACGGTTGTTTTTCCATGAATTTAGTTCTTTTTGTTTAACTTCCCTGAAAGATACATCTTCAAAAATCATAACACTATCGTCATCAGATCTAGGAAGTTCTACTTCTGGAGCAACATTTTCTAATTCCTCCAATTTACTCAAATCAACTGAAATTTCTGCTCCTTTAAGTGTGTTAGGTTCCAAGTATTGCAAGTTAAACCAGTTCTTATTACTACCCGTCACCTTTCCCGCACGTCCAGTGACCTTTGCAACACACTGTTCACCACTTTCAGCATTTCTATATTTTACTGTTTGTCCTATTTTCATGTCTGCAATTTTAGGTCGTTCTGTTTCTGCTATTGCATTTTCGACTTGTTCTTCATTATTTGCATTTTCGACTTGTCCTTCGTTATTATCAATTTCAATTGTTTCAACATTACTATCACTATCGTTTTCATTATCAGTGTCACTGTCACAATAACTTACAAATCTGTTTTCCTGAATTGGCATTGCCTTAGAAATAATTCTCTTTGCTTCTTTTTCTCTTTCAGAATTATTAGCATTTTTGTTTTGTTCTGTTTCAGGTATTGTTGATACCTTAGTTAATCTGCACTGATGCACTCTTACAAGCATCCCACCATGTCTTACAAAAACAACAGCTCCATCCTGTCCAATCACAACGCCAGGCCCTTTCCACTCTTTGTTATCTGGTCTTTTATAGTAAACTTTATCACCTGTCTGGTAGGAAATACCACTTGGACGAGTTTGTTTTCTTAATGCTCTGCGGATTCTTTCAGAACATTCACTTCTGGTGAAAGCTGTTCTAGCTGAGTGCAAGGTCTGAATATGTTTTCCAACAATTTCACTCATAGTGGTACCCTCAAGGGCAGGCAGCTTATCTGTTAAAACACTAGGTAGGTTTGGATTGCGTCCATAAACTAACTGGTATGGACTATACCCATGTTCATTATCTAAAGCATTCTTTGCCATGAGAGCCCAACTTAATGCAATGTCCCAGTCACAATTATTATCTGCTTTCAACTTGAGTAATGTGTCCGTAAGAGTTTGATTATGCCTTTCTAGAAGCCCATTACTCCAAGGACTATAAGCTGCAGTAGTTTTCACTTCAATGTTAAAGTTCTCTGCCATATCTCGTACTTCATCATTATTGAATTCACCGCCATTATCACTGTAAAGACGTCTTGGTGAACCATGTATTGAAATCCAGGATTCCAAAAAATTTTTTACAAATTCTGATCCTTTTTTTGTTTTCATTATACTCCCTGCACTAAAGCGTGTAAATTCGTCAATTATATGAAGATACCATACATTGTGTCCTAGTTCATGTAGATCAACTGCTACTGTTTCGTTAAACTCTGTTGCTAATGGCAGTCCAACCACCGGTTTAGAACTTGGTCTTTTGTTGGTCATACAAATGTCACAATTTTCACAAACTGATCTTAAAAGCTCTAATGTCTCAGCATTGTTCATTCTAGGCCTTATTTAGAAGTTTAGATAAACGGTTAAATGTTGCATGTCCAAATTGCTTGTGTACTTTAACCAATGTCTTGCGTTTCTCCGCTGTACTCATGTCATCTGTGATATTAAGTACGTTCTCCTCTACGTTAACAGGTAAATTTTGTATTTCATGTTTTGTTTTCACAATATTTACACAATAATGTCCACTAGATGTGAACTCCAATTCCACTGGTTTGTCAAACATTATTGCCCTATCATTCTTTAAGTCCAGTACAGTACCAGCCTTCTTCAATGATGCCTTACTGAGTAACAAAGGGATATCAGCTTTTACAATTTCAGTTTCAATTTTGCAATTGATACTTCCTATCTGAGCAGGTATAGTGGCACGCATAAAAGAGTTAACTACTTTTCCATCACCAAACTTAAACGCTCTACTACTTGTCACTGTAGTAATGTCCCCAGTTCTCTCTAAAAGCTGTTTAAACCAATTTTCCCCACACACAGTACGAGTACATGCAGTGTCTATGATTGCTGAACATGCTGATTCAAGTACAAATATTTCACTGACAGGTGGCTGCTCTTTTGTGAAAAGCGTTATATTGCAATTCTCTACAATTTCACTTTCAGACTCAACAAAATTTACCGAATTTACTTTGTCAGGACAGTCCTTGGCCCAATGAAAAACACTCTGGCAGATAGCACATTTTGTTCTTTTTCCAAACTTGTTTAAAGGATTAGTGCCCTTTTCTTTTGATTTACCCCCTTTATTTTGTTGTGTATAATATACCGGTTCTTGTTTTATTGTTATACTTGGAACATTACCAGTAATTTCTGAAGGTCCAGACATTCGCTCACCAAATATACGTTGCAATGCTGACTTCATAGAGGTATATTTAACATCACTAGATGCTGTTAAGGCTAGTTGTTTGTCTCTAGAAGACAGGCCAGCATTATCTAATAGTTTGAAAGCAAGGACAGCTTCTGGGAGTGTCATATCATATTTTTTAGATTTGCTATATCTTTTGTCGAATTCAATAATATAGTCTGACATTGACAAATTTTCAGTTTTACAAACGTATCAAAATTTTTGTAAGCTTCGTATGCTTTGTCCTTATCATCTCGTAAGAACGCCTTGTCCAATTGTGTTATCAGTTTTGCCATGCCGTCTTCCTTGGCCAGATCGGCAGCCGGGACATCCATAGCCACTTCCCGTGCATTTCCCGTAAGTGTAAGTGAAACAGCAAGTGCTTGTTTGTCAACTTTCAAATCAGTAACTAATTGCCAGACGGAAATTTCATTCTTCCATGTTTCGTAAGTCATTGACCTCGGGTCAAACGTAGGTGGATTCTTAAAACTTGTTGCCATTATGATCGCTATGCTCTGCTACCATGAAAAGTCAATAATATATAGCTACTGACTCACCAAGTTGTCTTCATCTGTGTTTGGCGCCCTGCTCGAACTCCATGTGAATCAAGAACAATTATTCCCGCCACTTGCGGGTCTGACTACAAACCAAACTACGGAACATGCTAATATACGGAACTTAACAGAAACACCCAGGAGAAATTAATTTCATTCTAATTTACTGCTCGTTCAAACGAATGAAATTATAATTCTCCTGGTATAAAGCACCCATCAATGTAGACATAAAACCAATACTTGCACCAAATAACCAAGTATAACCAATACACTCTGAATATACACGCCATAAAAGGCTATAATAAATACCAAAGACTTTGTAAAGTGGATAGTCGCACGACAACGCCGATGCTGAACCCAAAGAACGGAAAGCTATTTATAACTATGTATGGAAAATTATATAGTTCAAAATGTAAATAAAACAAAAAAGATATTCATTTCCCAAATTCTGAGAAACAATCCTACGTTCTGATAAATCGTCTTTCACATAGCCATCCTTTGAAGTGTCCGACTTCCAACGTCCATGACGTTTAAAAAGTCTATCTGAAAAACCAAACCTTGCAGTGGTAATAGCACCACAAGATACTATATAATCCCTATGCTTTTATATCGGGAACAAATTGAAAAATTGCATCAAAGAAAGTTCCCTCATCCTTGTATAGCTTAAAGGCTTATTTGTTGAACGAAAAACAAAAATTTCTTTCACTTGTGACACATTCCTGAATGAATACAAATTTTAATCCGATGAAATGCCACTGCATTCATATATAATTCCAAATTAGGACTGGACGCAAAGTTGTGACGTTCTTCACAATAATAAACCAGGTTCCATCTCTGTAAATATCCGTTTTTTCCGATAAAAATTGAAATGTGTGTTGACTTTCAATTAATTTAATAATAACGCAAATTCAACAATTCTGATACAAGCATAAAACCTAGATATCCCAATATACACGCACAAATGGTATGTTGTGTAAAACGATTATATGCACAAAATAACTTATTATACGCATCCTGTAATAACTCATCGGCTCTTCCTTCCAGATTTGTGAGCCTAATTTCTTTTTAACATCCTCAAACACATATTTCAGAAATTATCTAATTGAGAATCTATTGGAGAATCTTCACCAATAATCGAGTGCGCCCCTTTATACTATAGTATGCATCACATACAGGACTAGACAAAACAATATGGTTTCTGAACACCTGGAAAAAACATACATGTATTTAATAACATAATTTTAAATTGATATGTGGTTCCTTCCAAGTTTTGACATAGTTCATCAATACAATACAATAATATGCCAATAAAATGAAAAAAAAAAAAAAAAAAATACAATATAGCACATGCAATAAAAATGACCCCAATACATGAAAACTATCACCAAGTTAATACTAGTTAATTTCAACATGAAAACTATCGCCAAGTTAATACTAGTTAATTTAATGTCACCCTAAACTCCATTCTAATAGCCAACACCATAAATGGTAAATCAATATACCAAAGGCCGATGTATTCCCTCTACCAGGTAAAAAATTAGCTTTGTTAGTAGGTAGGTAATGTAAACCCAACACCTGATCAATAAATATATCTCCTTTGGGACATAAAAACGGCTAGTAAAACGCCGATCTCCACAAAGGTAAAATAATAGTACTATACATGCCTTGTACATGTATACATACGGACTTTCAATAATAGGCAAACTGGGGGAACAAACCACCCATTTATACCTTCTGATCAATTAATCTATCTCCTTTGATATATAAAAACGGCTAGTAATACGCCGATCTCCACAAAGGTAAAATAATAGTAAAATATGCCTTACACTGCTGCATGTATACAGACGGACTTCCAATAATAGGCAAACTGGGGAACATACCACCCATTTAAACCTTGCCAATAGACAGTGAACGCATCAATACACATTGAATGTACATTCCAATACCTGGAGTAAAATACAGGTAATCGATGGTTATGATCACTAACAACCCAATTAATTTCATGAGGACCCAAACAGGGAATCCAAATATTCAAAAATATGTACTGCATAAAAGCAGTCATCAGTATTTATGATAAGACTTATATAGTCTGCAGTTCCATTCTTTGCCCTAGGTATCCATTCAACCTCTAAGAACAAGTGTGCTTCAAACAAGTCACAAAATGGCATATGCAATATCTTGCAAATAAGGCTTCATACTGCCCTTATATGAACAATGGAAACAAAGTTTTGGTTATCCGTAAACCATTAATGCGTTTATCTCTCATAAAATCTGTCAAAGAAGCCATATACATTTAACAGCCGTAAGTTCTTTCCAAGTAGAACTATGGTGTACATCGTATTCATGACACATACCATGAGCAATATTCTTAGGATTTTCTACTGAACATCCACCATATCCAGTTCCACTGGTATCACTAAAAACATAGTGTGACACGAAAAATTGGATACAAAATGTTATAATTAACACATTTAAGATTTACCAGCCAGAGTATAAACTGCCCTTTACTTTGAACTGAAAGTCCAATATTAGATTCGAAGAATCATAATATAAGCCACATTCCTATGACATATATACGAAATGGATATAATCTGACCAACGGAAGCTACAGCTCTCCCATAAAATAACATAAATATCCTGAAGATCCTTTAACTTGTTTTATGGTATCAAACAGTTATGACAGTCTCTCAACTGGTATGCTTAGGATAGCTTTGTATCACTTAAATAACCAAATATATCAATGTATAACTGGAAGACCATATGGACACAACCACTTTGATCAATAAGGTCTTGTTTAACTCATGTGGCAATATCTGTACACACACTAATATCAGAATCGGTGCCAAATCCATAATCTATATACATGAACATTTCTTTTCATCACCTCAATTTAATCAGTGGTCAAGTAACTTTAGTAAATATATAATAAGCAGAACTTTATCCAAAAAGGGGGAACCAGAATAAAAATATATGAACTTTCATCAAGGGTTTGTAGTCTCAACTATTATACCTTGTCATATGTCCAGTAAAATTTAAGATAATCAGAATGCAGATCGTATATATATATATGCCTATATGGTGATAATCTGAATGTCAAACTTAAAACAATAAGGCAGCAACCATTTGATTTTCTGGGGGCGGGGGGGGGCTATGGTTTTTTTTTTGGAAAAAGAAGTTTGTTTCAAGTTTTTGGAGAAAAAAATAATTTGTTTTTGATTCGGAGAAAAAAAAATTGTCTGTTTCACCCTCAGCTGCCACTATATGTAATGCAAAATTGAAAGAAAAAAATTGTTTTCGACTTGTCGCGAAAAAAATAGATTGTGTTTCGCCGCAGGCGAAAAAAAAAGTTTGTACACAAAAAAAAACCATAGCTCCCCCCCCCCCCCCCCCCCCCCCCCCCCGAAAATCAAATGGTTGCTGCCTAAAATTCTGTTTAATTAGATTGCATAGCTACCAAGATATCTTCAAATTATACATTTAGGTGTTTTCCATAGATGTAAATTGACATGACCTATATCTAAAATTAAAACTTTCATTGCCATTGTTTAGAACAGAGGTAGCAAGTGAATTAGCAAACCAATGGTTTATCATCAGTACATTCAATAATAATGTCCTCTAAACAAAATATCTTCAATAGCTTCTAAAACAAAATCACTGTATGTTGTTTTGTAAACAAAACGGACAGCCGTGTAGTATAAAATGTATTTTATAAGCGTGTAAAATGGTATCGGTAATGAAATCATGACAACCAATGTTATACCAAAAATCAATATGTCTCTATAATCTATCTCTGACGATAATTTTAGACTGACCTTGTTCATATTCAAAATAGTCGTGTGTGAGAAAGTGTGCACTCGATTGACTACCAATAGAAATATTTAAATACTCATCTTATATAAACAATTCCGTATTTGGCCTATCGACTGCTTTCCGGTTGAATAGGCATCTATTCCTCAAATATTGGTTATCCATAACCATAGCAGGCTCCTTCCTGAAACTTAGACTGACTTCCGCTCGTGCTGGACATGTTGCAATAAAACGGGAAAAGGCATATACAACAGGGATGAGGTTCTCGAAAGGGCTTCTGTTGAAATTTTAATTGTTGTTTACTAGTGCTGAAAATTTCCTGTTGTGAAACACCATGCAGGAGATTCCTCAAGTAATGGAGAATTTGGGTCCATTGTCAAATTCAAGATAGGCAGTGTACCAAGAAAATTCGACTGCTCAGATTGACGGTGTCGTGCTGAATGATTACATAGGCAATAAAATACCGCGAAAATAATTTTGAAGCGGGAAAACATTACGCCCTCTATGCTACATATGATGAAACACCCAGGAGAAATTAATTTCATTCTAATGCACTGCTCGTTTAAACGAATGAAATTATAAATTTAGGTACTTTGGGACATGACAATTGTTTTTTCTAGCCCGGCTCCTAATTTTTTCCTCAGAAACTCCTATAATTAATACTCCTTGATATTATGAACATGCATTACTATAGATAAAGTGTATTTGCTTTTTACTATCAACTCTCAATTTACTAATCGATCCACGGCGGTCATTGACATATTATATAGAACCTCTCTATTTAACAAACTCAGTGACCGCCGTGGAAAGTTAACTTGAAAATGATAGCAAATAGCAAATACACGTTATTCATAGTCTTTGGTATGTACAAAGTACAGAAAAAACGCAAACCGGATGTCTAGTCTGACTTAAAATTTCGTCCAATGACGGAAAAATATCCGGACGCCGTTTTTTTCGTTTTTCTCCCAAAATAACCCAAACTGAATAGTCAAAAGAATGGATGACAAATGCGACAATATATGGTACCTATAGGAAACAGAGGCATGATGAATAATTTATTGTGGAAGGAAGAGAAGCGACACACAAAATGAGGTCTTCTCGTTTAATAGTATAGATTTATATAGTATGATTTTTGGTCACTTGAAGAACAATTTGTGGTAGCTTTTGTAAAAGCTCTTTTTTGAACTGTCTTTTCTGCTCTTTTTTATTATTTATGTAAATTTGCCAATTGATTTTTTTCTTCAAATTATAAGTTTCGAGTATCGTCTAATTGCATCTAGGTGCGGAACTATTAGTTTCAGTCGACATACACGCCATCTTGAATTAATTACTAAAAGCAAGGGTGTTTAGCGCACACTCTAAAAGCATATCCAATTTATATCAATAAATATCTAAAAATACCACATGCTTACATATTACCTTAAATTATGATAGACCGAAGCAGTTCTCAGTTTTTTAGAAAGCTCAAACTTGTTTGACAGTTATCGTTCAGGTCAAAAGGGTGTTTCAATTGGCTATCGCAGAAGGAAACTGCCTCAATACATCTTATTGCTAATTTCCAAACAGAAAGCAGTCATTTAGACAACTTCCTTTTTTGGTCAAGTGTCGCAAAAAAAAAGGTTAACATATAACGAGATGAGAGAAGAAAAAGTTTCGAAAGCGAAAATGTTAAAACTTTGAAAGATTATGATCCACTTTTTTAGAATACAATTTAAAATCAGAAAAATGATTTGTTTGAAGAATTTAATGGTTTAAACATGTCTCTTTGAAAAGTTGTATGCAAAATATATTGTTTCACAGGTACCCAGACAGCTTCAACAGGATAAAACAGTTGTGTGATATCAGAACTTATCTGGATTGAAATGAATAGCAATAAGGTACATGACGGATACACATTTAATTTTAATCATTGACCCTAAATCCTGTTAAACCCAATGCTTAGCCAATTGAAAAGCTAAATACAAAAAAAAAAAAACTTATTATGTACGAGGGAGATTTATTACTATAAATGAAATGATTTCCAAAATTGTTTGATGTAGATACCTTATTATGTGGTGCCGGAAATTGGTATCGTTTATTTTATTACTACCACTGGATCAATATACCTCTGATGGTGGAGCTGTTAAACCCGGAGGGTATCACTAGCCCAGTTATCAGTAAGTAGGTCCTGGCATGAAAAAGAAAGATTTTGTTTTGATCAAAATGTACTGTTATAAAAATTTCAATTCTGGATTATATCCCCCTCATGCAAAGCTCTGATTTATTTTCCGGTTTTAACTATATCCTGGTTGCACTATCCATGTCTAGTTTATTTTTATTTAATATTAGAAAGATATTTACGTCTAGATTATAAATATATATATATAAGCAAGACCTATCAACGAAACACTTTACAACCGCTTCTTGTTGCTGCTCAAAATATTCGTAAATTTACTGTTGAATTCCTAATCGTTATTCACGTTTCGAGTCTAGTTTTGCTTGATCGTTGATCTATGTACATGTATAACAGGCGACGCTTACTTACCCTCTGAGTGTTATTGTGAGTGTTCATTTTGATGACAAAAACTAGAATATTGGCGGCCAACCGAAAGGCCAAAAACAGGTTGTGTTACCGTGGTTGAATATATATGTTGTTTCTTAAATTTGTTCAAATTTTGTCTATTTTTCTTCGATGATTGTACTATTTTTAAGATCTCTTGGTAAAGCTGTTAGTCAAACACATTAGATATTTTTTTGTGCCATTGTAAACGTTTCGTAAATGATGCGTAGTAAGGGAGATAACTTGTGTTAAATACTTAGATATAGGAAGATGTGGTATGAATGCCTATGAGACAACTCTCCGTCCAACGAAATAACAATTTGTAAAAGTAAACCATTATAGGTCAATGTACGGACTTCGACACGAAGCCTTGGCCTTCACCGAACAACAAGCTATAAAGGTACACAATATTACTAGTGTAAAACCATTCAAACGGAAAAACCAACGGTCTAATCTATGTTAAAAAAAAAACGAGAAACACGTATAAATTAAAAAAACAAACGACAGCTACTGTACATTAGTGTGTTTTTTTTCAAATATATTGCAACGTTACTATGTTTTTTAAGATTCTTGTTTGATGAATTAACATCTACACGGGGTTCAATATATTTGTTAAATTTCTGACTTAAAAAATCATGAAAATTATCGTCCTAAATATGCATGAAATATTTGTCGCTGGAGTATGTGACATTTAACTGGTAACCAAAAAAAAAATAAAAAAGTCTTTTGTAAACGTGATGGTATTGAAATTCAGAACAGTAATCTCTTCACGAGATGTGCATGCATGCAGTTGATTTCTTTACCAGTATTTTCTTGATATAGGATGATAACTGTATTATACTAGTACTTCTATTGAAGTCTACGCAGAATACAAGCTAGTTATAAACACTAGACGAACGTTGTGTTAAAAAGTGAAATTCATGTGTACGATCTGTTGCAACAGGATTAAAAGCGAAACTTGCCGATATGTTTCCCGATTTACAGTAATGATACGTTAAGTGTATAAATTCTAATGTTTAGGTTTTGCATTGTCAAAATTAATGTCCTTTTTAAATCAATCGCTATATGACTACATGATTCAGACAAGATAAGATAACCTCTTTGTTCTCGTGAAATCTAAGGCAAAAAAAACATTTCGCTAGAGTGTTAACGATTGCGATATGTATGGACAACAAAATCATGATGGTAATTTTGAAACCGCTAATACAAATGGAAGTGTTTAACGACCTTGACTGGCTATACAGCCCTCGCACGGTCGGTAAACCGCTAATACTAAACTAGAGGCTCTTTTAAAAGAGCCTGTGTCGCTCACCTTGGGCTATGTGCATACGATGAATTCATGACAAAATTGTGTTTTGGTGATGGTGATGTGTTTGTAGATCTTACTTTACTGAACATTCTTGCTGCTTACAATTATCTCTGTCTATATTGAACTTGGCTCAGTAGTTACAGAGGAAAATATTTTGTAAAAATTTACAAAAAGATGATAATTGTTAAAAATAACTATAAAGGGCAATAACTCCTTAAGGGGTCAATTGACATTTTGGTCATGTTGACTTATTTGTAGGTCTTACTTTGCTGTACATTATGGCTGTTTATAGTTATCTCTATCTATAATAATATTTCAAGATAATAACGAAAAGCTGCAAAGTTTTCTTAAAATTCCAATTCAAGGGCAGCAACCCAACAAAGGGTTGCCTGATTGGTCCGAAAATTTCAGAGCAGATATATCTTGACCTAATAAACAATGGTATCAAGTAATATTTGCTCTAAATGCTTTGGTTTCAGAGATATGAGCCAAACACTGCATTTTACCCTATGTACTATTTTAGCCATGTCGACCATCTTGGTTCGCAGGCGGGGTCATCGAACACGTTTTAAACAAGATACCCTAATGATGAGTGTGGACAAGTTTGGTTAAATTTGTTTCAGTAGTCTCAAAGAAGAAGATTTTTGTGAAAGATTACAAAAATTCACGAAAAATTGTTAAAAATTTAATATAAATGGCAATAACTCATTATAGTCCGGCTGATTGGTGAAAAAATTGTGGGTTTTATGATAAAAGCACCAAATTTTGCATGGTAGTAGTTCTGGGTATTTCAAAACATATTAGCTATGGACCCACCTTGCAATTTCAATATGGCGGCTTTTTCCAAGATGGCCGCCATAAAATATCAAAATCTGAATATATAACTTATATAAGGTCAGTTTCAGGTCCAAATTTGGCGCGACAGTAGTGAGAGGTGTTTCAAAAAGTAAAGACTATGAATACATCTTGTAATTTTAATATGGCGGCTTTTTCCAAGATGGCCGCCATAAAAAAAATCAAAATCTGCGTACATAACTTATATAAGGTCAGTTTCAGGTCCAAATTTGGCGTGACAGTAGTGAGAGCTGTTTCAAACAGTAAAGACTATGAATACATCTTGCAATTTCAATATGGCGGCTTTTTCCAAGATGGCCGCCATGAAAAATCAAAATCAGCAAATATCACTTATACATGTTGAAATTCGGGATGTGAGTAGTCCTGGATTATTGGTACAATAATACCTATGAACAAAGTTAAAATTTCAAAATGGCAACTTTTTCCAAGATGGCCACCATATAATATCAAAATCAACACATATACATTAACACTAAGTGTCCTTTGCTACACGCCAGATTTTTATACTTAAGCAAAGCATCATTGACTCTCTCAATCTTAAAAGATTTGTGAAGAAATTATAGAAAATCGTAACTGCGGTACCCTTCTTGCAGAAATATAGCCTGTAGATACTGGCGTTTTTCCAATATCTTAACTAGAATGAAAACTTCTCGACTCAAACCGCTTCTTTATGATTAGGTGGAAGATGACATAGTTATAATCTTAACATAATTGCAGTAATATGATGATTGGCATGACCTCAGGACATGCTATTAGCAAGGCAGTTACTTCTTCAAGTCAAATATTATTTTGGTGATGCAATTAAACAGGACCACTGCAACATATTTGTATGACTACGATACATGAATAAGCTGCACATACAGATAGTTCAAAAAGATATGATGTAGGCATGATGTCGTTTATATACTAGTATGATCCAACTATTCATTTATCTAAAGTGACTGTACAGTACTAGCAAAATTCCATCTATTCAGTACTGAATATGTTGATCGTTTCACGAATGCTAATGGTTTTACAACTGCAGAAATGAACAATATTGAAAACAACTGGAGTTCAGCTGAGGCTAAAGAATTGTAATTTAGGAAAACATTTCAATATTTCGCAAAGTCTTTTCCCACTGTCATTAAAACATGACTTGTTTATCTTTTTGGCAAATATTCAGATGCATTCAAATTATTCCCTTGAGACAACTACTATGCTATCCATTTCACAGTTACTTTCTGTTTTAGTCTTCTATATATACTACAATCAACTCGACTAGAACCATCTTTTAATGTATATGACCCTTTTACAGCTGGATCCAGGACCAGTTAAGGAGGAACTAAATGACAAAATGTACAGTTTACTATGGTTGTTTATGTATGATCCAATTATTCATTTATCTTCAGTGACGGAACTAGAAGATTCCATCTATTCAATATTGGATATGTATAACCTGTCGCGAACGCTGGTGGTTTTATAACACCAGCCATTGACAATATTGCCAACAACTACGACTAGAGAATCATACACATACGTAGGACAAACATTGACTTATTTCAGCATTTTTTCCGTCTAACTTGGATAATTCGTCTTACCCAAATGGTTCGAAATGTTTGCATTTCTATTTTATCCTCTGATACTTTGACCAATATATAAGGTGCCAGCACAGCTGGTCGTACTATTGCTACGACATAGTTACAAGTAACATTAGCAAAGATTACGAAATATGCTAGCACTAACCAAAAATAGCAATGCGTTTCATACTTACATCTAGTAAAACTGTTTTATGGTTAGCACTCTGTCAATTGTCTTGCCAGAAAAAACATGTATGTTAATCCGGTAAAACTAGTCAATTGTGCAACTCTCCCTGTACATGGTATATATATACAAGTCAACAAAATGATAACAAAGATGGGTTGAAGCAGATGACAATGCAAATATTAAGTATGTCTTAACATCAGTCCAAGCATTAAAGCCAAGACAAATAGCCATCCGCATTTAATAATGTTTCAGGAAGAGATCAAATCTGTCACTACGAATCGACATTCTCTGAATACAATCCAGCAATGTGTCAATTGTTTTCCTTGACATGTATCAATTATTACTTGTGATCAATCTTTCTTTGTTGGTGCTGATGCCAAATTGGAACAGTGGAACATGGTGAACACTTTGCATTAGAGATATTATACATAGTAATGGCATTATTGAGAAGCTTACGTGATTGGTTAGAAAGCTGTAATTGAACATAGTTTTTCGTGAACAGCAGATTCTTTTCACAGGCTCTCATGCATAATGAACAAGATATATCCATGAAGTTACAGCATGTTTACTTCTCATTCTTATACAAAGATCCTCAAATAATTTTAAGATAATGTTCCTTCTAATGTATAAAGGTGTTATTATGCTGCTTATTCTGTGGTTCTTAGGATTTTCTTATCCAATTTATCATAGTGTCTATGTTCTCTAGTATGTGATGTACCAGTAACTATACATTTCTTGTGTTGTAAAAGTCATTTGGAAATGGTATATGTAGATCAAGCAATGATTAGAGTTAAGCACTTGTAAAACAAGAAGGCCGGGCTATCGTATTGAATGTTATTAATAATATCGCACAAATACAGCACATAAATAGGAAGTCTTTTATAGAAATGGATATATACCCTATTGGATATTTATCACAAAGGTATCAACATTTTGTATGAGCTCATAAAATATTGTTGAAAGATACTCTAGCGGTAGATAAAAATGTGGAATGATTATGATTTTATGTACATTTCTTTTTCAAATGTGGTGAAGAGTTGTGCATAGACTAAATGGGCTGTGCTTGGTACGCACTTTTAAAACTGCTGTGAAAATATGTTGTTGTTTAAATGTTAAAAAAAGATTAGGAAGACACCAGGAGCAACATAAACCCTCTTATAAAACAGGGGATTTTCTCAGGTGTTCAATGGAGGGTCAGCAGGTGTTATTGGTTAAATAGATTGATGAGTCATATCCAGTATAATCACATTAACACCATTTTCTACATAAGAAAATGCCTGTACCAAGTCAGGAATATGACAGTTGTTATCCATTCGTTCGATGTGCTTGAGCTTTTGATTTTGCCATTTGATTGTGGACTTTCCTTTTTGAATTTTCCTCGGAGTTCAGTATTTTTGTGATTTTACTTTTTTGGTACAAGCATATGTTAAGTATACCAACATCTTTTTATTTTTGTTATCTTATATTTGACCAAATTTGAAAGTTTGACATGAAATTATTTTTCCCATTTCTGTATGATGGATAACACTGCTTTAAAAACTCATTTGTTGACAACACAGATATGAAAAAATAAGGGACAAATCACACAGCATTGACAATTTTTCTTAAAAAAAGATACTATGACTCGGACAAGGAGATGTGGAACATGTGGTATGGGCTTTACTCATTGTTGAAGGCCAGCTGATTACTTATAGCTGTTAATTTTTGTGACATTTGGTCTCTTGTTGAAATTTGTCTCATTAGCTATCATACCACATCGTCTTTATTTAAAATCATCATTTGTGACTTAGACGGTACACAGTCAAACAAATCATAAAGGCGTCATGAAAACGTTCGAATGTTATTATGGGATATTTGATTATCTTGCAAGCAATGAATTATGGAAACACAATCCTTAGAACGTAGTATCAACTGCAAATAGCAATTCGAAGAATGAAAAGAATATCAACAGAGCCATGTTTTAGTTTAGATAAATTAATTTTTCACATTTTTGGCGGCCATTTTGAAATGTCCGCCATTTAAATTTTGTTTAAAATTTAAAATACCGCCATGACTTACTTTAAGTGTTGAATCACATTTTTTTATGCTTTAAAAGTAATAGATTTGAACAAAATTTGCTTTAATTTTAAAGTGGTAACTGAGATTTTGACTGATTGGCAGCCATCTTGAAAATGGCCGCCATATTGGATTTTTCCGGTTGGGTCATTAGCTTAAAATGACAACAATATATAGATCTACCATTGTGCAAAGTTTCATGCTTTTATCATCAAACCCACAATTCTTTTGAAATTATGCACGAATCAGCTGGACTATTAAGCAGTCAACTAACCATTTTGGTCATGTTGACTTATTTGTAGATCTAACTTTGCTTAACATTATTTCTGTTAACAGTTTATCTCTATCTATAATAATATTCAAGGTAATAACCAAAAACGGAAAAAAAATCCTTAAAATTGCCAATTCAGGGGCAGCAACCAAACAACAAGTTGCCCGATTCATCTGAAAATTTCAGGGCTGATAAATCTTGACCGTATAAACAATTTTGCATCATGTCAGATTTGCTTTAAGTGCTTTGGTTTCAGAGATATTAGCCAAAATCTACATTTTACCCCTATGTTCTATTTTTAGCCATGGCGGTCATCTTGGTTGGTTGGCCGGGTAATCGGACACATTTTTTAAACTAGATACCCCAATGACGGTTATGGCCAAGTTTAGTTAAATTTGGCCCAGTAGATTCAGAGGAGAAGATTTTTGTAAAAGTTAACGGACGACAGATGACGGACGCCACGTGATGAGAAAAGCTCACTTGGCCATTCGGGCCAGGTGAGCCAAAAATAAATTGAGATATTTCTAAATTTTATTAAACATTAATAACGGTTTATTGGTTCTAAAACATTTACTACAATATATTATTTACAAATGTAACAATAATGATAAATATACCCCATATGTATTTCTGGGACCGTGTTTTAACCTTTTGTTTTTTGGGGTTTTTTTTTTTACGGTAGTGTTATTTTTCGAAAGTATTTCACCTCATAAACTATGCTATTTATGTCGTATCATAAACACATATTCTATTAAAATTGTCAAATCTTATTGCAGGTCCGAATTAAATGCAATTTTAACTGTACCTTATCACAATGTTTCGCAATTTTTTTTTATCGTATTTATAAAATATGTTATGAGTAAATATGCCGTGTTAACATGGTTAATACTGAGAAATAATTTGTAAATACTAATATTGAAATTTGATCCGTAATGAACACTATATCTGTATACATTTATATTATTTATATCGAGTAAAAATGCAAAACTTATTTAAAAGTTCTACAAAAACTATAATAAGAAACTACACTCAGATATAATATATATATATGTATATATACATTTCTGTCTTTAATTATAATAGGTTTTTTACAATCATTCAAGCCAGGCACGAAAAACCTAATCGGGATGTTGTTATGAATGACTGTGTTTAAATTTGAAAATATATAGATAGTTTTCGAGATGTGAAATTCTTTAAATCTTAACCTCTGATTGCATATTGGAATTGAATCACTGTAACAGGAGGGGTATTCAACAGCACTCAATAGTTTTAAAACAAATTCTGAACAATACTTTAAATTTTAACCTCTGACAGGATAGTGTAGTTAAATCACTGTAACAGGAGGGGTATTCAACGATACTTAGAGTTTTAAAAAAAAATCTGAACAATACCTTCCGACGAAAAAGCATCTCAGATATCAGGATGATCTTTATTCGTCAAACGTTTTAAACTGTACTTTTGCTTACAAATTTAAAAATCTATGATGAATTTATTCTAGTTGATACAACACGTCGTAATGTGATGATCAATTGATCTGATAAATGATGTTCATAGATTTACAGCCGATTGCATTGAGTGTGTAGGTATATCTAATATCTTTGGTTAGCTTGTTTGCTAGTTGAACCGAGAAGTCATTATTAGGTAAGATATACTACCCTCCTTTCGAAGTGGTCTAGTCCTACAGACAAATTGATTGGTAATCTGTTCGACTAGTCTACTCTTAAAGGAGTGTAGTTTACCTAATCTAATAATGAATTCACGGTTCAGCTAGCAAGCAAGCTAACAAAAGATATTACATGTATCTACACACTCAATGCAATCGGCTGTAAACGAGACAGGACCTTTTGTATGCTAGCTGAAGGATGTTATATAATCACGTGTTATGTAATCACGTGTCAATGAAATGTTTTGATTACTCATAATAAACAGCGTGCACTGTAGCAACAGCGAAGAGCGATCCATTTCGGTATGAGGAGCAGGAAAAGTTATCGGTAGAAGGCGACCAAATACACTGGCTTGCCATTTCTACGCCTTGCTCTAGACTCTGTCCAATAATTACATTAGAGATTATTCTGTATCGTGGAAACCCCATCTTTTTCACTCTGTTCTTAATCATTACAGAAAGGTCACATGCTAGATTTTTACACCGATCCTTTTCATATGTTTCATTACATAGTTCTTTTTCCAAAATACTGCTCACAACATCTTCGACTTTCATGGCTCTGAACTCCTTTCCTTCGTCGGGGTCTGTCTTGTAAGTGTTTTCCACCCGTATCTTAGGCTTAACTTCTTCTGGTGCTGTTGTAATGCTAAGTCGTCCTTTGGTCATTCGACGCATGCTTAACAAACCAGTTGCTATACCCTTAGATGTTGATCTTCTTTTGAGTAAAGATGCGGGATTTGGTTTTTCTTCGTCTGTATTGGCGTCTGATATAATTGACGGACGTCTCTTCCATGTCCCAAATACTTCCCCGTCAGTTTTTTTCTCTGAGGGGCTTGTAGCATTAACCTTCAACAGATGAGAGAGATTAAACGAAATGATTATCGCAATATCATAGGCGATTCAACAAAAAGGAAAACATTTACATATTTATGAATATCATCCCACACATTACATATACTCAATATACTCCTAATATATTTATCCAATGCTAGGCTTCCGTTTTCTTGCAATGAATATCGAAGCTGCCAATATTTAGAACTATAGTCAATTTTGTATTTATATGAGTGTTTTAAACGAACAACTGGTTATATTCGCATTAGAAATATAAAAAAAAGGATATATCAAAATAAACTCATCATGGTAGATACCAGGATTACAATTTTATATTTACGGTAAACTCCCGTTTAGTCTACAAAAGACTTATCAGTGACGATCGAATCATAAAAAGTTGAAGAAAAATAAAGGCCAAGTAATGTATAAAGTTAATTGTGAACTTTCCATTTCTATGCAGTAACATTCCAGCAGCGCCTGCATACGTAGTAAATATCTCCCAATTGATACAATATGCCCGGTCTTGTATTTTATATCATATGATTTCCTTGATAGGGGATTGCTCTCATAAGAAAGCTATTAAACCAAGAGTTCAGATTGGTGAAGTTGAAATTATCCATTCGTTCATTTTACGGACGCCATCACTGGTTGGTTGTATATAATTTGTCTGTTTTGTCTTTTTATTTTTAGCCATGGCGTTGTCAGTTTATTTTTAATACATAAGTTTGACTGTCCTTCTGGTATCTTTTGTCCCTCTTTTAAAGAGCATGAACTTGCTAAATATAATAATAAGAGTTATCCATCGCGTTTTCTTTTTTTTTATATATATATATAAAAATGTGATTCATGCAAAATATGACTCTATTCAATCTTTTATTTTGTATACTAGTAATATGTCTATATCGGTCTGAATTAGCTGCTTAATGCAATAATTTAACATGAATCCTGAACTTTTCAACCAATTTAAATTTATCTAGGAAAAAAAATATTCGAGAGGAAAAATGCTCCCATCGTAAAATATATGTATGGGAATAAAATGCGCTCCAATAAAAATGTTCCCTGTCTGATATATACTTACTTTTATGGCAACCGATGTCGACATGGTCACTGATGATGATATGTATCTGCTACCTGAAAGGAAAAGGAAATATGTGTAATGGTCCCAATAGAGTCAGTAGTTCTGTGAATTAACTCGATGCGTGATAACCTGATCGTACTACATCTTTAATCAAGTTATTATCTGAATCTAAGTCGTTTCATGAGTTCCCAACCCATCATAAAGGAGAAATTCCTCCCATATGTTCCCATTCAAATGTATCGATCGTCTCCCTGGAAGTCCCGCCCTCTTTAATTCGACAATGAAAGAGGACTAGAGCGAATAATACAACGGCGACATTCAAGAGACGTAAGTCTAAGAGAACCGAAAACGACATTGCAAAACACGAAAAACTTTTAAAAAAAAAGATTAACAAGTTACCCGGCAAATCCTTCTCACAAAACAAAAGACTGAACTACATATATAATACGACAAAAAATTGGGATGCATGGTATTGGGTGCCAACAAGTGTGAGAGGAATATGTTCATCGTGTCTTTCCGTCATGTTCCTCTTGTTAATGAAGATTCGATGATGTCACATGAAACTTGTCCGGATAATGAGATGATTGCAGGTGCTCCAGAAGGGAATGCAGATCTTTCTTCGCATATGGTACAAGCCATGTTGCTCGTGGTAAGACTATTTATTAATCGTACACATTTTGAATAAAAAAACTGTTTAAGTTGTTAGCCGTAACATGAAACGATTTAGGATTTTCACCAAATACAAATTACACTGTTTTGAAAAAATGCCCGATACAGCTTTAAAAAAAGAACATGACTTTTTTTGTATAATATGCTTTTTGTATATATATGTCTTCAATTTCGATAAAAGCAGCGTATAGCGCTGCGTAAGATTTGCATTCTTTAAAATTTGGAAATACATTGAAGACCCATTGGTGGCCTTCGGCTGTTGTCTGCTCTATGGTCGGGTTGATGTCTCTGACACATTCTCCGTTTCCATCCTCAATTTTATATGTATGTAATGTCATGGTCCAAAAAAGTTTCAGTATACGGTATAAAATAAGAATATGTGGTAGGATTGCAAATGAGACAAATCCCAACAAGAGAACAAATGGTATAAACATTAACAATCATAGATCACCGTAAGACCTTCAACAATGAAGCATTATACCGTATATATAGTCCGCTATAAAAGACCCCACAGTGACAAATCTAAAAGGTTAGTCAAACGAGAAAAACTAAAATAAAGAACTCAAAATAAATATGACAACAAACGACACTTATTTAAAAAGGGCGGATTTTCCCTAACTTAAGTGTTAAAAAAGGTTTAACTCTTCATATCTTTAATATTAAAACACCGATAGCTTATCGTATGTATTTTCAACGGTTGAGAATCAAACACACAGTAAATTGAAACTACCTACTAGTATATTGAATATTAAAAATATCAACTTAATAGATATTAACCGAATAATCCAGTCGTCATATTCCTATCTGTGCGATCACTATTATACATAAACTCCACAGGAGACTGACGTAAGAGGGCGCTGTATTTGTAACAAAAAAAATTGTTCCGGCGTGACATTTGTTCCGCCGGAACAAATTTCGTAGGAAATATGTTCCACCGGAACTTATGTCACAGAAAATATGTTCCAGCACTATAAAATTTGTTCCGGAACTAATTTTTTAACCAAGTGTGAAATAAGTTCCGGAACAAAAATCACAGCACCATGAGTTTTGTTCCAATATTAATATTGAAAAAAAAAGTGAAATAAGTTCCTGTGATATTAGTTTTGAATGAAGGTATTTTGTAGAAATCAATGAAAATGTTCTGTTCGAAACATTTTTCACAGAAAATAAGTTCTGTGCTTGCATGGGGTACATTTGCAATTGAAGGCATGACTGTAGGATGAAGATGAGAATTAAAAGCGATTATAATGTATCATAATTTGTATCTATGTTTTATCGTTTATGTGGTATTCGACCTCCTTGTTTCCTGTTGATCTGTCATGGATGTTATAATCATACATATACTTAGCTATGGTCATTGCACAGTTTTTAAAGAGTGTGTCTTTTGTTTCTCTTTTAATTTAACTGATCAGTCACTTTGTCATTTTCAAAAAAGTACAAATCTTCATCTTTAACCGTTATAATACTTTTTTTTCGGAATGACTTTTATTATTTTTTTCTTATTCTACTCTTTCCTGGCTCATAAGTGTCATTTTTAGTATTATTAAAAAAGTATGTTAATAAATTTTTGCTTTACTCCATATGATCCAAATTGGATGTTTACACTTTCTATTTATTACATTATCAATATAATAGATATAGGAAGATGTGGTGTGAGTGCCAATGAGACAACTCTCCATACAAATAACAATTTAAAAAGTAAACCATTATA
Source organism: Mytilus edulis (assembly GCA_019925275.1). Classification (NCBI taxonomy): domain Eukaryota; kingdom Metazoa; phylum Mollusca; class Bivalvia; order Mytilida; family Mytilidae; genus Mytilus; species Mytilus edulis. The sequence continues at coordinate 41,542,544 of CM034357.1, read as the reverse complement.
GGTTAAAGTACGGCCTTCAACACGGAGCCTTGTCTCACACCGAACAACAAGCTATAAAGGGCCCCAAAATTACTAGTGTAAACCCATTCAAACGGGAAAACCAACGGTCTAATCTATATAAACAAAACGAGAAACGAGAAACACGTATATATTACATAAACAAACGACAACTACTGTACATCAGATTCCTGACTTAGGACAGGTGCAAACATTTGCAGCGGGATTAACCTTTTAATGGATCCAAACCTTCTCTCTTTTTCTGAAACAATAGCATAACATCACAACAAAGAAAAACATACGATAAAATATCAATTGGCAGACTTAACTCAATCAAAAAACGTATGATTAAACAATGAACGAATAAATTTGATCTGCGATTTCTGAATACAAATGCACAGTTAATTCAATATTAGAGACAAACATTCATGACCAAAAAGCTAACAAACAAATTCAAACACAGGACATGACTGAGAAATATTTAACCAATCAATGTTCACTTTAGAAAAAAACCGTTTTTTTTATAATCTTGAAGTTTATACAAATGTTGTAAGAATAAGTGAAAAATTGAAGATATTAAAAATAATCAAAGCTGGTGTACAGACAAGATGCATGTTTTTTATAATGACTTTAAACTTACTGATGACAATTGCTCAATATAAAAGATAACTTGTTTTACCAGTGGAACATACTTCACAGACAAGGAACTTATTTCACCAGGTGAGGAACAAATTTCACAAAGCCAGAACTTATTTCACCAGGTAAGGAACAAATCTCACAAACATGGAACTTATTTCACTAGGTAAGGAACAAATTTCACCCATCTAGAACTTATTTCACCAGGTAAAGTGTGGAACTTATTTCATAGAGATGGAACAAATTATATAGAAATTGTCTGTGAAAAAAGTTCTCCCAGACCATAATTCCTGTGAAATTAGTTCCACTGGAACTTTTTTCACAGGAACAAATTTTGGCTTAAATATTATCTTAGGTAAATTAATATCAAAAACACCATTGGTATATATTCTATATTTTTCTTTTGAATAAATATGATTGTATAACAAATAAAATTGATAATGGAAATGGGGTATGTGCCAAAGAGACAACAACCCGACCATAGAGCAGACAACAGTAGAAGGTCACCAACAGGTCTTCAATGCAACGAGAAATTGCAACAAACAATTGATTTGAAGTTCTATCAATAATCAATTTCATACATTAAAAAAAAACGCAATGTTATTTTTAAAGTAATTTAAAAGAAAGGCTGAGGATTAGAAAAAATATTTTTCATGGATTACATGAATTTAAAAACTTCAAAAAAACAACTTTGGAGTGTAAAAATTAAGTAAGTGTTTTGCTACGCTTGGTTTAAACAAGTGAAACCTATATAATGAGACCCTGCATTATTGATAGAACTTTAAATCAATTGTTTGTTATAAAACCATTTTTCTTAAAAGAAAAATATAGAATATATATGCCAGTGGTGTTTTTCCAAGTGATATTGAAAATAGTCTCGCGAAGCTAGTTTTTTCTCAATTAATAACACGAATAAACTTCGTAAAAGTAAAATCTTAAGAATACTGAACTCAGAGGAAAATTCAGAACGGGTAGTTCCTAATTAAATGGAAAAATCAAAAGCTCAAACGAATGGCTAACAACTGTCATATTCCTGACTTGTTATAGGCATTTTTTTATGTAGAAAATTGCAGATTAAACCTGTTGGCAAACTATATTTAGGATATACAAGTATATATGCAGAGGTAAAAAATCTTCAAACAAAGAGAAAAAAAAAATATTGCAATGCTATTGTAATTCCCTTTATGTTTTGATATATTACTTAAACTCACGAGCGATTTACATTTTTGTTCTTTTTAACATGGAAAGTGGGTTTCATTGACAATTTCAACCTCACCATATCTTGTTTTTCTTATGACATAAATGAATTAGAAACAAGATGAATGTGTATTTACGTAATAGTCCCCGTATAGTAGGGTGCCCAATCAACAAATGTTATCGATTTGCCTTAACGGAATAACACACGGCTATATTTTATATCGTTGGAAAGAGGAGAACAAGCCTCATCGCAATAGCGTTGTCGTCGTTGTCTGCCGTGGTCACGTTTTTTTTTAATGAGGGTCAAAGGTCAAAGCAAAAATTCAAGAAAAATGCACATTTAGATAGCTCGTTTCTCCTACATATATGCATTTAGGGCAAAATAAATCGAACTAAATTATAGGAAAATATCTGTTGTATCTACATTTAGAACTTATTTTATATATTTTAACGCCAAAAATGACTTTAGATTGACTTTTTTGTATATGGGGTGCAATTGAAAATTTTAAACAACTATTAAATAACAGTGACCTTGACCTATTTCAATTTCTAAATTGGATTTTTTTTTTGTATTCAATTCGATACAAGTAAGATCTAAACATGTTTTTAAGATCTTAACTTTAATCATTTGTCGGGAAAAAAATGTGTTTTTCACGTCTTTTGATAGTCAGGTGTTCGTCAATTTCTAGGTAAAAATCAAATTTCTGTTATTGGGTGTGAAAGAGTATATATAAATGAGTTTTCGAAATTAACGTCGGGCTTGGTTGAATATCAAGCTATGTCTATAGCTTTGCTTTACAGAAGTAAAAAATAGTGCAAACAGAGAAAAAAAAGTGGGGAAAGTTATGAAAACAAAACATGTATTAAAAATAGGTAAAACACTCAATCCTACATATTAAAGGACTAAATGAGCAACAATTGGCTATATTGTTTACAAGTATTCCAAAAATATAATAAGAGAGAGGGTGATAAACAGCACCGATGTATTTTTACAAACAATTGCAAACAAAAAAGGCGTGAGAAAGCAAAGGAACATAAAAAACTTATAAAATGAAGACAAGCACACAACAGCATGGCAAAAACACGAAAAAGAAAAAGAAATACAAATAGAAAATTATGATCGAGGCTAGCATTACCTACTACATTATATGGTCTCTTGTAGTTTAAGTCCACCAACCAAGCCAAGGGCAGAGAACATATGGCAGGTTTATTATTATTATTATTTTTTAACATATTTTTCGGAATCCCCACTAGATAGATTATTACTATATTTCCCACGATTTCAAAATTGAGTATATATTTTACCGGTATTTATTGTTTTGAAAATGTTATGGACTGCTTAATTTTCATTTGATAGCTAACAATGATTTATAAAGGTACATACAGAAAAACGAAATCTTATACATCGTCATCTTTGTCGTAATCAATGTTTTTAACTGCAACCAGACGAGTATTTACATTTTGACATGTGTCATTTGCCTGACATGGGCATAAATATATATACAGAATAGATTTTGTTCTGAGCAAATAGCACCCTTTGAATCACAGATTTCCCTTACAAGTACAAACTAAATCTTGCAGAAATTCGGATGACATATGACCTTCGAGATAGAAAATAACAAGTAATTCTTATTTTCCCATTCGAACTAAAGAGGAGAATGTTAGGGTAGTTTTGCTATATGGGAAGACACCAAATTTATGTCTTGAGTGAAGCTCTTATTATATATTGTTTAAAAGTAGATTCACAAGGAGGAAGTTTGACAAGGGAGAAATTTCAAATTGTAGCCAATTTTACGCTCAATTTGTTTAGCTCACGGTGATCTATTTATAGTTTTGACTTGAGATCATTCAAACGGACAACAAGATCTCGAGCTGCATCTATAAATTCATCGATGTCACAATTAGATAGGTTTGACAAATCGGTGAACTCATCTGGGTTGTCCTTCAAGACTAAAAAGCAGTGCGCTTACTGATCCTAAACAGGGCCGATTACGTTTTATCGCATCATGTTACAGCATGTGCGGCTGGTAGAACGTTACAGATGGCAAACTGAGACTTTTACATATTTCGTGGACATGTATATAGCGGCGCAAATCTTGTATACAAGTAAAAGTGCCTCTTTGAAACCATAGCTCATGCGTATGCTGCATGGAGTAGATGTAGGGAACGCATAATATTAGAACATTTGTATCTTGTGACTTTGTTATTATCCTACCCTTGATTCCTTTCACACCGCAATCTTGAACAGCATGTAAAATCATGCGAGTATCTACTTCATCGGGCGTACAAAATAATTCTTAAAACCTGATTTAGGGTCCTTGGAAGTGCTAGCTAAACTATGGCTTCATCGTGTATCATAGTAACTGTTGATCTACCATGATGCTGAACAATCGATTCGCCAACAAATCTGATTAAGGCCTGCTAAATCTCACTGACTCAAAGAAACTTTTGCCAGTCAGGAAGTTGACGACTTCTATATATGACATGAAACACTTTAACAGACGAACTTGATTCAGCTTTAAAATAACTACAGTTGTGTCTGCTAGTGTCAGATTTATAGCAAGAATGGTGCCGGGTACAACATTTTGAAATCATCAGTACGATGATGGTCTAGGTCTGACGCATCATGCATGCAATAAACTAAACTCTTTCTGTGCTCCCATAGCATCGATAAAGCTTTTGTTTGTGCTTATTCCTTGTATATTAATAAGCAATTCAGTAGAACCCTGATATATGACACACTTATCCCAATGTATTTCATTCCTACTTCGTGTCGGGTTTGATTGGCATAGTTTAACATGACTGAATGTGTGCCATATTCCGGGTCTGAAACGTGACCTAAGGATTTGATTTGTATATTACAATTATAAGAAAACCATCAATTCAAAAAAAGCAATTAAAGTTATTAAAAAAACAAAAACAATATGTCCAATTGCAAAACAACGATCTTCAAACTAACTGGACTAATCCAAATATACAAATTCACCACACAACAAGCTTAAAAGAGAAATGAAGTCAGTGTCAATTGTCCTAGTTAATTACCTGATAATGTAAGGGAGCTACCATTTGATTTTTATGGGGGGGGGGCTAGGATGAAATTTGAAGAAAAAAATATAGGCAGGACAGGAGTTTTGAGTAAAAAAAAAAGGCAGGATGAGATACTTGCAAAAAAAAAGTCAGGACTACAATTTAGGTAATAAAAAGTCAGGATAAACTAAAAAACAAAAGCAGGACCGAACAGAGTGAAAAATAAAAAGGCAGGACAGAGATTACAGCTAAAAAAAATGCAGGACAAAATTTTTCATCCTAGCCCCCCCCCTTAAAAATCAAATGGTAGCTCCCTAAGCTACAAAACGATTAACGACACGAGAAAAGGCGTGTTTGAATCGAGCCAGAATTATCACTAAATTTGTGTTTTAAATTGCTGTTTTCTTCTCAGCGATTAACATTACACGAAAGATGTTTGGCACACATATGAACCATGTCTTATTGGTGTAAACAGAGTAAAAAACCCGTGAAAGTAACACGCTATAAATTTTCTTTCGTTCAAAATGTGGTAAATTTCAGCTAACAAAATAGTCTTACTTAAATAATGAAATATTTAAACTTAAATTATATAAATCTTTTCAGCTTTTGTTATATGATAAATTTAATTTTTAAGCCAAATGATAAGTATCATTTGAACAAATAACACAGAAAGCAATAATTTTATTTTTTGTGTTGAAGATAGGTGTATGATCATGTATCTGTGGGTACCCTAAGAAACCACAAAATTTTGAAAAACGTGACCACGGAAGCATACGACGACATTCATGATTGGAAAATATAATGATTTTCCAATAGTTTGCATATAAATATAGTCGTGTGTTATCCGTTAACTTAAACTCGTTAACTGGACGTCTTTTTCGATACTGGGCACCCTACTAGTCATACTTTCGAGCTCTTATATATTCTTGTCAATTGAAAAAAAAATGAAATTAGAAGATTTCGCTGATATAGATTCTCTGCTCTCTTATGTTTGTCCCTTGTTTTCGATTCTTGAAACCCCATCTAGACCCTTATGTCGTGTTTCTTTCCGCACAAACTTTTTTTTTACTTCAATGGGAATTGGTAGATATATTAAACTTGTGACTAATGATCCTGCTAAAAAGCCTTCGATTTTTGAAAAAAAAAACTTTCTTCCATTTGTGAATAAGATTATTTAGTTGAACAGCTGGACATTCGAACTACAGTCATTCAATCACAAAAGGGTGTATATTAGTATTTGAGCTAAATGAAGGTCGTTTAAACCATAAATATTTTAAACGAAAACAACAGCTGACTTAAGATTATTGGATTAGTACTTAAGATGTCTTGTTATAGAACAGACTTATAGTTTATTTCACGGTCTTTAATAAATAGTATGTACTTATTTTCTGGCAGTGAGTACTTTTTTAAGCAAGTTTATTTTCCTAGGAATAATATATACACCAACTATTTCCCGGTGCGAAGCCCTAATAAATAGTTGTCGAAGGGAACTATAAACATATATGCATGCTGTTATAAAAATAAGAACTTATCTTATGGTATGATTGCCAATGAGAAAACTCTCCACTATTGTCTGAATAGTCAGTAAATAAGCGTATAGTATACAGCAATGCTGTATCTCTTTCAATTAAAAGACCGAAAATTAAACAGTGTTTTGTTTTTCTCCAATGGGTCCCAAATGTAACGGTCATTATGTCGTGACGTCATATATCGAATAAAATTGAGAATGGAAATGGGGAATGCGCCAAAGAGACAACAACCCGACCATTGAAAAAAACAACAGCAGAAGGTCACCAACAGGTCTTCAATGTAGCGAGAAATTCCAGCACCCGGAGGCGTCCTTCAGCTGGCCCCTAAACAAATATATACTAGTTCAGTGATAATGAACGCCATACTAATTTCCAAATTGTACACAAGAAACTAAAATTAAAATAATACAGGACTAACAAAGGCCAGAAGCTCCTGACTTGGGACAGGCGCAAAAATGCGGCGGGGTTTAACATGTTTGTTAGATCTCAACCCTCCCCCAATACCTCTAGCCAATGTAGAAAAGTAAACGCATAACAATACGCACATTAGAATTCAGTCCAAGAGAAGTCCGAGTCTGATGTCAGAAGATGTAACCAAAGAAAATAAACAAAATGACAATAATACATAAATAACAACAGACTACTAGCAGTTAACTGACATGCCAGCTCCAGACTTCAATTAAACTGACTGAAAGATTATGATTTCATCATATGAACATCAGGCACAATCCTTCCCGTTAGGGGTTTAGTATCATACCATCATAACATATATGAGAAGAACATAGGCTGCGTTCAATATCGTAGCTGCTACGTAGCGCTACGTAGATTTTAACTATTGAACGTGTAGCTAAATACTAGTTGTTACATAGATATTGATAGCTGCTACGTAGCGGCTCTACGTAGCTGCTACGATATTGAACTCAACCAGCAGCCATGTCTGACAATGACGTCAAGGTTTGGCATGTTACGTCACAGACGTCGAGCTGTCGTATTTTCCGGCATATAAAATGCAACCTTGAAAAACGGTCGGCAGCAAGATGGGAAGGGGCTTGCTTTCCGACTGCAAAATGAGGCAAACTAACAATAATAGATCGACCCAAGTGTTTAAAAAATATGTAATTTAATAATCAAATTCAAGGCTATACGGGTTTCGCATTTTTGAGGAACACCTAGGACAGCAAAATTTGATTTTCTGGGGGCTATGGATATTTTTTTTCTTGACAAACTTTTTTTTTCCGCCTTCGGCAAAAAACAATCATTTTTTTTTTTGGCGAGAAGTCGAAAACAATTTTTTTCTTTCAATTTTAGCATTACATACAGTGGCAGCTGAGGGTGAAACAAATAAAAAAAAATTCTCGGGATCAGAAACAAATTTTTTTTTCTCCCAGAACTGGAAACAAACTTTTTTTTCCAAAAATCCATAGCCCCCCCCCCAATTAAATGGTTGTTGCCTACCTTTTTTAAAATTTTGCATGATGAACATCACAATGAGTGCATAAGATATGTGAATGCACATCATAGTATACGCTGTTTTATCATATACTTAGTATTGCTATGATAGCTTTTGCATATATGTGTTATGATCGGAAGTACACAAGCCATAATATCCCACCCGGGTTGATAACCCATATCAGGGGAGGATCCAGCCATTTTAAAAAGGGGGGTTCCTAACCCAGGACAAAGGGGGGGTTCCAATTACATGTCCCCATTCAAATGCATTGATCGTCCAAAAAAAGGGGGTTCCAACCCCCGGAACCCCCCCCCCCCCCCCCCTCTGGATCCGCGCCTGCATATCAGGGGCATCTCGTACACAAAACCCATAATAGTGCCTCTCGTGCAAGTTACTTTCGGTATTTCCGGTATAGGTTGTTTACTCTCCATTGTGACGTCAGATATTTTTTATGACGACGTCAAAGTTTACATGAACTTTTTGTGGGGATAGTTTAGTACTTGCTTACAAATGCAATTAGGGATCATTCACGACTTTTCACGCGTGGCGGCGCTACGGTTTCATAGGTGGTTACTTGAACGCTTGAATGACGTTAAACGCTTGAATTTGCAGTAACATTGTAAACAATGACATCCGATCATTACATCATTGTATAGTACAACAAACATGGAGTAATATTAATGATCATAAAACTCTTCCAAATTTTTAATGTTATAAAATGCCTCTTATAGGAAATAGTAACATATATAAATATGGAGGTAGTGATGTTATTATTGTTGGGCAATTACATGCATAGTGTATTTCTTGGATTCATAATTTAACTTTTTTATAAAGTTTTTGATTGTTTTATAGTTATTTTATTTTTTAATTTGCCATACATAAAACAATTGTCGGATGTATATGATACCCGGGCCGATATGTTAAAGGCCATGTATTAATCTCTATATATTTTGTCGTCTGATATGCAAGTAAGGGCTCTCGTCGATACGAATACATGCAAAAAGGAGGTGAAGGTCAATAAGACAGCAAACCAACGACAGATAAAACCAAAATACATTTAGATGTCAGCACACAGTCTTAAATAACCAACGGGTGTCTATACATATAATTGGTAAAAAAACCAGTAGCAAATTGTAATACATATTATGTAATTATGTAATGATGACAGGACGACAGGACGACAACAAATTGATAATACATTTAGAAGATAAGTTAGCGAAAGGAATCGCTCGAGATTAAAAACCAGGATTGATATTTGGTTTGTCATTGGGAAGTAAGAGCATTTATATATCATGTATATACGATTAATATTCCAATATCCAAGAAGTAGAAGGAAATATCCGAATGTATTCAACTGAACTTTTATATTATCCAATACTTGTCATACAGACTTGTTCCGAATGTTGAGTATATCATTCTCCTGTGTACTCTTTGTATACTTGGCCACGGCTTTGTCATGTCGACATACGAAATATATTATCAAGATGATATCATGCAACTTTACAAATAAATGTATTATAAAAACAAATCATTTTTTTCAAAAATGGCTTCATCATGTTGCCAAGAAATGTATCCTTAAAATTTGATAAATTTTACTACAATTCTTCGTATATCAAGGCTTATGACCAATGTCCTTTACTGTAAATTTATTATATCTAATAAAAGTAATCATAATTCTTTCTCTTATATATTCAAACCATAAGAAAAAAAGTTATCCATGCACTACGTACAGCGCAATACTATTTGGGTATTTTAAACAAGTTACTGCAGTCAAAATAAGAAGATATTGGTTACAACGTCGAGGAAATTCAGAAAGATAGCTAAAAAAAAGTCCTACCTTGTGTGTTAAATCGTCTCTAATTTCAATTAATGATTTTCTTCGGAGTGAAATATCAAGACGTACGTTACGTAGAAGTTTATTATTTATCCCATTTAAATTCTAAAGGGGATTTTTATGTATTAAAAAGTCTTCACAGGATTTTGTTAATCCAGGTGTTTCAATGCTACATTTATAAATCAACCAATAGTCAATTGTAATATTATACAATATTATTAGGTGTGATAATGTTAAATTCGAACAGCCAAATTGGCCAATTATCTAAACACAGTATGTCACTTTGCATCTAAGCTCTGGCTTATATGTCACATTTATTTTTCATTTATTTCATATTTTATTATTAGGACGATTTGGGGTTTTTGTCAAGTTGTGTTTAAGCAGTTGAAAATACAACTTAAATTTAGAAAAAAATAAGAAGAAAAGTATATAATAAAATTCAAATTCAGTTGCAAATAAATTAGCCCTGCTTTGTAAACAGATTTGCTTACTTTCTAGTTCGCAATCGTAGCTTTTATAACTTAGATATAAATATATTTTTAAAATTATTGTCAGAGATATTATTTCTTCTGTGTGCAAATCTCTCATGGCGCCATTCTTCGTTAATCCTCTTAATATGAAATCTTTTGATTAATTAGTTTTCATTTGAAATATACAAATTGTATTTACAATTATATAACTATACTTACCGTTTCATAATAGATTCCCTTGGATCGTAATTTTTATATATAAATTAATGTACTCAGTCTATGTTATAGATATGTTTTAACCTTGAGGGGGATTACGGTCAATGTATAGACAAATCTCTTTGTATTCTACTTTTTATGCCTATTGTGTACAATGTACTAACACAGCATTTTTGAATGAATGAATGAATTCTTTATTTGCAAAGCAGTAGTTACATGCTATAGCAACACAAACATATTTACATTGTGACACACAATAAACAACAGAGAACAATATAATAAGATATTACAATAGAAAAATTATCCACTTATTAGATGTGATCTAATCTGCCACGCAGATTTCAAATAATTACATAATTTTCCAACTAAAGATCTAGATTTTGTTTGATACAGATACATAAGTTTTGTCACATTTGGCCACGAACAGTAATAATTTGGTAAAAACTGCAGTCGTACATGTCTATACACAGGACACACTAACGTAAAATGGTACTCATCTTCAACACTTTTCATATTACAGCAAGTACATAATCTGTTTTCTCTTAGTATATTTGTATAACGCCCCACCTCAACATTTAACTTCATAGTACCACTACGTAGCTTTGTGAAAAAATGTGAATTATAGTTATAATCTACGTAATCTTCAAAACAAAAATCTAATTTTAAAATTCTGTACATAGTAAGTTTCTCACAATCCTGTATAGATGCAGACCAGCTTTGAATATATTGATCTTTTAACCTAGTTTTTATTACATCTAATGATATATTTATACCAGACTGCTGGTACCATACAAAGTTTAAACCAATACTAAACAATAGGTCACGAACATTAGAAACCCAATTAGTTTTACCAGTATTTGCATCTCTGAGTAACAATATATAAATATCATACACAATAAGTGGTTTATGAGTTACAATTTTTAACCAGTATTTTAAAACTTTTTGTTTTCTAATTACATTCATTGGCAAACGCCCTAGTTCGCCATATAAAAATACATTTGGCGTACTTTTATCCAGTTTCAAAATAGATCGACAAAAACGGTTATGGATAATTTCAACATCATTTCCACGATGGAAACCCCAAATTTCCGATGCAAAATTTATCACAGACGCAACCATACTATCGAACAAATCACATTTCTTTTTCTTCGTCAAGTATAAACCATTTGTAGAATTATTCAGAGCTGCCAAAGATCGTGAACCTTGTAAGGCTAATCGCTTCTGTGTTTTGAAAATTTTTCCATTACCACGGTGGGTATGGTTGTCCTGCGAGAGAACGTTCTGTGCTGGTGATTTGGTCCTGTCAGGTGCTGGTGGGTCCTGATTCTGTGCTGGTGGGTTTGTTTACATTGTATCAGAACGGCAATAAAACGACTGTTTTGTTGCTTAATTTTTCTCTGATGCGTCATAAGTACCATGCAAAGTATATTACAACAATATTATATTGCAAAAGTCGTGCAAGTTCGTTAAACGGAATTGTCCTGAGGTTGTGCTGGTGATCAGAAAAACGGTCCTGGTTCTGTGCTCCTATGTCCTGGTTCTGTGCCTTTATATTTTAGTTAAAAGTGGCATATATTCAAGATCATTGATGCTGTACTGTTATTGACTAATTAACTGTTGTCTGCTTTCTTAAAATTGACATTGTTGTGAATCTGTTTACTGTTATTATGAGAGAAAAAATACCCCTATTTTTTAAATTTTTTTTCAAATTAACTGTAATCTTATTTATTGGCCTGTTAATGAAACCCTTCTTGCCCCCTTTTAAGATAAGAAAATATGATTACGATTTTCGGGATTACGATCATTTTGCAAGATCATATATAAGCTCACCTGTGTCGAGGGGTCGTGTGAGGTTCATGTATTGTCTTGGAGTCCGCAATTACAAAAAGATCTTTTCTGAAATTACTTGACCAAATGTTACCAAATGATTGTTATGCCCCACCTACGATAGTAGAGGGGCATTATGTTTTCTGGTCTGTGCGTCCGTTCGTCCGTCCGTCTGTCCGTTCGTCCGTTCGTTCGTTCGTCCGTCTGTCCCGCTTCAGGTTAAAGTTTTTGGTCAAGATAGTTTTTGATGAAGCAATTAGGGCAAAACTTACCGAGTAAAATTTTATAAGCAATTTAAGATTTTGACCCTCACAGTTTCCATTCACCACAAATATTCTCGTTACAACGAATCATTTTAAATGCAAAAATACCAGTTGCAGCCTTTTGTTTATGTATTAATATATGTATACGGATAAAATTATGAAAGGCAGCTGGGTCACCAGGGTGAGGAGTCCATGTCATCTGAAATAAATGCTACGCATAGATCTAGAAAGCGACAGATACTCATGACATTAAAAAAACTCTCTTCTTTTCGACTTTTTTCGAACAAATTGACACATAAAATGAATTATATAGTATTGTGGAATTCATTGGTTACACCTTTTACTAGGATAACAATCCTGTCAAGTATGAGCTGGGTAAAATATTTCAGAAAAGAAGATGGAAATGTGAAAGTTTCCGTGCGTCAGGTGCAACAGCATACGAACAGCTAACATGCCTCGTCAGGGTGGAAGCTAAAAAGTCCACGAAAATTTGATTTAAAACCTTTATTTGTTCCAACAAAGTTATTGAGATTTAGTAGAGGATTTAACCATCTACGACAACAAGAATTTTCTTTTTAGAATTTACAGCTCTTCTATAAATATATGCAAAGCAAACCATTGATCAAATTGCTTGCTATGATTGTTTGGATGTTTATAAACTACAGGTAAGCAGTCTGTTTACTATATACTAGAATTTGTTTGGACAATAAACATTAACTTCAATTCCTGTCAGTTTGTATTTGTCCAATCAAATCCCAGTATGTCCAGTATGTATTGAAACTCCGCCTACCTATTGTTTGAAAACATCCAAGAAAACATAGCAAACAAGTCGAAAGTTTTTTTTGCATGCTTTTATAGAAGAGCTGTACTATATAATGCAAAGAAGCGTTAAAGTCTGTCGCCAAAAAATACTATCAATTTCTTTTTGTCCTATGTAAACTTCCGTACCATTTCCTTCCATTCATGATCATTATATTGAACTGTAAAATATTTCTTGGTACCTTCTTAATTCCTTTATAAGTCTTATGTAAACATAATTATGACAATAACTGTTGTGAGCACAAGATTCACTGCACACTTTTAAAGTTCTGCTTCATCAAACATTAAAATGTGAACTTCAGTTTTGAGACTTTTTTAATCGACACGATTTTGATTTTTGTATATGAGAACATGGCTTATCTATTAGTTGAAAATGCGGCTTTGAACTAGCTTTCAGTACCTGCGAGCATTCGTTGTTCAATAATGTGTGTCTTTGTGTTATTATTTTATGTGAAAAGTTGTTGTGTTGGTACACCACTGTAACAATGAAGGAGGAAATGAGGAGGGTTGGTTGGGTGGAAGTGGGGAGGGGTATGCGGAGCGCTAACAAACATGTCTATGCGGCATGGGCTTTGATCATTGTTGAAGCATCAATGTAAGAGGCATTTAATATCTTTATAAATATATTCTTATTTTAGATACTATATATTGTTATCTGATATTGGACGAAAGATGTTGCCCTTTTATGTAATTATGTAATATAAGTTACGATCATTTGAAAACACATATTAAACAGCCAAATGGATGCACAAGAGCTAAAATAGCAGTCATAGAGCCTATTGACAACAATTATCTGCCCAATTTTATTGATTTTGTAACATTTGTTTCAAATATGACCAACTTCTTATCCAAAATCACCAGCACCGTATCAGGACCCACCAGCACAATGACAGGACCCACCAGCACAGTATCAGGACATGAATAAATTGAGAAAATGCTAAATTTTAATAAATTGCAATGTTTTTTCACAAAATAGTTTTGTCGTGTGGTTTGCGGTATAGAAAGCGGACTCTATGAGCATTTTTGTTTTATTTTTTCAGTTCTAGATTTTCTGAAAATGAGCATTTTTGTGTTACGCTTACTGAAACAGTTTAAAGGGTCAACTTTTTAAAGGTTTACATATGAACCCATAAGAAACAAAATTGAAAAATCTCAACTGTTTTCTTCCATTTTTTATGAGTGAAAACGTCAAAAATCATCATTTTCGTCTTTGTTTACATTTTTTCATTGATCACCAGCACCCGTCAGGACCGAATCACCAGCACAGAACGTTCTCTCGCAGGACAACCATACCCACCGTGATTACAGTGTATCAGCATACCAAGATATATATACGAATCGACCATTTCTAGTTCTTCGTTGTTGTAGAAAAATTTTGCAGTTACGGGTTGCCAGCCATTTTTGAATACAACAACTTTCGTTTTGTTAATATTCACTTCTATATTCCATTTATTACAATAAATAAGTAGTTTATCAAGTAGTTCCTGTAGAATTTCAGGAGATTTCCCAAATAATATAGTATCGTCTGCAAATAGTATTAAGTATATCAGAACTTCATTAATATTAACTATGTCAGCTGAAGGACTAATATTCATGTCTTCAATCAAGTCATTTATAAAAAATAAAAACAGTAGAGGTGATAAGGGCTCCCCTTGTTTTACACCAAGAAAATTTTCGAATGAGTCGGACAGTAAATCGGCAGTTTTGACACGCATTTTTACAGATGAATATACTGATCTAACCATTGTTACAAACTTTGAGCTAACACCACTCTGTAATAGTTTATAAATGAGAATCCTCCTCAGCAGTGGCGGATCCAGAAATTTTCATAAGTGGGGGCCCACTGACTGACCTGAGAGGGGGCCCGCTCCAGTCACGCTTCAATGATTCCCTATATAAGCAACCAAATTTTTTCCCAAAAAGGGGGGGGGGCGGGCCCCCTGGGCCCCCCCTCTAAATCCGCCTATGTCCTGCTAATTTTGTCGAACGCTTTACGGAAATCCACAAACGAACAATAAAGTTTTTGTTTATTTTGAAGTGTATGCGAAATTATTCCAAATAAAATAAATATAGCGTCTACAGTTGACTTGCCGGGTCTAAATCCAAATTGGTTATCGATCAATATGTCTTCTTCTTCGGACCAACTGAGTAAACGATTTGTCAAAATAGTTGTATAAAGCTTCGATAAAACACTGATCAATACAATCGGACGATAATTATTAGGATCGGATAGATCACCACTCTTTGGGACAGCAACTACTAGACATTCTGACCATGAATCTGGGTATATTCCAGAACTACAAATGTAATTAAATAGAGTCTTAATTTAATATTGGCGCAAATACGCCAGGACAGGCAGAAAACATTTCACTTATTAGTCCATCGTTACCTGAACTTTTACCGGACTTCATTTTTTTTTATTGATGCTACTACTTCGTCTTCAGTTATATCAGAGTCTAATTGTGTAACATTTATATCGCCAAATACCGTTTGTCTATGAGATTACGAACTTCTTCACATAGATCCTGTGAATTATCTCCTAGTATTGACTCAAAATGTTTCATCATGGTTTCGTTATCAATTTCACACTTGTTGTTCACTTTTCGTTTTAACGACGACCAGAACTTTCGCGGTTCGGTACTAGCTAAGTCGCAGAGTTCGATACCTTTATGACGTTTGTATTTAAATTGTGCTTTTCGTTTTATTTTATTATAGTTGTTTCGTGAAATAACGTATGCCTTTCGGTTGACGTCTGACGGGTGATGTTGGGAAAAGTTTCTAGCCACATGAAAATCTTTACGTGCAATTGCACAATTGTTATCAAACCACTCGTTGTTCGGCCTAACTTTAATTTCATCTTGGTGTATTAACAAGGATCTACCAAAAACTTTATGTCAGAGCACTATCAAATAAGATGTTTGTAAATTCCTTAACAGCATGATTTAAGTTATTTGTATTGGTAATGTTATTCACTAAAGACAATAAATTATTTTGTTCTTGTTGTATAATATCTATATATTCATTAGATCTTTTCATATCCCAATTTATGTAATTGCGAATCTTTGGAAACGATAACTCCGGTCTGAAATTTCGGAATTCAAGTTCAAATAATAATGGTGCGTGATCAGAAAATTCGTTGAAATTCAGCACATCAAAATTATTAATAAGTTTATAATACCTTTTTCTTTATACTCTAAACAAACACGTTCTATAATATCATAAAAATCAACATCACATTTGCTATAAAAAATTGATTTTTCATGTGGAATATAAGAAAAACATATGTAGATATCATTTGCTCCATGTAATCACAAAAACTGGACTTAAAAGCCTGACTCGCAGGACATTCCAACGTACTGGAAATATAAGGTGTCGTACAAGCACTGGACTTCGGCTTATTATCTCGTTCATTCTTCTTCTGGAGTCTAAAACAATCAGCCATCAGGTGACCATTTTTCTTGCAATAAGCACAAATCAGTGACTTCTTCTCAAAAGTATCAAATTTTGGACTAGACATATTATAACTGGACTGACTCTTATTCTGTGGAACAGGCTTACTATCAGTATGCTCAGTGCTTTGATTTTTGTAATTTCCACTGGAAGTATTAACATTTTGACGCTTGAAACTTCTTTTATGTGAAAGAGTATAATTATCTGAAATAACAGCTGCATCATGTATTGACTCAACAGTTTTGTCGTCTAAATGTGTTTTTAAGTCAAAATGAACACATTGTTTGAACTCTTCTAATAACATCAATTGTCTTAGGTTATCAAAATTGTTATCTGTTTTCTTTGAAGTAAGCCATTTATCAAATAGATCTTCTTTTTCCCGAGCAAATTCCACATAGGTTTGCGAATCAAACTTTTTATAAGATCTAAATTTCTGTCTATATGCTTCTGGTACTAGCTCATAGGCTTTCAAAACTTCCTGTTTCACCGTGTCATAATTAGAACTTTTTTCGGATGGAAGTGCAGCGTATATTTCAGCGGCCTTACCCTCAAAAACACTTTGCAGCAAGGTAGTCCAATACGGCATTGGCCATTTCAAATTATTAGCAATTTTCTCAAACTGTGGAAAATATTTATCGACTGTTTTTTCACAAAATTTTGGAACCAAACGTATATTTTTTGCTGCATCAAAATAATCTGATTTTGACTGGACTTTAGTGTTGCTTTCTTCTTTGACCATTTCAATTTTCAGTTTTTCCATCTCTAGCCTTTCCCTCATTTCAAGTTCTGCCTGTTTTAATTTAAGTTCATCTTGTTTTAATTTGAATTCATCTTCTTTTTCTTTTTCTTGTTTATCCATTTCCAATCTTTCCTTCATTTCCAGTTCTTTTAATCTAAGTTCATGTTCTAATTCAAGCTGTTTTAATTTAAAGGCGTCAACATTTTCGACCTTAAGTTCAACAGCCTCTTCACCTAAAATTTCTGCGTCAACTAGTTTGTCTATAACCAAATTTTTTATAATTTGTTTTCTCATAGATACTTTAAAAACTAATTTCAGTTGTTTAGCTAGCAACACTAATTCCTCTTTCTTTAAATTATCAAAACTCTCCAGGTCTGGCGTTTTCAAAAATTTACCAGCATCAAATGCCATTTTGTAGAATTTTGTTGGCTAGTTATAATAAAAATATTAAACAAATTTTGAATAAAATATTTTTAAGATCCCAGGACGAGCCCCCAATTTCTGTTACGGCCAGAAATCGCCTTTAAATTGTAGCCAACAAAAGACACAAATCAATTATAAAAATTAACAAGATTTATTATACAAATGTTTACAAAAGATATTACACAAATATTACTGTTAACTTAACTGTCAAAATATGAGTCCAATCTGTTATCTTTATCTGTATCCGGAAATCTTTCGGAATCCAATTTGAATATTACGTTCACTACTAATGTCACAATCCAGTATGATGTTGTTTGTAGAATGAAAGTGTCAATCCAAATGCTGTGAATACTAATGTCTATCAATGTCTATGTCCAAGTTTAATTATGAGAGTTTAACTTTAGTGTCTGTATATATAGTTTTGTCATGGAAAATTCTAGAACACTCTATAATGGAACATTGTGGAAAATCCTGGAAAGTTACAACGGAAGTTTCTGGAATAACGTAGAAGTTTAAATTACGCATCTTTTATCAGGATCATTCTAGAAAGTTCCAATCATTCATAAACTGCACAGTTATAAGATTATTTGGTAAACAACTATCAGGCCATACAACACAAATTAGGCCAACATAAATAAACATAATAATTACAATATCATAACATTATGCCTTTGTTGTGTTTTCTAATTTTGTCACTTTTGAATTCAAATGGTCTAACTTATTTTCAAATCTATCTATTCTACTAAATGGTTCGTCTACCCATTGTGGTCTTTGTTGCATAGTGGAAAGCATTTGGGGCGAGACGTGTTGCATAGGCATAGGAATCATTCCAGTGTTTGGCGTTGAACACATCTGTTGACTTTGACTATGACTTGGAAACATATTATTTGGATTAGGGCAGTAAAAGTTAGTGTCTTGTGAAAAGCTAGACTGATTCATATTGTTCATCATATTTTCTTGCAATACACTTTTTAAATCACCGTTATCCAAGTGAGTACTGATTAACTGTTTGTTTACATTTGTAATGTCACCTGTTTTGTCGCCTTCCTTAGTACATTTTGATTGAGGTTTACTTTTTTTTTGTTTCGCCTTCTTTTTCTTTGGTTTCTTTCCATCGGGATCATTTGTAGCACTATTGTCACTTGTGTTACTTACATTGTTTCTTTTCTTCCCCTTATTGGGCATATTTCACATATAAAATCATATTTTAGTCTCTCGACTAAAAACCTCGACTGTCCATTAAATGTCACGTGATAAATTTTTTTTCTATTACGAACCCACAGATTAATTATTTCATAACATTAAAGCAGACAAGTTAAAAAAAAAAAAAAAACTATAAGGCGGGAAATTTTATTCATATATTCTTTCCTCAATATAAAAACCGTTGAAAATTTGTACCTCGAATATTTGTTTAGACTGACCAATTAGCTGGTGTAAAGTGTATTGTTTATACCTCTGTTAATTACAAATGGAAGATAATATGCAAACAAAAAGAGCAGATGCACAATTCTGAATTTCATGTTATAATATTGGAAATAGGGAATCTGTGAACAACCCGACCAAAGACCAGATAACAGCCGAAGGTCACCAAAGCAGCGATCTTATTCTTGTCGGCAATACAATACCTTTTTGTTCAAATAAAATCTTTTAGCAAAATTTTTTAAGATGACTATCAAACAAAAATAAAATTCACATAAGTAACATACGAAAATAAAAGGTGGCGAATTAAAGACACGTCTGTAATAAAATTTAATTTTTACATAAATAAATGATAAAGAAAAGAAATAATTTGGCATTTTGACAATTTATACTAATTTTGATATTTGATACAATGTATTCTCATGTTTAAAAATGTATTGACGGACAATTATACGGACAAATTGAATTATTTTTGATGAAATAATAATTAGTTTAATATGACACAGTACTGATAATTTATGATCGAATTGTTAAAAAGTTTTTAAAAAATGTGCGAATCAAGAACTGATCTAAAACGTTCGAGATAAGATACAGTTCTTAATTCGCACATTTATTCGAAACAAAGATACACAATTTTTATAAATTTAGCACTAGCTAGTGGCGGATGCCCACTGATTTCCTAAGAGGGAGCCCGCTCCTGCCATGCTTCAGTTATTCCTTATATAATCAAACATTTTTTTCACCATAAAAGGGGGTGCCGAGACCCCTGGTCCCCTCTAAATCCGCTTCTGCTAGCACTAACGCACTAGTTTATATGTTCTGTTTTCGTATTTCTGCCAGTCGACATTTTCTTTCGTGCATGCCTGACAATTATGATACTCACAAGGTTGTTGGTGTTGTAAGCTATCCGTCTTTGCTTAAATATAAGCACCCCCCTTTTTTTAATCGAAAGTAGCATCCTGACGCACATAATTTTCGCAATCGTGACTGTTATCGTGAGCAGGATCTGCTTACCCTTCTGGAGCACCTAAGATCACCCCCAGTGTTGTGGGGTTCGTGTTTCTTAGTCTTTAGTTTTCTATGCTGTGTCTTCTGTACTATTATTTGTCTGTTTGTCTTTTCATTTTTAACCATGGCGTTGTCAGTTTATTTTCTACCTATGAGTTACATTTTCCCTCTGGTATCTTTCGTCCCTCTTTTATTCTGTTATTATCTCGCTCATTCCAGTGGTATAATTCTGTGACACTTATTTAGAAATTATATCCTCAAAATTTATGAATTAAGATGATTTAAAAAAAAATTGACTTACTTTTATTCTACCTCCTGGTGTTAGGATTAAAAAAAATATTGACTTATCTTCTACCTGTGCTGGTAATAGTGATAATGTTATATTGCTTTTAATACAGTTATAAGTAGTTTAAACTAATGCATTATTGCACGGTTCATAATCAGGATGTAATATATATATGGGGAATTAATAAACATTTAAAAATTAAAAAAAATAAGTGTCATTTCTCAACAGGTTTCAAATTTTCTCATTTATAAACATAGGAATGCCTTTTAAATTGAAGAAAATTAATTTGAAAGTAATAGTAAACTAATTCTTTAAAATGCATACCACTATTCATATACATATATAAATTTAATGTAGTATACATTTGAAAAGATGATATAACTGAACAAGACGCATTTTGTATTAAATTTAAAAATCGGTAAGAGAACACCACAATACATAATTTATTAAATTGCATGAACTGCATAATTATAATTGAAATAATTCATTGATGTACGTCTCATTAACATGATTAAGGCTTTTCAAATTTAAACGGACTTTGAAAATGGTGTTAATAGCTGATTTGCATTAAAAAAAGATGTAATATGAAAAAGAAGATGTGATATGATCTACAAGATACCAAATGATATGCACAGAAAATCAACAACTATAGATCACCGTACAGCCTTCAACAGTTATAAAAGTCAATATATAGTTGTTTTCTAAAATATGAGAAGGTCTGGATGATCCTGGACTGGGTCTTTCAAATTTGCTGTTTCCATATATATTATTTTAGACCAACGTTATTTTTTTTCTCTCTATTTTACCGTTATTCTCTATTCTTTACTTATGATATTTCAGCACCACTGTTTTCTCATATCTTTGTTTTTGGGGTTCGTTTTCCTCTATATAAATATCCTTTATTTTTAATGAGCCTTTATTCCGCTATATTTTACTCTATATTCCATTAACATCCCTCTGTCCCTTTTGCATTCCTATCATGACATTTGATTGTTTCAGAATAGAGAATTATGTATAGTGCTGGTGTGTTAACATAAGGAGGGACGAAAGATACCAGGAGGAAAGTTTAACTCATAAATCGAAATTAAACTGACAACGCCATGGCTTAAAATGACAAAGACAAACAGACAAACAATAGTACACATGACACAACATATAAAACTAAAGAATAAGCAACACGAACCCCACCAAAAACTAGGGGTGATCTCAGGTGCTCCGGGAGGGTAAACAGATCCTGCTCCACATGTGCCACCCATAACATTTGTTCCGTGGTACAGTTGCAATAGGAACTTTTATCATACCATACCGTTATCTAACGTGTAGGAAATTTTCTAATGGCAGTGGGGAAACAATTTGGTTGTTTGGAACAAACATTATGATGGAAAAAAATATGTTACACTACAACTATTATATTTCTATGTCAAAAATATATTATAATGTTATTTTCAAAGCTGCAAAATTCGTAAAACTTCATCATGTTCATACTTTTTTTTTTACTAAAATGTCCGATTGAGGTTACTGTCTATTCAAATTTATATGTTTCCGTATTATGTCAATCTTCCATATATTTGGAAATGCCAGAAACATATATATAATATCCTGGTTAAGGATCCAGAGAAATAAAAAAATGAAAAATGAAAAAAAAGAATGAAAAATATAAGTGACTCTGGTTTTTGACTTTGATTAATTTTTATAATTACGCAACGTTAGATATTGCTACCACCACGAAAAATAGCGTTAAGTAAATATTTGACGGGGAAATTTACATAGAAATGATGAAATAAATATTTCAAATTATACATGAAAATAAAGATTGATTATTATATTTTCACATTATGACAGAGAAAGAATAAAATATAATATTCATAGGTTTAGGAAGACACAGATTATCCGAAAAACGTTTACTTAGCGTTGTCCCATGTAACAAACTCGAAACATAAAACTCGAACAATTCGCGAAATGTTCACGCAACTCTTCGAAATTTTGCATGAACATTCTATGACGTGATATATTTCAGTATTGGTTTACATGGCTGTCTCCATTTCAAATTTTAATATTTTTTTCAAAAGAATATAATGTACGGAAATGTCCCATCGGAAATTTAATTTGGAAACTTGAAACATTTCAGTTCAAAAAATAAAATTTAACAGATAATTCATTAAATTGTAAGCACGATCGTTTTGTACTAAGTGTAAGCTAAAATACGAACTGAAAAATAAATAGAGCTACATCATATTCAATTCAAAACAATAGATTTGCAATGCCTTTCGGAAATGTCCGAGTTAAACTTTCATGTCTTCAGAAAACTTGACGGCCAAAAAACAGAGATTTGATTTCGTGAAGATTATTTTTCGGCTTTGATAACTATACCAATAAAAAGTACTTTTAAAGTTGAAGTTAATACACTAAATTGTATTAAGATTGCAGGGTTATCTATAAAAAATACGGATTAATGAAAATGTCTTGCAAGTTTGTCCGTTATCAATATTTGACGTCGCACAAGCGTAATATGATCTAATATGCTAGGGACGGCATGAACTGCATTCGCGTGTTCCTTCCCCCACTAAATATAAATGTCCTGCTTCCAACAAAACGAAATGATGCACATATTACACAAATACACATACATAAAACGATTCAAAATTAAGAAAACTTCAGTATCATAACTATAAGCTGTTGCACTAGTATATGTCACTGTTTGAATAAAATCATACTCGGTTTGAATATATAATGCAGCAATATTCCTCCAAAAACAAATAAATACTAGCAGTAAATTTTACTATCCTATGTTAATTATAAAATCATTTTGGATTGGAATCTCACGGCATTTATACTTGTGTGTTATACTATGCATTTACCCAAACAAGAAAGCAGGAAGAATTTAATATATTTAGATAGTGCGCGTTTCCAATTTAACGTAATTTTTCTGTTACACTAAATGGTAGCAATACACAGGCACTTGTCTCAGAAAAAAAAAATTACATATATACCTTAATATAACAAGGTATATATGTAATTTTTTTTTTCTGAGACAAGTGCCTGTGTAGCAATATCTAAACGTTGCGTCTTTGATAGTCCGACGTGGGACCAGGAACCGAACCTCAACTGCGGAGGAATTTATAAAGAAAAGAAAAAAATACACCAAGGAGTTTAATGTTTTTAAAATCATTGCTTGAATAATACTGTATTGATTAGATGTTAATTTTGAAAATTCGTGCATAAGTGGATTTCTTATTTACGGAAAATATCAAGGTTGTCACAGTCAAAACTTGAAATTTATTCTACTTCCTGTTTCTCGTGAATTTAATTTTGTGAACCCCGTAGCACTTCCTTTTTTCCAACATGGGTTTCACGGAGAAGGTGCATATCTAGTTGTTTAGAATTTTTACCATTAAAAACATGTCAACAGAAATATACAAGCCAAAAAATACTATGCATAACAATGAATGATATCTGCTGTTTAACATCTTGTACTCTTAAATCGCATAAAATCATCCCTACACCAATTTTCATGTCTTGAAACCCACGTGTTGACATTCTTTCGAAATTTGCTCTTATTTCACCGTTTTTTGTTGTTTCTTAGTCTCACTGTTAGAAAAGTTTTGTCCTGTATTAAAATTCTCGTATGATGATGAAAATTTTCAATAATTCGGGAACAGAATGTTTGTGCAGACACTAATTTCCGCAGTGCTTTTTCCTAACCGGAATGAGCTTTTTAATAGACCACTTTCAAGTTCGTTGCATTACCTGTGGCGGATCCAGCCATGATTTTAAAAACGGGGGTTCCAACCACTTGTCCCCATTCAAATGCAAGTCCCCATTCAAATGCAATGATCGTCCAAAAAAGGGGGGGGTTTCCAACTCGCGGAATCCCCCTTGGACATGCTACTGATTTCCGTCTAAAACTGGTTATAGAAGACATTATTTTGGGCATTGTAGTTTTCACGTTGATAATTTGGCCATTTTAATAAAAAAAAAAATATATATATAAATTCGCAGATCTTGTGAAAATGACCAATATTGTACTTTTTTTTTTTTAAATTTTATATTTTCTTTCCAGCCCATCATCATTGATGCCAGGGGGCATTTATTGGGACGTTTAGCTGCTATAGTTTCCAAAACAATTTTACAAGGTGAGAGCATTTAAAAAAGCAATGTTTTATTTTATGAGAACATCGAAGATTCTTTTGTCTTGTGTGTAAAGTCAGAATAATTAATTTGGTTCCAAAAAACAGTTATCAGTTGCCAAATAAATCTTTACCACCCCAAACTGATGTAAAAGATATTTTATTTTATTTCAATAAATGAAAAAAAAATCAAATATAATTTCTTTTGCTATTTTGATATTATTTCAGTTGCGTTTACATTTATTGTTAATAAATTTATGTGATAATCCTACCAGTCTTTACGATGAACTATTAAATCTACAGCTCAATTTTTGAAAATTTTTAGTTAGATTCTGTTGGCCAGTAGATATGATTTTTACACGCACGAGGGCAATTTCAGTAGCCTGGGCTGCCACTCAGCGTGAAGACGACCCTACACACTTTTTAAACAGTAAATCTTTAAAATTATATATTGTATTTATTACAGGACAAAGAGTGGTTGTTGTAAGATGTGAAGGTATCAACATCTCTGGCAACTTCTTCAGGTCAAAGTGTAAGTAAAACTAACGTGTTCTGTAAACAGCAGAAATGCCTATTTAAAATTGTCCAGTCAGCTGTCCGTTTGGTTTTTAAAGAAATGGAAGTTAAGAAAAACTTTAAAATTGCAAAAAAGGAATCTGATAGACTTTTGTAAGCTTAGCAGTATTAAATGATGATTATTAAACTTACCTACATTGTCTGAATGTTGTGACGATAAGTTATTCTGATGCTGCTGTATGCTTTTTCATCAGTCTCTTGGTGTACACATTTATTCAATAATTGTACTACAAAAGTATCATGTGTGGTAGTCCAAAGGATTGGCAATACATTTTGTGTCTCCCAGGGTTTTGATAAAAAAAATTTACTGCCTCAAATAGAAAGATGACAGATTGAGAAATAATGCTGAATAGTAATGTGATATGTAGCTGCTTACATTTTGAAGGCATATAAATCTAGCCCTTCATTGATTAGTGGTTTCTCATACTTTTTGGCCTTGTAAACTATCTAGAGAACAGTATCAGTGTTTTAGGATTTTTTTGGCACCTTGACTTACCACGGGTAAGATCAATCAAAAAATTACTTACCCACATCTAAAAGGCTCGCCGCCCTTATGGCCGGGGGTCTGGGGGCCTTGAGCAGAAGCTCTGGGGTAAACGATGCAAAATCCTGCATTCTAGCCATTTCCTGGCACCTTTTTCATGCTTCAGAAAGTACCCTTTTTTGTGATGTCAAATGATGTTTTGTATGAAGCAATGATGACTAAAGTGTATTGAAAAGTATTTGAAATATATGGCTTAATTGTAACTATATACCTATACCACCAGAAAAGTACATTGAACTATAACAGTACTTCACTGACTTTCATACCAATAATCCACTGTAAAAAAAATAAGGGACTTACATGCAACTCTTTTTTTAAATCAGACATGCTCTTTATAAAATACTGAATATTTTTCAGGCTGATTCACTGAACATTAATGATTAAGGATAAGTCATTTGTTGCACATAGATTTTAAATTTAAAAACTTTTATGACATGCTTTAAATTATATGTTGTGAAGTTTGTCTGAACAAAGCTGGATTCGGATACGATTGAATTTTGTACAAAATTTAAAAAAAACGATTTCTTACTAAATTTGACAAATATGTTATAGTTATTACTATGTCATTTATTAAGAGCTATAATAAATGCAACTGTAAGTTTGTTTTCCTCCGATGACAAGAAAAAAAATTGTTTATGTCCCGATTTAAGCACCAGTTATCAATCCAGATTTTCCGATTTTACCGACACCGTGACCGACTTTTAGAATGATAGGAGAAGAATGTGGTCTCTTTTGCGCTTGATAACACCTAGTAAACGAGTGCTTGAATAAAAGCGCCGATAGACATCGACAAAATCTTCGATCTTTTATCAAAGTTTTTTCTCGTGATTTAATAAAAATAAAAAGCAGATATGGGAAAATTGAAGAGGACCGGGAAATTTCAAGAGTTTTTCGGCTTCCCCGAACTTGAAAATTGACTTACCACCGGGTGACAAAGGCTAAAAAATGACTTACCCGTTGTCCTAATCCACTTACCCCGGGTAACGGGTAATGGGAATCCTAGAACACTGAGTATCGCAATTTCATTCATACAACCTCTTATGAAATACTACAAAAAGTCAACTCACCAAAATACACTTGATATATTCAAATGTAAAAGCTGTAAAGGACTTGATGTGATTTATGGACTAAATGTGTATGGTTATGTTCAAAATTGGTACATATGACATTGTCATGATTGTTGGAATGAAGTTTCAGAAACTGTTAAAGCGTACTGAGGGTATTTTCAAATAGCATGAATGTAATGAACTTGTAGAAATCAAAAGACAGGAAATAACATTTAAATTTGTGCAGACAATTTTTGAACAAGCAAATTAGCACTAGTGATGATCTATTTCTTACCTACATTGTCTGAAGTTGATGTAGAAAATATATTCTGATGGTGCTTTCCAATCTGGAGTTTATCAGCTGGTGATATAGAATTAAGGGTAGGTTGGCCCTGGATAGATTATTTTTACAGAAGTATCATCTCTTTGTATGTAGCTGCTAACATTTTGAAGGCGAAAAAGCCAGCCTGTCATTAATAAGTGGTTGCCATACGGTGACCTATAGTTGTTAATGTCTGTGTCATTTTGGTCTCTTGTGGACAGTTGTCTCATTGGCAATCATACCGCATCTTTTTTTTTTATATTTCTTGTATTTTTAGCTATCTGAACAAAAAATAAATTTAAGATGTTCCGAGACTGCTTGAAAAGTACAAGACCACATGTATAGACTTTAAAAATGTGTTCTTTCAGTCAAAAGTACTGAACCATTTGTGGTTCGATTTCAGTGGACAAAAAAGTTAACAATTCTTGACCAAATCTTTTTATTCATTGACGATCTCGGTTGTGAAATTCTACTAAATTTCTACTGAGACAACACTTTAAAACATATTGCTTTTCTCAAAGGTAGAGATTTTGGATTGGTAGGTAAGAAGGCACTTCTTATTTTTCTGTAAAGAGAAAATGGTGTTTCAGATTTTTTTTGTGTCTTCAGGCCTTATACTGATTAAAAAACCAATTTTTTCCATCATGACAATATATAAAAGATTTTGTGTAGGCAGTTATTTTCTGGATAGGTACATACGGTTAGGGCGAACAAACAGATTCTTTTTTGTATGGCCTGACCAAAATACACTTCTTGAAATTGGACAAGAAATGACAAAAGATAGACTATTTAAAAGTAAAAACTGTAATTTGTTCCATTTGATGTCGTATATGTAAAGAACTTGTAGAGACTGGGAAAGAATTAAATATCTATAAAGACAATTTTTGAATAAGTAAATTTGCACAAATGATGATCTATTTCTTACCTACATTGTCTGAAGTTGATGTAGAAAAAATATTCTGATGTGCTTTCCAATCTTTTTGTGAAAAATGTATGTTAAGATTCTTGAAAAAGCAGACTGATACTGTCGATTTAACATTCGATATCAATTTCTGTGGATTTCAAGGGTACAGCTGAACAAATGAAATTACATGTTCTAAGTACTTTTGACAAATTTTCTATAGGCCTGTATGCAGACTTCAACAAATCTATGAAGTATTCCTTGATCCATGAAAACTGGTATCCCCAACAAAAAAAATATCAGTTTGTTCTTCATAAAACTCTTTAACTAGTGAGATAGCATCAGTGATGATTTTATTTTCTTACCTACATTGTCTGAAGTTGATGCAGAAAGAAATATTCTGATGGTGCTTTTCAGTGTTATATTGCAGCAAAGTTTGAAACAACCCCCCCAAAAAAAATATACCACAAATTACACATTGACTTGACAATATCATAACTGTAAAGGCTTAAAAAGAATGGTTAATGAAACTTTAAACATAAAATTAAATATTGCAACACCAACCCATCCTTTCCAAAAATTAATATGAATTGAAGTTGGATGGTCCTAAACTATCTTTAGGAAAATAATGGCTTTTCTGCAGGGTAGCTTTTATTCTGAACTTCTACGTTTAAGCTAATTGGCTACTTATTTTAAATTTAGGTACAATAGTTGATAATTAATGTATTTTCTTTTACAGTGAAATATCTTGACTACCTGAAGAAAAGATGTAATGTCAAGCCATCCCGTGGCCCATTTCATTTCAGAGCTCCAAGCAAAGTATTTTACAAAACAGTTAGAGGTATGTTGGTGTTTGTGGAGTTGAGTAAAGTAAAGAATTGAAATTGTTCTCGTTTTCAAATTGATTTCAAAAGAGAAGAATGCACTTTGTTAACATGAGAAAAAATGATCAGAAAGAAATGAATGATGATTTACCTTACCTACCTTGATCTATATGAAATGGAAATTAATATCTGACATTTCTTTCTGTTTTATATTTCATTTTCTGTATAAACTGAAGTAAACATACCTAGACAGGATGGCCTTTGCTGCTGAAGAATTTGAATAATTAGACAAAAACATCTGAGCTGCCAAAAAATAAAAAATTAATAAGTATTTCATTGAAGAAATGATTTTTAACCGGATTTTTGTGACAAAAATGTCGGTTATTGATTTGGGGATGTACGGCTGGCGGCAATCAAATGTTGTCCGTGCATTAACTCATGAACCGTTCAACCAAAGCTTTTAAAATTTTAATATGTTATTACTGACAACTATACGAAGGTCAAGTTCAATAATGGCGATTTTGCCGTTCAGGAGTCATGGTTCTTGAAAGATTGAAAAATGGAGTTTCCAGTTATGTCCGTGCATTTATGCATGAACTGTTCTACCAAAGCTTCCAAAATTTTAATATATTGTTACTAATGACAGAATGGAGGTCAAGTTCAATAATGACGATTTTGACTTTTACCGTTCAGGAGTTATGGTTCTTGAAAGATCGTAAAATGGTGTTTCCATTCACGTTGTTGCATTTACTCATGAACCATTCAATATAAGCTTTTCAAATTTTAATATGTTGATACTGATGACAAAATGGAGGTCAAATTTGATATTGACTATTTTCACTTTCACCATTCATCAGTAATGGTTCTTGTGATATTGCCAGTACACAAATAAATGTTAATAAATCCGGTTTGCTGTTGTTGTGACAGCCTCTTGTTAATATTATGGTCTTGAATGTTTATTTAGGAATGGTACCACACAAACAACCCAGAGGAAAGGATGCTCTTGCTAGACTAAAGGTGTTTGAAGGTGTTCCCCCACCATATGACAAACAAAAGAGACAAGTGGTGCCATCTGCACTCAAAGTACTGAGATTGAATCCAATGAGGAAGGTAAATACCTTTATAGCAGAAATGTACTTTGTTTATCTTAATTTGATTAAGATTTACCATGCTGCTGAAGATAAATGTTTTACCCATCTTTAATGTTTGTTGAGGCAACACGATAAAAAATAGAATGGAAAGAAATGAATGATGATTTACCTTACCTACCTTGATCTATATGAAATGGAAATTAATATCTGACATTTCTTTCAATTTTTTGTTGGTACAAAAATACTCTTATTTTTCAAAACAACAAATGGGTCAGACATAAGTTTTCCAACTTGGTATTGTCTGCTCCAAAAACAATGTTCAATCAAACAAATAAAGAAAATATAACTATATGAATGCACGGTTAGCCTAAATCATTGTAGTTTAATACATTGTATTTGTTTGTAAATTGAGACATAAGATTAAGATATTTGATTAGGGCCATTCCAGAAAAAAATGTATGGGGGGGTTTGGAAGGCACATTATATTAATAATACATGGGTGATGGGTATCAGAGCAACTTTTCACACTATAATGCACTATAATTCTCAATTACAATTGTCTGGGTGGTGGGTGCTGATAAAAACTGCCTGCCTTGCCATACATTTTTTTCTGGAATAGCCCTTAGCATTAATACTTCTTCAAAATTGAGAGAAACCACATACCACCTGATAAAAACTCATTTTTTTAAACATCTTTAGGGCAGGTTAGGAAGGGACTTGCTGTTATTGTAATATATACATGTAGGATGTGATGCATGATCATTTTAGAAGATAGCCTCAAAAATATTAAATAATAAATAATCAATTGAAATTATATGCATGGCGGGATGAAATTAGAAAGATAAAATTAAGAATAGAAAGGGGCCTTCTAAACTGATACCTTAGTAACCTAATGTGGCACACCTCGTGTGTAGAAATTTTACTTCAAGTTTACTTTGTCAGATGCAAATATCATGTATCATGCCAATTGTGTAAATAATTGCTAGGACATAATCTGTTGATGATGATTTACTTAATCACCGAATCAACTTTAATTGATTTACAGTGAAAACAATCATGTACCACCAACTGAAACAGATTTTACAATTTTCTCAAAGTCTAGAAATATGGGTCTTGTTCCATTAAAAAGAATTTTTAAAAACACTTTTTAAAGAAGACAAAAATTGAACAAGTAATTTTATAGTTAACTCTCTTGGGAAGTCTCCCTATTTGGAACTTGTGCATAACTCTTATTTAGTATTCTGAAATTTATTAATACATTTGAAAATAACAAATATTCCAAAACTTAACTATTCTTCTTGTGTGTTCAATTTTTAGGAAGAGATTAAATCAAAAATACCTTATAATTTCTAAAAGTTCAATTAAAAAAAATCGACCTATTTAAAGGTAATTTACAAGGTAAATCAGTTAAACCTGTTAAGCAGTTTTCATTTCAAAATGAAACTATTTTACAAAAGCTACTTGTAAGTTTAAATAAATGACTTTTATCCAAGCCTCTTTGAAAAAATGGATATGTTGCAGCGTTTTGGTACTACAAGAATGAAAATAGATTCCTTTAGACTATCTACATACAAACTCCCTATGCCCTAGTAGAACCAGCTAAACACTAAGCTATAGTTCTCTGTTCATGGACATATTGATGATGATTTACTTAATCACCGAATCACTAAAATTGATTTACAGTGAAAACAATCATGTACCACCAACTGAAATATGTCACAGAGAATTCAACTACAGTTTACTGTCTTTCGAATGGTGTGAAACTTGCAGCGCTAATTATATGTTTCTGTATTTAATGGAATAATTTGATACTTGTAAAAAGAACACCATAGACACTTTCCTTTGATTTTGAACTTTTGGGGTTTTGTTGTCTCTCATGTTCTCTCCCATGAATTTCATATGTAAATCTGTAATTTTGTTTTCAGAAATAAAAGCATAACACCTGTAACGCTATCTACAAGAAAATGATTTTTACATAGCACTACATTTAAACGATATTGAATCCAATTACTATGCTGTTTAGTGGGTTTTGGGAGAACACTGCTCTGTTAAGTTTGTAATTAGGTCACACAATCCAGACATTTTTGTGTTGATTTGGTTATAAGACCCTGGATGTGTTCCTGTTTTCAATGCCTATTTTTATTTGATCGATTTAAAACCTATTTTAGTACTGTGATCTGAACAGACTTTCACATGAAGTTGGATGGAAGTACCAGAGGGTTGTCTCATCACTGGAAGCCAGACGTAAAGTCAAATCAAAGAGATTCTATGAGAGAAAGAAGAAAATAGAGGTAGCTTTTGTCATTTTTAGTGAAATAATTAATCAACATTCATGACATGTTAATGATGATTTACTTAATCACCGAATCAACTTTAATTGATTTATCGTGAAAACAATCATGTACCACCATCTGAAACATGTCATGAAAAAAAAGATAGTTACAACAAAAATGCTGGTTATATTGATACTGATACCTGTATATGAAAAAACTACAACAGGACTGACAATTTAACATCTGACGAAATCTTTATATTGTTGGGTTGGTGTCTGGTTTACCCAAACCAACATCATGAATGGTTAATTTTTCTATGTTTTAGATGACCCCTAACATTTAAATTATTGCAAAAATAATGATGGACATGAGCATTTTTTATTTGTCAAATTTGGTAGATTTTGATTTTGTTTTTTGTATGAATAACATTTCATGTTGGTGAGTCAACTAACTGTCAAGATAAAAGAAAAAAATGTGCTTCAGCTCATAAATGCATCTGATGTCATTAATGACATCCTAGCCTGTTAAGAAAACGTTGAAATTACAAATAGCAATTTGTTGAAGTTCACTACCTTGATTTGGTAAATTAGAGTAAATAGAAATTAAATCCTAGTTAAGTTTAGCCCTCAATTATACCCCATTCTTTTTACTTGCATGAATTCCTGTTTATTAGAATTATTAAGTAATCTTTTAAAATTGCTCTTAAACATTGCTAGACATATTTACTTTACTTTATTTTTTTGACATGTTAATGATGATTTACTTTATCACCGAATCAACTTTAATTGATTCATAATGAAAACAATCATGTACCACCATCTGAAACATGTCATAAAATGAAAGATCGTTACAAAACCAAGACACTATTATATTAGTGCTGATACCTGTGTAAGAAAAACTATATAACAGTACGAATAATTTAACATCTGACTTAATCTTTATATTGTTGGGTTTGTGTCTGGAATACCTAACCCAATATCATCTATGGTTAGTATTTATTGATCAAGATAGGCTAAATTTTCGTTAAATATAAAAGGGGGTTAGGGACACGAGCATTACTTTATTTCACAAATTTGAGAAAAAAACATGTGAAAGAGTTTTTGCTTATGCTTCTTCATTAAATCAGCATGTAAGAGTCCTAAATGTCCAGGTTAAAGACAAATGTGCTTCAAATTATTAAAGTATCTGCTGTCATAAATGACATTATAGTCTTAAAAGAAAATGTTAGAACTGCCTTTAGCAGCGATTTGTTGAACTGTCTAAATTTCGGTAAATAGATTTCTTTTTATGCCAGAATAGTTCTCAATAGTACCTTATTTATATGTGTTTCTTGCATACATTCCTGTTTGTTTGTACTATTGAATCCACCTTGCATAATTGCATGTATTTATTGAATATTCTTTGCACACCTATGGTAATCATTGCTAGACATGTTGATGATGATTTACTTAATCACCGAATCATTTTAATTGATTTACAGTGAAAACAATCATGTACCACCAACTGAAACATGTTATGGCAACAAAAGTTACAAATTAAAGTTTAACAAACCAGCTGGTTTCAACTTGTTCTTTTCCTTTTGTTTTGAAATGTTATATATGTTTTGTTTTTTAACTTGCTTAGATTTTGTCTGTCTCAACGTACTTGCGTCCTAAAACATATAGTAAATGCTTATTACCACAAAACTCAGATCAAGTACAAATTTGGGTAATTTCACTTTTACCGTTCTTCAATTATGTTCCTTTATAATTTTATATTATATGCAAGCAGGGGCAGGGCATCTTCTTTAAAGAGGCAGAATTAACCTTTGTGACATGTTGATGATGATTTACTTAATCACCTAATCACTTTAATTGATTGATAGTGAAAACAATCATGTACCACCAACTGAAATGTGTCATGGCAACAGAAGTAATAATCAATGAGCTCTTCAAACCTATTGTCTTCTTCTAAATCTTGCTAAAAATAAAAAAATAAAGTGAACACCTGCATCATATCAAGGTAACAACAACACTTCACTTTAGGATATGTTCCCAACTTCAATAATGCTCATTAATATAAAATATGTAACTGCAAGTCAGTCCCTCCCTTTGAAATGGAACCTTCTTGACAGATTGTATATAGAAGTAAAGTTAACCTTGTATTAATGATAGTTTTCTTGAACAAATGTGTTTCCAAAAAGTACATGTGCAATATTTTCATTACAGGCACTCCGAGAAAAAGCAAAGAAGAATATTGCCAAGAAGATATCACCATACCAGAAAGTGATTGAAGGCTATGGCTACCATTAAAAGACAATAAACCTTCTGGAAAGAATAAATGATTTTATTAATTTTTTATGATATTGAAACCTAAATCAGTGTGATTAACATTGATCATTAGCCTTCGCTATAAACTTTTCAAGTCCATTGTAAATGATAGTGTCAAAGCTCATGTTTTTAAAAAATTTAGATGGATAATATTATGAACCTGTGCTGTAGGACTTTTTAACTTCAGGGTGAAGACTGGATCACACAGAACCTGTTATTCTGTGATAAACAGTAGCTGTGTAATAGGGTAGCCTTGTCACTGTTGGTATCTGAAGTGGTTTGCCATATTTTGCCAATTCTTTATTGGTACTAAGAATGTCCAGAATGAGCCACCACATCCACATCACAATCAAATAGGAAGCATAGCATAATATTTCAATCCTGAATGACTTTAAGGTGGCTCATGGGTACAAAAATTTTAGCAAAAAATTAAACCTTTATTTTTTCATTACAAATTTTATTTATTACACTATTAGTTGTTACTTTATGATATGGTACAAAAAACAACCCAAAAAAATTATTTGGTTTGGCCCCAGATGACTTTAAAAATTGAAAAAGCTCCAAATTATCTCCCTTTGGTGCAAAAATGCCATTTTTTGGCCTTAAATTTGAAATATCTTTTTTAACTCATCGGTGACCTATATTTTTTATTATTGTTTTCAAATAAGCTGTACATAAAACTAAATAATTGTAAAATTTAAGCGATTTCTTATATTAGGTTATTTTTTTATTTCGATATTTCCTCTTTTTCTCCTATTAGTTCAACAGAAAAAAAGGACATTTAACAAAAATGTATGCTTCTTCTAGAGGCAGATTTTAGCTTAAATGAACGGTGACCCCATTTTTTTATTTCATTTTTCTTTTAAGTATATGATAAAGTTCATTTATGAAAAAAATATAGCGAAATCCTATATTAGAAAAAAAAATTCATTTATACCCAGGAGCCCCCTTAAAAAGATACTCAATAACAGGATTAACAAAATACACATCCTTTGTAGAAGCTGTTAAAAAAACATAACGAAGCCAACTTACATCTGTGGTAGAATTAATTGTGGGGTCTCATCATCAGGGTTCGACACTAACGGTAGTCCGGTGCCCCTAAAATCTAGGACTACCAAAACATGGTTAATCAGTAGTCCTGTGGACCACCTGGAAATTTGTATATGGTCTGGCTATTTCAATGCTAAATAAATGGCATAAAAGTCCTCCCAATAATGTTTATATTATGTAAAATGAAAATGTCTGATTTCCCAAATATATGTGAACTGCAGAAAAGACAGCAAAGGTCAGCAATAAAAATGTAGATTAGTTAAAAAAAAAACTTCCCAAATTTGGATAAAAAAAATCATTCCCCCAAGAAAAAGAAACAGGTAGAGGTAGTTTTAAAAAAAAAGGCAATATCTTTTTGGATGCTTTCCTGTTAAAAAAAAACCCCATATGCATGCCATTCAAAATATTAAAGGCATTTTGTTTCAGCAACATATCTGCTGAAGTGCTTTCAACAGTGATGATGAAGTTGACCTCTAGTACACAAAGACTTTGTATCACTTCAACAAAAATCTTGTTAACAGTTTGAAGAATTAATGAAAACTTAAAACATTGACTGATTTTTATCCTTTTCTTTCTAAATAATTCTGGAATAAAAGGTCAAAGAACACCCAACAAGGCCTTAGAAATTTTCTCAGAATTCAGGATTTTGCATCTCATTTTTCATTTTTCAAAATTTTCTGGCGGGAAAAGTTCTTTGATTCACTGAATGTCAACCTTAATGATTCGGAGGGAAGGGGGGGGGACCAAAATATTTTCAAAACTCAAATTAACATTTGTGTGCTTTTGAGGTGCTCAGATGACGGGAAATTGCATCTTATTTTGAAAAAAAAATCTTGGGGGGGGGGGGGGGGGGGAGGGAAGGGCATGGGCATGCCCCAAAACAACCCCCTAGCTTGTTCGGGCTGCTTTGCGGCCCTAAGAGGTAGACTACCCAAAAAAAATTCTTGGTAGTCCTTTGGATTACATATCCTCTAATGTTAGTGTCAAACCCTGATCATGGGTTCTAGCTATAACATTTTCCATCCTAAGACTTGCAAATTGATATTTGCTGCCTCCACCTCTGCTGTATATAGGTTAAATAATATACATAGCAAAGACTGCATTCCTTTCCCTGAAATATTTAAAGAGAGCAGATGGCTGTGAGATTGCCTTGCTTACTGATACAGGTGGTTTCATACGCAGCTTTGTAATTCAACGGAATTATATACCCTTGATGACCCTTGATGGAACTAGGAAAATATGTTCACAAGGGGCTCTTTATAGCTTGCTGTTCGGTGTGAGTCTTAGTTTTACTTTTTTTCTAATACACAACTTGGATAAAGAGGTGTCTCATTAACACTCACACCACAGCTTCTTGTATCTACATTCGCAGAAAAGATCTATGATTAAAAGCCCGTACAGGAGAACAAAATTTTCCTCTTGAAAAGATTTGAAATAAATCTTAGAGAGAGGCTAAATCAAATAAACTGACTAAGCTATGGATAAAAAAAAGAAATAACTACATAGAAAACTGAAGACAAAAAAAAGAATAAAATATGTAATCTTCAAACAATGTACATGGAAGATGTTTTGACATGCATACGAAAATTAAGAAAAGATTGAATCATAAATTGCTTTGTTATGAAACGCTTGGAATGCAATTGCAAGGTGTTATCTTCATACCAATATAAAATTAGTATGTGTTTTTAAACCTCCCTTCCCTGCTATAGAGATTTGCCAAAAACTTTAGTTTAATGAACTTCATTGAAAATTTGCCAATATAAAATGTTACATTGGAGTTATCTTTCTTTGTCCAGAATAGTAGTCAAATCAACTTAAATCACAACTGTCTGACATTTTATATTTTATGATGTATTTAATTGAGTAGTTGTAAACTCCATTAGAAATTTGAGTTGAGATCGTTTTTGGAATAAGGGAAAGGGGGAGGTGAAAAAAAAATGGTGGGGTTCAATTTTTCTTATTTCAGATTTCAGAAATGAAAAAGAAAATTTCTTCAAATATCAAAGTATCAATATTCAACAGGATAGTGAATTGCTCAAAAGCAAATAAAAACATTTTAAGTTCATTAGACCACATTCATTCTGTGTCAGAAACCTATGCTGTGTCAACTATTTAGGGAGCTACCATTTGATTATTATGGGGGGGCTAGGATGAAATTTGAAAAAAATAGGCAGGACAGGAGTTTTGAGTAAAAAAAAAAAGGCAGGATGAGACACTTGCAAAAAAAAAAGTCAGGACGACAATTTAGGTAAAAAAAAGTCAGGATAAACTAAAAAAAAAAAAAGCCGGACCGAACAGAGTGAAAAATAAAAAGGCAGGACAGAGATTACAGCTAAAAAAAATGCAGGACAAAATTTTTCATCCTAGCCCCCCCCATAAAAATCAAATGGTAGCTCCCTTAATCACAATCCAAATTCAGAGCTGTATCCAGTTTGAATGTTGTGTCCATACTAGCCCCAACCGTTCAGGGTTCGACCTCTGCGGTCGTATAAAGCTGCGCCCTGTGGAACATCTGTTTTGCTTATATTTTAAAAACCAAAGCAGTTAGAGCAAGTCTGACATGAGGTTAAAGTTCTGTCGGCCCTTAAGGGAGTTCGCTTCTCAGTTTCAAAGTAATTAACTTTTCAAGACACAGATTTATATAGATAGGGGATTAATAAAGGAATCCAAAGAGCAAAAAAAATATATAGGTCACCTTGCTTGTTTTCAAGATATTAGCCTTTGAAATTTTGGCGGGAAAATATTCTCTCCTGACTTTTCATAGCTTTATCATTGATAAGTTGACGTTCTCAAAAACTGTTAAAAAGTAATTAAAATTTTATAAGACTTTTACAGATGTCTTATCATTATACATGCTAAAGAATTTCAAAAAGAAAAATGGGGGTCACCGGGCAAATTTTTTCAAGGCATTCAAATGGATAAAAACAGGATTCCGAAAATCTGACAAAAAATCCAAAACATCACAAGCCAGCTTCCTTAAATTTTCAGATGAATCTAATAACCCATTGTTGGGTTGCTGCCACTAAATTGGTAATTTTAAGGAAATTCTGCAGTTTTTGCTTATTATCTTGAATAGTATTAATGATACAGATAAGCTGTAAACAGCAAATATGTTCAGCAAAGTAAGATCTACAAATAAGTTCATATGACCAAATCCTTAGGGTATCTAGAATAAAGTTACTATTTGAACCAAACATAGAAAAGAAGACATCTTTTATGATAAGCAATGAGACAGTTATTTGCAACACATTAGTCAATGTTGATGAAAGCATCTTCGAGTCAACTGCAGTTAAACACCTAACAAACTTCAAAATCTCACACCAAACAACTTTTTCTTTTGCTTTTAAAGAAAGTATGACAAAAAACTGCATTTTCAAACACTTATTAATATACATTAAACCAAAAAACAAATTACGATGAAATTGGACACTTTTAACTCGTAAACGAAAGATAAATGCCAAAAAATCAAGGTGAGCGATTCAGGCTCTTGAGAGCCTCTTGTTATAATATACAACCGTAAAAAAATACTTCATTTAATGCTATGATGTCGTCGTTATTTGAAAACAAATTTGGTTAACTTTAGTAAAGGAATCTCTATGAAATTTTACCAGAAGGTTCAATACCACAAAAGCTAGGTTGGGGATAGTTTAGGAATTAGGAGCCAAAAAAAGTATTTTTGTAGTTTTCGGACAATATTATAACTTGAGTGTTAGTATATAGATCACACTGATATAGCGTCACAAGTTCCATATCACAAATGGAAGGCTGGAAATGAGTATGGGGTAATTGCCCCCAAACAATCATTTCATTTTGTGTACGCCCGTTTGCGGGACGTATTATGGCATACCGTTGACCGTCTGTCTGTCAGTTTTCGTCCGTCGTCAACAGGTCGGACATAACGCTTTACCCAATTTACATAAAATGTTGGTGAATTGTATTGACAAAAGCTCCCTTTCGTTTTTCATAAATTTTGGATTTTACGTTTCTGAGAAATGTTTTTTTCCCCAGTTTTCGGACAATAACTTAAATATGCTTCCTCCAATTTGCAACAAACTTTGGTCAATTGTTTTGATACGACCGCAAAATATAAATAAATTAAAATTAAAAAAAAAAAATGGATCGTATATTGGTATCACGTTGTTAGCGTCGTCCGACGTTTTTTGGAATACGGGAAGGGGGAGGTGAAAAAAAAGGGGGGGAGGGTACAATTTTTCTCATTTCTGAAAATTAAAAAAAAAATTATTCAAATATTTTTTTAGGGAATTAAAATTCAACAGCATAATGAATTGCTGAAAAGCTAAAACATTTTTTTAAGTTCATCAGACCACATTCATTCTGTGTCAGAAACCTATGCTGTGTCAACTATTTAATTACAATCAAATTTCAGAGCTGACCCTGTATCAAGCTTGAATGTTGTGTCCATACTTGCCCCAACTGTTCAGGGTTCGATCTCTGCGGTCGTATAAAGCTGCGCCCTGAGGAGCACCTGGTTATCTATTGACATGAGCTACCTTTCGATTTTTATAAATTTTAGATTTTCGTTTCCAAGCTATTAAAAGTGGGGATTTTCCAGTTTTCGAACAACTAAAAAATGCCTAATTCAGCAGTTCTCATGAACCGTTGGTGAATTGTTTATATCTATTGATGTAAGCCACAGGCACTTGTCCCAGAATTTTTTTCCTTATATAGTGTTATATTAGGGTTTATAGGAATTTTTTCGACAAGTGCCTGTAGTTTTCGAGGCAAATATGCAACACGAACACGCCCTTACATAAAAGGTGCACTCGATTTTCTCTTTTTTAATGCAATTGTTTAATACCCATGTTTTGGAATTTTTTCTTGAGTCACATAATGAAAGTACAGAAACGAAAATTAAGGAACAAATAGACTGATATGTTCTTCGTCCGTGGTATAAAAAAAATTAAATCGGAGGTTATGCATTTTTTTTTTTTTAGATCCAACTGAATAGACACTCATGTCTTCGACTTGATAACTAATTGTTCTGCTTAATTATGCAATAGATGAATTCAAACTTATGGAAATGGTGTTTCTTTGATAAAATACTTCGTAATTTAGCCGAAATTGTCATTTTATTTGTTTCTATCAACTTTTATTTTTTTTGTTACTATAATAAACATTACAGTAAGCATTTATCGCCTTCTCTAACAAAGAGCTTCGATTCTTTAGTTCTATTTCAACCGAGTTTCTGCCTACAGGTACAATCCAAATTTAGACTTGTATCTAGCGCGAATATTGTGTCCTTTTTGGCCCCAACTATTCAGGGTTTGAGCTATGCGGGCATATATGCGCTCAGTGAAGCATTTTATTGGTTTATATCTCTGAAACTTTGGTAATTACTTAAATATTTTTAAAGATAGAGATAAAAGGTAAACAGGCTCAGCAATTATGTTCAGCAAAGTAAGATCTACAAATAAATCAGTTTAACCAAAATTGTCAATTGGCTTTTTAAGGAGTTATTGCTCTTTATAGTATTTTTTGTCAAAATTTTGGTAATCTCTTCAACTTTGTACTTTTTTTTGGTCTTTTCATTTTTTTTTTGGATTCGAGCGTCACTGATGAGTAATTTGTAGACGACTGAAACGCTTGTCTGGCATTAATACAAAATTATTCCTGGTATCTGCGATGAGTTTTTTTTTTTTTTTACAAAATATGATCTTCTCCACATTAGTATGATGACTCATTAACTTCATTTCAGCAAGCATGACCGTAGTGGAA
Source organism: Mytilus edulis (assembly GCA_019925275.1). Lineage (NCBI taxonomy): Eukaryota > Metazoa > Mollusca > Bivalvia > Mytilida > Mytilidae > Mytilus > Mytilus edulis. Next base: position 41,501,155 of record CM034357.1, on the reverse strand, counting down.
CAAGAACTGTTGAACTTCAAGAGCTCTCAAGTTCAAAATTTTTGCTGGAGTTCATATCACATGCTTATATGGTTGTCTCAGATGTCACCAGTTATTATTTTTGTTTTCGTCGTCATTGGTTACTTTTCCAAAGATCATTATGTCACAAACAGAAACTGGGTGTATCTGTGACTGGGAAATGTGTTGGCCTGGAACCACACACACACAATAAACAGTACGACAAGTCTGCACGGATTCTTACTCTGGGACTAGCTCTTGTAACAAAATACGACTCTGGTTAGCGCGATGTATAATTTAATAAGTTCAGCATGGAATACAATTGTACAGAGTTGGAACTGCTCAGTGTAATACTAAATCCAATCTGCCACATTAAAATAACAACATAGTTTATATAACAAACCAAAAACTACTTGAATAGACTTGACAAATATTTCTCTAAATGAGTGAGAAAAGTCAATTAAGGGATTACAGAAAAATTAGCACATAGATAATGATTAACAATAGAACATATAGACTTATTAATTTATGGAATTAAAGTCTTGGCCTGTCATATACGAATAATAGATCATTTGTAGTAAAATGTCGCTAATTGAAAAACAAATTAAAACATGAAATTAGATAAGCTTAATCTTCTAAACTTGACTTAAATCTTGCACAATAAAAATAACAAAATCCCTTAGTGAAATATTGCAATTATAACAAAACAGTGATTTTACAAAATCTTTTACAAAATGTCCGAAAAGTCTCAAATCAATTTTTGTCCATTTTTCCACTGTGACAATTGCCTCTGACAAAAGTATTATCACAAAAGTACTGAAATTTTAGAAAACGGAAGTCCCTAATCAATTAAATGGAAAAATCAAAAGCTCAAACACACCAATCGAATGGACAACAACTGTCATATTCCTGACTTGGTACAGGTATTTTCTTATGTAGATAGAAAAATGGTGTATTAAACCTGGTTTTATAGCTAACTGAACCTCTCACTTGCATGACAGTCGCATCAAATTCAATTATATTGACAACGAAGTTTGAACAAAACAAACAGACACAATAGGTACAAATGTCAAAAATAGGCGTCACCATTGTGTTATTATCTTAATTACTCAAAAACAAAATCAATATCTTAAACTTTTACCATTAGTAGGGTGCCCAATTAACCAATTTTATCGATTTGCCTTAACGGAATAACATACGGCTATATTTTATATCGATGGAAAGAGGAGAAAAAGCCTCATCGAAATAACGTTGTCGTCGTTGTCTGCCGTGGTCACGTTTTTTTTAAATCAGGGTCAAAGGTCAAAGCAAAAAATCAAGAAAAATGAACAGTAACATTTAAATAGCTTGTTTCTCCTACATATATTCGTTTTGAGCAAAATAAAAACAACCAATTTATAGAAAAATATCTTCTGTATCTACATTTAGAACTTATTTTATATTTTTATCGCCAAAAATGACTTCAGATTGACTTTTTTGCATATAGGGTGCAAATTTGAAATTTTCAAACAGCTGTTAAATAACAGTGACCTTGACCTATTTCAATTTCTAAATTTGAATTTTTTGTATTCAATTCGGTACAAGTACGATCTTAAGATGTTTTTTTAGATCTTAACTTTAATCATTTGTCGACAAAAAATGTGATTTTCACGTCTTCTGATAGTAAGGTGTTTTGTCAATTTCTAGGTTAAAATCAAATTTCTGTTATTGGATGTGAAAGAGTATATATAAATGATTTGTTTCGAAATTAACGTCGAATTTGGTTGAATATTATAAAACTCTGTGTATAGCTTTGCTTTACAGAAGTAAACATTACTGCAAACAGAGAAAAGGGGGGAAAGTTTTGAAAACAAAACATGTATTAGAAACAGTTAAAACACCCTATCCTGCATATACAGATGCCTAAATGAGTAACAATTGGCTATAATGTTTACAAGTATTCCAAAACTACAATAAGGGAGAGGGTTATGTCCAAACAATTGCAAACAAAATAGGCGTGAGAAACCAAAGGAACATTAAAAACTTATAAAATGAAGACAAGCAGACTTCAGCATGGCAAAAACACGAAAAAGAAAAACAAATGCAAATAGAAAATTATGATCGAGGCTAGTATTACCTACACTACATTCTATGGTCTCCCGTAGTTTTCCGGCCAAGGTCAGAGAACATATAGCAGGTTTTATTATTATTATTTTTACATATCTTTCCCTACTTGATAGATTATTACTATATTTCCCACGATTTCAAAATTGAGTAGATGCTTTATTTATTGTTTAGAAAATATTATGGACTGCGTTATTTTCATTCGATAGCTAACAATGATTTTTAAGATGCATACTGAAAAATGAAATCTTATAATACATCGTCATCTTCGTCGTCATAAATGTTTCTAACTACAACCACACGAGATATATATTTACATATCGACATATGTCATTTGCCTGACATGGACATACATCTATACATAATAGATTTTGTTCGAAGCAAATGCAACCCTTTGAAAACACAGAATTCCCCTTACAAGTACAAACTAAATCTTGCAGAAATTCGGGTGACATATGACCTTCGAGATAGATGGATACAAGTTATTCTTCTTTACCCATTCTGAAGAGGAGAATGTTAAGGTAGTTCTGCTATATGGGAAGACGTCTGGAGTGAAGCTCTTATTACATATTGTTTAAAAGTAGATTCACAAGGAGGAAGTTTGACAAGGGAGAAATTTTAAATTGAAGCCAATTTTACGCTCAAATTGTTTAGGTCACAGTGATCTATTTTTAGCTTTGACTTGAGATCATTCAACCTTGACAACAAGATCTCAAGCTGCATCTATAGATTCATCGATGTCACAATTAGAAAGGTTTGACAAATCGGTAAAATAATCTGGGCTGTCCTTCAAGACTAAAAAAACAGTGCGCTTACTGATCCTAAACAGGGTCGAATACGTTGTATCGCATCATGTAGAGATGCTAAAATCCTGTATACAAGTTGTAGTGTCTGTTTCAAACCATAGCTCATATGTATGCTGCATGGAGTGGATGTAAGGAAAGCATCAGATTAGAACATCTGTGAGGGCCCTCATGGGGTTTTTGATTATGTGATTACTTGGCCGTTTTTTTAATGATTATTTGATTATTAAGCCAAATATTTCATGATTATTTGATTACCTAGGACTGTATTTTTAGTTTATGATTATTTGATTACTAAAGATAAGCAAATATTTAATGATTATGTGATTATATTGGCAAAAAAATGGTGATTATGTGATTACTAGGACCCCCCCATGAGGGGCCTCATCTGTATCTTGTGACTTTGTTATTATCCTACCCTTGATTCCTTTCACACCTTGTCTCTTTGTATATGAATAGCATGCATATGTAAAATGATGCGAGTATCTACTTCATCGGGCGTACAAAATAATTCTTAAAACCTATTAAAATACTCCTTCTGAGCTGATTTAGGGTCCTTGGAAGTGATAGCTAGAATATGACTTCCTCGTGTATCATGGTAACTGTTGATCTACCCTGATGCTGAACAATCGATTCCCCAAGAAATCTGATTAAGGCCTGCTTGTTTTCACTGACTCAAAGAAACTTTTTCCAGTCAGGAATTAGACGACCTTCGATATATGACCTGAAACACTTTAACAGACGAACAAGAACTTGATTCAGCTTTAAAAAAGACTTCAGTTGTGTCTGCTAGTGTAAGATTTGTATCAAGAATGATGCTACAACATTTTGTAATCATCAGTACGAAGATGGTCTAAGTCTGAAGCATCATGCAATAAACTCAAAACTTTCCGTGCTCCCATAGCCTCGATAAAGCTTTTGTTTGTGCTTATTCCTCGCTTATTAATAAGCAATTCCGTAGAAGAACCCTGACATATAACACACTTATCCCATTGTATATCATGCCTACTTCGTTTCGGGCTTGATGGGCATAGTTTAACAGGACTGTAAATGTGTGCCATATTCCGGGTTTGAAACGTGACCGTAGGATTTGATTTGTATATTACAATTATAACAAAACTATCAATTAAAAAAAAACAATTAAAGTTATAAAAACCAACAAAAAATATGTCCAATTACAAAACAACGATCTTTAAACTAACTGGACTATTCCAAATATACAATTTGACCATACAACAAGCAAAAAAAAGAAATGAAGTTTGAGTCAATTGTCCTAGTTAATGACCTGGTAGTGTAAGCTACAAAACGAATAACCGCACGAGAAAAGGCGTGTTTGAAACAAGGCAAAATTATCTCTAAATTTGTGTTTTAAATTGCTATTTTCTTCTCACCGATTAACATTACACGAAAGATATTTGGCACACATATGAACCATGTGTTATTGATGTAATCAGAGTAAAAATCCCGTGAAAGTAACACGCAATACATTTGCTTTCGTTCAAAATGTGGTACATTTCAGCTAAAAAAATAGTCTAACTAAAATCATGAAATACTTATACTTAAATTATATAAATCTTTTCAGCTTTTTCGTTATATGATAAATTTAATTTTTAAGCTAACTGATAAGTATCATTTGAACAAATAACACGGAAAGCAATAATTTTATTTTTCGTGATGAAGATGGTCTGTATGATGAGGTATCTGTGGGTACCCTAAGAAACCACAAAATTTTGAAAAACGTGACCACGGGAGCATACGACGACATTCATGATTAAAAAATATAATGATTTTCCAATCGTTTGCATATAAATATAGCCGGGTGTTATCCGTTAACTTAAAATCGTTAACTAGACGTCTTTTTCGATACTGGGCACCCTACTACATGTCATAATATAACGGGATGTATAAGTACAGAACAACGACATATGTAACAAACACAAAAAGCAAATAAGAATACAAAAATTATCATAGAATAATAACATATGGCGGGATGTTTATACAGAGCCACGTCAAGTGAATACCACCCGGCCAAAAATTTAAATTAAACAGACTACTGAAACAGTAAAAGTAATATTCATAAAGAAAAAGAAAAGAATACTATAACACCTTAGATAAGATGACAAACATCGTCAGTATACCCATAATCTAGCTATACTTCAAGACCATCGTCTTTTGTTCGCCCACGGTGAAGTTGAGTAATATACCATTGATGTTTTAGCAGTTTTTGTGTCTATTATTTTTCATGAATATAGGATCAACACTTCAGCATAATCGTTATTTTATATTTACTATGTAAATTAGCCTCTTAAACTTTACCCGGTTTATAAATGCATAATATATAACACTGTGGAAAAACCTTTCAGGCAAAAATGCCAACAGTCAAAGCATGCACAAAACGCAAAACATCCGTAGTTCCAGAATTTTTTGATTTACAATTTTCAAATCTTTAACATGGTTAAATCTTATATGTCTCAAAATCGTACAAACTCCTGAGATATTTTTAAATCTCAATTTAAAATGCCGTTTTTTTTTTTTAATTCTATGGAATACGAGGGTTCTTAATTACTTGATATATAAGACTTGAAAAGTCATGAATACTTTTACTATGGTAAGTGGTTTTTTTTAACAATATATAGATAAACCAAAGTCTTGTAAATTAGTTTTATTCATTTTGAAATTAAAGTAAATCATTTATTTAACATTTCTTGTCAGGGGGATGTGTACAGTGTAAATTCATGTTCTCTCTTATTTAATTATATGTAATCATCATTTATAACTACATTAGCAAGGTAAATTAAATTATTTCAAAAGTAAGCGCATATATTTTTGTTTAATGCGGTGAACCTGCAAATAGGGAAGACATCCAATAGAAGAGGAAGTATAGATGCATTGTGGTCAATTTAATATAGCACGTTGTTCTAATGTGATGTTTTGTGCTTTTACATGTGTTTTAATTGAGGTTGCATTGCCGTAGACGTTGGTATATTCAAATTTCCATACAGTAAAGATTTTTCAACAACAGGTAAGTTTAAAATACGTAAAATACCTTCGTTTTTTAACTCATGTAAACAATTAACCGGAACTGCCCTCGTTTTGAAACATGCATGCTATTTTTACACTTTTAAATGAATAATGGGATGGGCTATGATAAAGATCATTTAAATATTCAAAATATAATTAAATGCTTGTTTTTGGTTAAATGTTTATTACAAACAAAACTTGCAAGTATAAATATATATATATATTATATATAGTGTGGTTGCATGTAAATTAGTGTTTAGAAAGGGAAATAACACCTGCTAACATGGGTATTGGAATATTATAACTCAAAGTTAACATGGTTAAGCTAGATAAAATATTTTAATCACGTTTTAAAAAATGTATATATATATATATTTATAATTATTAGTTCTAATATTCTCCTGTAATTTAATAGGATTTTAAAGAAAGATGTGATAATTTGATAAATAACTTTAATAACGCGATTTATACCAAGGCATGTTAATCTAATAGGAAGAAACAAATTATAATTTCAATCAGAATTTTATTGAATATTCTGCGAAAATCATTTAAAGGCTCATGCAGGTTTCGAAAGGACGATGGCTATGCCGCTTGTTTAAATGAAGACAATACAACATGTACAATCAAAACCAAGGAGTAAACAAATACTCACAAAACCAAAGGACATTTACATCAACAGTTATAAATAATAAATATTATAAGAAACAACACGAACTCCACTATAAACCGGGAGTGAAATCAGGTGCTCCGGGAGGGTAAGCATTTCCTGCACCGTATACGACACCCGTCGTGTTATCTCTTTGTTCAGTTCGGTAATGATGGAAGGTTATTATGACTGAAGAAGAATATCAGATATGATTTCTGACACACTTTTGTCATAATGGCCAATCAGCTCATGAAGGCGACCGTAAAATTTCTTGAGTGATTACCTTAATTTGATAAATTCATAGCCCTGTCCATGCTGTCTTAGCAACTTTTGAGAAAGCAGTATTCCTCGTTCAACAAAATCAACGTACTTTGAGCTAGCTCTAGAGTAACTAAACGTATCAATTATACATACACACCATATGCTGGAAGACGAAATTTGATCAAATGGACATTCAAAATCAGATAAGTCGAAATAAAACTACTCATGCAGTTAAGACTGACAATACCCCGGCCAAAAAAGACACAAAAAAAAAACAACAGACATGAACAAAATAAGTCTATAAAACACACACATAAAAACCAAAGACCGAGCAACACAGGTGCCGTGATACATATGCTTGTTTAAATTGACAATACAATCTATATATCGCTAAAGGAAGAAACTGATTTCATTGACCCGCATTTCCTCTGAAACCATACAAAGTCAGAAATATTTGTGATATGACGTATAACTGTTGTGTTTTGTACTTCCTAAATTTGTATTTGAAACAATCGTTTTTCTACAGAAAGCGGGGTTTTTTTTGGAGAAAATAACCCAATTCAGAGACCATTATTGATCCGTGTCTTATATGCTTTCGCGCATGCTCCGTGGAAGCTTTTCCTGCGAGATTTAAAAACTTTGTTTCAACACTTGCCCATTATGGTGTCTTCAACATATGCCAACATTTGATAAAAACATATTCAACCTATGCCTACAAACGAAAAACAAAAGGTGTTGTTATAACAATTATTAATTAATAAAAGGTAAAATACAGTCAGTATATTTTAGCATTAAGTATTACTTTTCATAATTAGTTAAAAATTCAAAACAAAAATAAAGTAATTTGCAAAATTATGTTGTAGTAAAAATAGAAATATCAAAAAAATTCTAGAAGACAAAAATTGTAAAATAAAACCCTTGATACTAGAAAAATTGAGTTGAACTAAATATTATTATAAAAATTATAAAAAATAGACTAAATTTCTAAAATTTAACGCTTAAATATAACAATACTTGAGAAAAAAAGAGAAAAAAGCTATTTCATTTGTGCAAATTTTAAATTTTTGTTTATTATTTTGTTGTATTTAATATGAAGCATACTTCAACAAGCAACAACATATACAAATATAACATACTTCAACAGAATTTTTTTTAAATCAAAGTAATTTTAGAATATAAAATTTAAAATAAACTAAAAAAAATAGTGATTTTTTGGTTCAACTTTCTAGTGGGACAATGCACCATTTATTTACTTTGTTTTAGTTTTAAAAAATGCAAGTTCCCCGTGTTTTTTTTTTATTAATTATATTGAGTTGTGAGATTTATGGTTAAATTTTGTGTCTCTAATTTGAAACTCCATCATCCAAATTGATAATAAGATAATAATAAGATAATTTGCAAAATTAATATATAAAATGAGTAATTTTTATAAACAAACTCTCGTGGAGTCATTACTTTGTGACCAACATTAAAAGATGTCGAAATTAAGGACCACTTTGTAAAACCCACTTAAGACTAGAATATGCCGTTAAAACATCCTAAGACATGTCTTACTCCTGAGATAGTTTTGCGAAACTGATCCTAGAGACTCAGGGATAAAGTTGAACATGACACCAGTTGATTGTGCAGATGTAGCATTATATCTTATGGTGTGACTTTTGAGACAATCACATTAGTGAAATTCATCTTATTCTCTGTATGTGTTGGAATTAATAGTGAACATTTAAAATAGATATTTTACATGAGTCAGTCTTTATGAAATTAACAAACTAATTCCTTTGTGAAATAGTGATCCTCAACACATCCAATTACCTACATTTTCACTAATACTTGTATAAAAAATGTATATTGAGTATTCTTTAACGCTAGGTTTAAACTGGTTGTAGATTGATCAGCCCCTAATTAATTTATGTTTTTATAACACTTAATCTGTAACAAATTATTCAACCTTTGCCAACGTTTTTTTCACACAATTTTATACCTAAATTTCAAAAGGTTGGCATAGGTTGAATGAACCCCCATTATGTACCGCGATTTCGCGGGCATCTTCTAGTCATGTCAATTGCTACGTATTAACTGGCCAATTTAACCTCCCGCTTCGATTTAAATTTTACGGTCACACAAAATATTTTGAAATATAAAGCCTATTGCAGATTGAAAGTTATTAGCTACGAATTTTATAGTTGAGTTGAAACTAATAATTGACATATATAAAAGAAAACGTTTTTGACGTAATCATTTACAAAAATGGAATATTGAATGATTATGAGTAAATACATGTAGTAGTATAAACGAAGCAGTGAGTTTCGGTTCAGTTCTGTCAAAACTTCTGAGGGTGAAACTTTATTGAAATTGACTTTTAGACTGTCAACGAAAGATTTGGTGGATTGTTGGACGTTAATTTTAATTAGGACCCCGCCTTAAGGCGGGTCGCCCTATAGTGATCAGTCTGTCCGTCCGTCCGTCCGTCCGTCCGATGATTATGATTTCATACTTTATACTTTACATGTTTATTAACCACCACTAGAGGGCGTGTCATGATGTATGTACAACTTCCTAGGTCAAAGGTCAAGGTAAAAAAACTTTTTTAGGCGGGTCGCTCTACAGTGATCAGTCTGTCCGTCTGTCCGTCCGTCCGTAACACTTTAACTTTGTGTCCGCTCCATATCTAGAGAACCATTATGATTTCATACTTTATACTTTACATGTTTATTAACCACCACCAGAGGGCGTGTCATGATGTATGTACAACTTCCTAGGTCAAAGGTCAAGGTAAAAAAAACTTTGATTTCAGTTGACAACCCTGTGTCCTGTGGTGAAGATCGTGTCCGCTCTATATCTTGAGAACCGTTATGATTTCAAAGTTTATACTTGACATGTATATGAACCAACACCAGAGGGTGTGTCATAATTTATGAACGACTGCCTAGGGCAAATTTCAAGGTCAAAAACTTTGGTTTCAGTTGACAACCCATGTCCTATGGTAAAGATCGTGTCCGCTCTATATCTTGAGAACCGTTATCATTTTAAAGTTTATACCTGAAATGTATATAAACCAATATCAGAGGGTATGTCATAATTTATGTACAACTTCCTAGGTCAAAGGTCAAGGTCAAAAACTTTGGTTTCAGTTGACAACCCCATGTCCTATAGTAAAGTTCGTGTCCGCTCTGTATCTTGAGAACCGTTATCATTTCAAAGTTTATACTTGACATGTTTATAAACCAACACCAAAGGGTGTGTCATAATTTATTTACAACTTCCTAGGTCAAAGGTCAAGGTCAAAAACTCTGATTTCAGTTGACAAACCCATGTCCTATGGTAAAGATACAATTTTTTAATGCACATTATTCACAGCGGGGCCCACAGAGATGGCTCCCATCTCAATGATATCTAGTTTTTCAGTCGTGTCATTCTTTTCAATTCGCTCAGATCATTCATTCACCAACTGCATGAAGTCACAACGGCAAAAGTATATATGTATGCGATGTAGATCCATATGCATGGCATAACCTTATAATTTCAATAAGCTGTCATGTTTATTATTGAAAACAAGGACAACTGAAAAAACTTTTTAACTAAAACACAAGCCAAAAATTTGTCGACTGTTTCGACTCGCAAAAAACAAAAATGTCCTACTGGGAAACCATGGTGTTTATTATGGTATTTATCTATGTTCATGATGCTATGAAATTAAAAACAGAGATATCTTCAATATAAAATCTGCTGTGTGGATTAATTTTATATGTTTATATTTATCTATTCATAAATTATGTCGGGGTCACATGTCGTTTTCGACAAACTTCGCTTGTCATTTCGATTGTAAATCAGATTATGAATGTGAATGGAATCCACTCTCATAACGATGGTTCTTTTTATGATTTTGTGTTTATTGCTTTATCTTGGACTGATGTAATTCTAATATACGTTTTAGAATGTTATAAATCATATATGAAAGTTTGATTCATTTCGCGATCGGAGAACATGTATATATATGGTATAGATTATTCCCAATTAGAACAGCATATGTTTGCAAAGAAAGGATTTTATAAAATATTTTTAAACAATTTTTGCATTCTCAAATTTTTTGAAGGGTTTTAATGGTGTTAGTATGTCATAGTCGACCGTTTCATTCCTTTATGCGGGAACTAATAAAAAGACACTAAATATAACAGAATAAAGACACACACAGTAAACAGAAATTGAAGAAAACCGATATGAACCCAGCAAAATTTATTGCCTTACTGTACCAAGTCTCTGGCCATTTGGACTGCGTTTTTGTTTTTGTTTTCTGTTTTTGTGTCTTTATCTAGTGTCAGGTGTCGTGAGCTCTGTCCGCTCCTCTTGTTTTGGGATTTTTGCCAGACTTTCGAAATCCTCTGATTTTATCCATGTAGTGCCTTTAAAAAAATTGCCAAATAACCCCTACTTTTCTTTTCATAAGTTGATTACATATAGTTTTAAGATGCCTTCTTTGAAAATCTTATTAAAACCTTGTTATTTTTCATACTTTGTCAAATGTAATTGTATGAAAAATCTAGAGCAAAACATTTCCTGCCAAATTTTTAAGGGCTAATATATCGAAAACAAGCTCACGGAATTTATTATTTAGCTCACCGAGCCCAAAAGGGCCAAATATGCTTTTCTCATCACTTGGAACCCGTCATCCGTCGTTAACTTTTACAAAAATCTTCTCCTCTGAAACTATTGGACCAAATTTAACCAAACTTGGCCACATCCATCATTGGGGTATCTAGTTGAAAAAAAGTGTCCAATGACCCGGCCAACCAACCATATGGCTAAAAATAAAACGTAGGGGTAAAATGTAGATTTTGGTTTATAACTCTGAAACCAAAGCATTTAAAGCAAATCTGACGGGGTTAAATTGTTTATGTTGCCCTGGTTTCTGAAATTTTCAGACAAATCGGACAACCTGTTGTTGGGTTGCTGCCCTGAATGTGTAATTTTATAGAAATTTTGCAGTGTTTGGTTAGTATCTTGAATATCTTGAATATTATTATAGATAGAGATAAACTGTAAACAGCAATAATGTTCAGCAAAGAGAGCTATACGAATAAGTTTCATAACCAAAATGGTCAATTGACCCCTTAAGGAGTTATTCTCCTTTATAGTAAATGTATAACAATTTTTTGTATTTTTATGTTATCTTACAACAAATTCTTCTCCTGTGAAATTACTGAGTTAAATTTAACCAAACTTGTTCATAATCATTATTTGGGTATTTTGTTTTAAAAATGTGACCGATGACCCAGACTGCCAACCACCATAGCCGACATGGCTCAACATAGTATATAGGGGTAAAATGCAGTGTTTGACTAATATCTCTGAAACTAAAGCATTAAGAGCAAATTTGACACTGGGTTAACATGTTCACAGGTTAAGATCTATCTGTCCTGACATTTCCTTAAGAATCAGACAATCCGTTATTAGGTTGCTGTCCCTGAAATAGTAATTTTAAGGACATTTTGTATTTTTTTGTTATTATCTTGAATATTATTTTAGATAAAGAAAACTGTAATCAGCAATAACGTAAAGTACATTGTACTTGGCCAAAATACGTCTTTAAGATCTAATAATCAAGCGCCAAAAATGAGCGAAATATTTTTATGGCCCCGCAAAGAAGTTGTCGGTGACATATAGTTTTACCCTTGTCCGAAATTCCGTAATCCGAAATTACGTCATTCCGTAATTCCGTAATTCCGCAACAAACCATCAGGTAGCAATAAATAGTTAGGAAAAAATACTAAAATTTGCCCTTATGAATTTTACCATCCCCTATTCACTATGCTTTCTTGCAATATCAAGCTTACTGTTTGTGTCATATATGGGCATATGTATGTAATCAGAATCTTCCATAGATTTTATATCCAGTATATAAAATGGTAAAACATCATTTCTTTTTGGTGTATCCATGGCAACAATTTTCATTTATTTGTTATAAAATATTGCAAAAAAGGGGGGGGGGAGATGTCACATATTTCCCCAAAATTTGGATAAAAGTAGAATTTCAATCGCTTGAAGTAATACCTTTTCTGAAACTGTGTACATATATCATTCAGCAAATCCAATGAAAATCATATGTCTTTTATCTTATTTTTTTGTAAAATTGTGTCATAAACTTCGTGTAGAAAAAGAGTGTTTGTAAACAGTACATTAATTTCTGGACCGATGGCCGGTCTAGCTATGAAAATACGGATTGTCAAACAGAAAACAGCCAATAAAACATGAAACATGTAAAAAAATCATCTTGATGCACTTATAAACCATCTTTGAAGGCTAAATTAGCACTCATCTGTCTAAAAATGAATTTTATTACACAATAACTTTCCTATTTGAAAAATCCATTTGAAACTAAACTTCTAACTGTGTATTGCTACATTATACGGAGTTTTTTTCTAAACGCCTTCAGATATTGGACTGATTTTTGGTATGTGAGTTAACCATGATGAGTTACAGATCAAGTGTAAGTTTCGTTCTGATCCGATAATTTTTGCCGAAATAACGGGCTTTGGACTTTGATAAATTGTTGAAAATCACAGTTATACAGACTTTTTTCCTAAACTCTTTCAGATATTTGGGCTGATTTTTGGTATGTGAGTTAAGGCAGCAACATTTGATTTTCTGGGGGGGGGGTAATGTTTTTTTTTCTGTGCAAACTTTTTTTTTCGCCTTCAGCGAAGAATTTTCTTTCAATTTTAGCATTACATATAGTGGCAGCTGAGGGTGAAACAAACATTTTTTTTTACTCAGGGTCCAAAAACAAATTATTTTTTTCACCAAAACCTGGAAACAAACTTTTTTTTCCAAAAAAAACCATAGCCCCCTCCCCCCCCCCCCCCCCAGAAAATTAAATGGTTGCTGCATAACCATGATGAGTTACAGATCAAGTTTAAGTTTTGTTCCTCTCGGCTTATTTTTGCCGAAATAACGAGCTTTTGACTTTGATAAATTGTTGAAAATCACAGTTATACAGACCTTTTTTCTAAACTCTTTCAGATATTCGGATGATTTTTGGCATAAGAGCTAACCAAGTTAAGTTAAAGATCAAGTTTAAGTTTTGTTCCGCGCGGCTAATTTTTGCCGAAATTACAGGCTATGGACTTTGATCAATTGTTGAAAATCATAGTTATACAGACTTTTTTTCTAAACGCTTCCAGATATTGGGCTGATTTTTGGTATGTGAGTTACTCATGATGAGTAACAGATCAAGTTTAAGTTTTGTTCCGCTCTGGTAATTTTTGCCAAAATTAAGGGTTTACAACTTTGAAAATTGTTGAAAATCACAGTTTATATATACAGACTTTTTTTCTATACGCCTCCTGATTTTGAGCTGATTTTTTAAATGTGAGACTACCATTATGTTTGTGTCCACATGTGTTATATTGAAATTGCAGATTTTTCAACTTTTTGAGACGGGGCCATTCGTGTCGCTTTGACACGTCTAGTTTAACTAATAATATTGAGAATATTTATAGATTATCAACGTCATGGTCGTTGATCATCTCAACGAGATTGATTTTCTCCCTTGAGCCGATACTTCAAAAGTGAGAAAAGCAATCGAGTTGAGAACCATGAAAATCTGTTTATCGCCGTTTTACCTATGACGACGTTGTTAATAACGGGCACGTGAATCCTTAGTTTCTATCGATAATTGTTCATATCACACGACTCCGATGAGAAAGGAAATTATCGCTATTTATAATTTTACGAAATTTTCCTTTGATCTTGATGACTGATGATTTCCTTTCTCAGTGCAGCGGTGGGAGTGATACGAAAAATTATCGCTAGAAACATAAGGGGCACGTGGCGTTGCTAATGAAATTGACACCGTTGCCATAGGTGAAATAGCGATAAACAGATTATCATTGGTCATTTGTTTACATTGATAATCTGGTCTATTTGAATAAAATATACTATTCAAAAGAGATACCTAACTACCCTATTTTTTTCAGCATTTAAAAGTAAACACAAATACTTTTATGTTTGGCCTAAGCTTTTGTGGTTCGGTCAATTCGGGTAATACATGTGAACTATTATATAATATTGGTACTTGGAGTTAAAAGATGTACATGCAGGGTTCATCTGACCTTGACCTTATTTGCATAGTAAGTTTTGCAATGTTACGCTTTCGAAGCTCGGTCATTTTCTAGGATAATATACAATTATGGCCCGTTGAAAAGGTGAATATCCAAAATTGTCAATACGAGAAGGTTATTTCAATGAGGGCGCAGTGGTTAAGTGGGCGGTGTTAAGTTTTCGAAGTTATGCCGATTACACGCATGCTACGAAATAGGTATTTGGTGTATAGAATGATTGTTAAGTGTATGTGTCTGTGTGTTTAAGTTCATCTGACCTTGACATCATTTCCGTGGTATAGGTCAATGTTAAGTTTTGATGTTTATGTTTGTTTATCAGCTACCAGTGATATTGTTTGCCTTATACAATTAATGGAGAATAAAGGCTTTTTCCACATTTATACATTTTTTATGCCTAAAATAACTATATGTGCGTTGAGGGTCTATTTGTGTATCATCACTGACAATAAGGAGTCTTATTTCGAAGCAGGGTTTAGCTCTTGAAAGGGGGTCTATAAATTGAAGTTTCAGTCAAATTCATGGTTTATTCTAAATTTCCCAATTTGATGAAAATTACGCATATTTTCCCAATAAAAAGGGTAGAGGTAGTTTTGAAAAAAGCCAACAATATCATTTGATACTATAAACAATAAGACAGCTTAGTTTTGCATGGTGTACATGTCTGTTAGAGTTAATCTGACCTTGACCTAATTTTTGTGGAAAATTTGTCAATGTTAAGTTTTCGTAATGAGGTCTGTTTTTCAGATCTATGATCAACAGGCCTAACAACATTTGGTGTTTTGCATGACTTTTAGGTGTTCATGTCTGTCTGGCAGGTTCCATCTGACCTTGACCTCATTTATATGGATAACTCATGATGTAAAGCGTATATGATACTTGTACATATCACAGACTTTCAATATAGATTCAAGATGATAATTAGAGCAGGTGAGACATTTCATAATGTGCTCGATAGAGAAACTGAAAACAAAGCAGGGCCTATAAATAAGGCAATACACTAGTCTCTGAAATTGTAAATCTTACTGATGTCAGATGAATTGTTTTGGGGTGCAGATTGCTTGAAATGCAATCAAAACCCTATGTTACTGACTTGATAAGTAAATCTTATCACTACCTTTTGATACACAAAATAGAGTGCATTGATCTTAACAATCCATCCATCCTACCCATTAACATTTTCGGAAATTTATCAATGTAATAAATGCTCAGATATTCAAGTCATAAAACGATGTAACAACTGTCAAGCAAATTACGATGTCAACTATATTTGTTGAATGGAATTATGAACTGATGTACATGTTTATCTTCCAGTGCTCCTCTGACCCTGACCTCATATTCATAGTAAATTGATCAATGTTACGCTTTCCTTGTAATTTTTTCTCTCGCATACTATAAGCAATTTATGTCAACCTTATATAATTAATATGTGTATCTTACAAGGTTCATCCGACCTTCACCCAATATCCATGGTTAAGTGGGCAATTTTAAGTTTTCGGAGTTAGGCCGATTACACGCATGCTACGAAATAGGTATTTGGTGTATAGAATGATTGTTAAGTGTATGTGTCTGTGTGTTTAAGTTCATCTGACCTTGACATCATTTCCGTGGTATAGGTCAATGTTAAGTTTTGATGCATATCCAGAAATCAACGCCACTTTGCTTATTTGAATATTATACTAAAGAAATCGGATACGGGTCACGGAAATTACATTAAAATGATAGGGAATTTTGAAAAAATGTCTGTTTTAATTTTAATTTAAGTGATAGACAGGTTGCCGGGGCAGAAAATGAATATACACAACAATATACACCATTTAAACGAAACATAATGACTGTTGTTGCAAAAATACAGGTTCCTGAGCTATTTTAAAAATCGAAGCGGGAGCCTCTTAATATTGCAGTGTAAAATACAGGCTAAAATGGCTGAAACGTCAAATTTGCAGACTTCGTGTTGAAAATTGGCTACTAAGGTCAGTACGAAAACAGGTTGCCGGGGTGAAATTTGAAAATTGAATTTCCAAAGAATAAGCAAGTTCCCACGTAAAGTTAAAATGTCACTATTTCAAGAAGAATAAACACACGAAAGCACGAAAAAATAACTAAATTCGCGTTCATTGTTTTGATTTTGACCGCCTGACAACTTTACGGAAATATCAAAGTGATTGTAAATAAGGACTCTGTGACGGGCAACTTATAATATCCGTGTTTTAAAGATTTTAATGATATCAAGCCAGTCCAGTTCAAACTACTATCACGTGGTACAATTCTCATTTACATATCATGAATATTAATTAGCAAAACCACTACTAATTTCTGGCTATGGTTTATGTTTGTTTATCAGATGCTATTATCAATAAGACAGCTTAGTTTTGCATGGTGTACATGTCTGTTAGAGTTAATCTGACCTTGACCTAATTTTTGTGGAAAATTTGTCTGTTAAGTTTTCGTAATGAGGTCTATTTTTCAGATCTCATGATGAGCAACAGGCCTAACTACATTTGGTGTATGGCATGACTTTTATGTGTTCATGTATGTCTGGCAGGTTCCATCTGACCTTGACCTCATTTATATGGATAATTCATGATGTAAAGCATATATGATACTTGTACATATCACAGACTTTCAATATAGATTCAAGATGATAATTAGAGCAGGTGAGACATTTCATCGTGTGCTCGATAGAGAAACTGAAAACAAAGTAAGGCCTATAAATAAGGCAATACACTAGTCTCTGAAATTGTAAATCTTACTGATGTCAGATGAATTGTTAAAATTGGGGTGCAGATTGCATGTAATGCAATCAAAACCCTATGTCACCGACTTGATAAGTAAATCTTATCACTACCTTTTTGATACACAAAATATAGTGCATTGATCTTAACATTCCATCCATCCTATCCATTAACATTTTCAGAAATTTATCAATGTAATAAATGCTCAGATGTTCAAGTCATAAAACGATGTAACAACTGTCAAGAAAGTTACATAACTTTTGCAAAGTGCAGGAATCTCATATCTGTCATTGTTAAAGTCATCTTAAAAAAATGGAGTTATCTCCCATTCTTCAGAATTGTAGTTCATCAACTACAACCAATGCTTTAATGACAATACAATATTTAATTGTATTTCTCTTTGATTAGTTAACACAATATTTACTCTTCTGTGCTTACAAGCACTTTGATTAAATTGGTATGTGCATGGTCTGACATGGTGTCGGCAAATCTAAAAAAAAAAAAAAAAAAAAAAAAAACGTGAGATATCAGAGCAATTTCGTAATAGCTTCTTATATGAGTTATTGCATTAAATAATGATAAACCTTTACTCGTTTCTGTCTTATTAGCATCTCAAAATCAATAACATATAGAGAGACAGCAAGATGAGGTCTACAAATAATTGAACACTTCTACAAATTTTCGAATTTATTAATATCTTTCAGCAGTTGTGGACTGTTAATGTTAATGTTAAGTACCCATTTCTCTAATATTTTAAACAATTGAACAGAAAATGAGAAATCATTAACAGAAAACATGATAAGAAAAGCAAAATCTACAGATATATACTATTAACATAACCCAAATTGCCAAACGTATCCATGAAGGTGATTTTGCCCTTAATGTTGTTGCTATAACCATGCAGTAAACAGTTTTTGCATTCTTTATTTTTTTCAATTTTCAGATTTCTCCCTGCTTCACATTACAAAATGACCGAACGTATAGAAGAAAGCATACCTTCTCCAGAAACATTGAATTCTGCAATATCCGTCATTCCACCACTTTCATCTTTAGAGAGTAGTTCGACCGATGATGCATCTATGTTTTGGTCGACGAAAAATATTAGTAATACAATGTTCCCGATGTCTATATCATCTAACAACGAAGCCTGTGCTGAACAGAAAGTGACATTTTCGCCGACAGTTTCACCTATGCACTCGTCCGAACAGTTACCATTTATATCACACATGAGCCGATGTTTTTCTAGTCATATCAGAAATTCTTCTGGCGAAGATGTGATTGTTGATCAAGATACGGAATTATATAATACTACACTATACAAAACTGATTCCCAAATGCACCACACATTAACAGCTACTGATGCAATGCCTATAATCGAAGATTCATCTGTGGAAGTAAACCATTCGTTTAATGACAATTCTGATGTTTCTGAGAATCGATTGCAGTGTGACAGCAGTCGAGCGTCGACTACAAGCACTTTAGATGCAGATTCGATTATGTCTTTATCTTTGTCGTTTAACGACAGTGACGACGATTCGTCTTATATGGATGTGGATGAGATTGCGGATGAGACAAATTATATGGTGGATAACGAGAGAAATGACATTGTTTATAAAGTAGACAACGAACAGTCAAATCAGAAGTCTACGAACTTTAACGAAACAGTCAATACAAACAGGTTAGTTGGCGGATAGAAATGAACATTGCTTCAATATTGATGCTTATAATACTTTATTTCTGCAATAACAATTCAGTACACTTATAAAAACGCATTTAAGTACGCGTCTTTTTTCAGTTCAATAACATAATACATGTATAAAACTTGAAAATGCTTTTTGGAACTGTGCATTTACAAAAATGATTTAAGATATAAGCTATGTAATGTTTGTCTGTTGGGTCGTCGTTTACTAATCCTGGTGGTGGTGGTACTCCCATCTGACCGTTTATACTTGGTTATGTTGATGTAGGTCCAAAGTCGTTTCAATCAGTACGTTTTTTTCCGAATCACTTTTTCAAGTACTTGGTGTAACTATGTACATGTTCAATATAGATGCCTTTCTTATTTCTCTCTGGCGATAGCTCCGTATATGAATTATCATGCATCTCTTTTATATCCACATCTTCTTTTTCTTTTTATATGCTTTTCCTTGTGTCTAACGTGTCTAATTATAAACGTTCTTGGTTCTGTTATTATCCGTTGGCATCCATCTTTTTTCGGGCAGTCTTGGTTACTATATTTTTACATCTAGCGATGTGCATGTACCATAAAGATTCCAAATGTAATCTAAAATTGTATCGCCATCATACATTGTTTCGGCTTTTGAAAGGTTAGTGAACCGTTACAAAAGTCATGTATTATGTAGGTCGTATTTTACATTTTGCCAAAAGGATGATTTTTCTTGGTATAATTTTTCTGTTGTTATTTTGCTGGTATTTTGTTTATTTTCGTATTAACATTGTCGTAGTCAGACAACCTATGGTATTATTTCCGTTCTCCTAAAGCAACGTGGATAATTTGTAATATTAGGCCTAAGGTGTTTGATCCTCTTTAACATGTTTAAGGTTCATAAACTTGTCGAATTAGCTCAAGATCGTTCAGCTTGTCCAGGTATATTTGAATCTCCAGTTGTAATGATGTACGATTTATTCACATTTGCAGCTCTATCCATACGTCATATGAAATAGCTTGTATCACTCTGTAAAGATGTTTTAGGGTTGTAAAATGATGCTAGGAAGATGGCCTATATCCTACTAGTTCCAGTTTGTAGCATACCATTTTATTTTCTGTTTGTAATTTGTTCTATTAGAGAGAGGCAAAAGATACCAAAGGGGCGTTTAAACTCATTCAATTTATCATGTACTGGATTAAATACAACTAGCTATACCATTTATTTTTATATCATTCCTGTTCATTCCTGTTCATGTTGCAGCCTGGTGGAAAAGTCGGAATGAATCCATATGTTTCAGTTTCAAATATGAGGTACCAAACATGGTAAAGTTGGCAGTGTTTGTTTTTGATGGATTTGCGATTTTCATTTACCATATATAACATTATAATGTGTTTTATTTGAATTCTAATTTGGTATTGATTTCCTGGTGTTCTCTGCAAAAGATGAGTAAATAGGCTTGCGATATCTGACATTTTCTACGTTTTCAGTGATTTATGTCGAACGTTTAGTTTGTGTGTTTAGGAATCACTACATGTACTAGTATTCGGAATAGGTCAGGTGTTTTTGTAGTAATAATTATTGGCATGTGTACATGTTGTCTAAAATGGTTCATATATGTGTTATATGTGTGCAATTAGCGTTAAGAAACATAAATATGCTTTAACTTTAATTACAACAATGTGCATTTGCTGTCAGTTTATCTCTGTAGAGGGAATCATGTAAATTGCTCGGATCAAATATTTTGATAATAATTTCGTGGGTAAAACATCCTGTTTCAAAATTCAGATTGATTTTTCAGAGAACGTTTTAAATGTGATATGATTTCTTATTCATGAAAGACCAAATGACGTCGGTTCCATAGGTTACCTTACAATATTCAACATTGAGCAAAACAGTTTATTGAATAAATGAAATTTATTCTATTATCGATAATGAGAAGATAAATATCAAAACGCCACAATGACCACGACAAAGTAGAAGTAGAAAGAAGAAAAAAATAGCGAAATTCGAGAGAGCTTTGCTTTTTACTGATTTTGATCAAATATAACTTGCACTGCACGTGACTTGTATATTAACTGAGTTATACTACTCTGAATTGCTTAATCACTTAAATGAAATATTACAAAAAAAAATTACAGAAGTCATCATGGTCATTGATAGCTTGATCTGTATATTGAGATCTATATTTCATAACAAATGATATTGTTTTTTTTTTCTTTCAGCCATATACATACTATATCTACATATCAGTGTCCAGCTGAAGCAGATGATACAATAAGTAAGACTTCGACTAACGAGTCTAGTCTTGTCACATGTGATGATATCACTTGCGTTTCAGACGAAAAAGATCATCTCGATGTTTTAAAAAACGACACATTTGAGAAAAACATAGTACCAGTTACCTACACTACAAATGTAATATCAGGATTGTCTACAGTGGAAGTGCAAGTGTCACACACTAAACCATTACATAAAGAAGCAGAGAATAATATGTCAGAATCATTACTGTCTTTTGAAAGTAATGAAAATTATCAAATATCTATGATGACAACTCAGAATATGATAGACGATGGATTTCAACAGCACCATTGTGATGCACATGATGTCAAATCAGATGACAATGTGCATTGCAGCAGTTCTGTAAATGTATTCGATTTTTCAGACATATTTTCTTTACCTATTCCTGTTGGTCTTTTTGCAAACAAAAACTTCTTACAAACCAAGATGGACAAAACCAATTCAGACTTATCCACGAGTTGTTCATACGTCGACAAAATGTCAACTAGCACAGAAGCTGTCATCAACAAAAGTAATCCATATGTATCTACAAACATGGACAAAACAGGACAGTGTTTTTCTAATAGTTCACAATTATTGAAAGGTAATTTAGAGAACTTTAACAAGAGTATTTTATCAGAATCAATGCGAGAAATACAACATTCAGTTATTAAAGAAGAAAATGTAACTGAGAACCAAATTAGTACAAAGGTATGTCCAGTTTTGCAGACTGCTGATTCAACACAGGTATCAAAAGATATAGAAACACCATCTTCTTTTGATGTCAAAAAACAAACCACGCCATTGTCTATGTCTGTCACAAAGGAAAACCTTTTTTCAAATATTTCTTAAGAGGCACTAAAATCAGTTGTTATTGACACAGCACACCCAAGGGAACCAACTATATTGCTGGGTAAATCTGAATTTGATGGGCTGCCTTCAAAAATAAAAGGTTCTGAGTTTGAGAGACTGCCTTCAAAAAGCTGCATTATTCCAGTTCATTCTGTGAATTCCCATGTCGAACTTAAAGGAAATTCAGAAGAGCCAAGTAATCATTCTTCCACTTACATGTCTATGGTAGGATCAACGACCACGATCTCTAAAGACTCAATCGAATCTTTTCCTGGTTCTATTATCAAATCACGTACTGGCATTGCAGGTTTAATGCAAACACCTATTTTGTCAGCTGCAGTACCCATTGATCATAAAAGTAGACTTCGATCAGTTTTAACAAATCAGATACCAATACCTCATCATAAACAATTACAAGTGAAGAAAAAAGATGAGTTAAAATACAATCAGATAGCAATAAAAAAATTAAAAGAAGTCGAATTATTGAACAAACGAAATAACAATTTTAATGTCAAGATGATTAGTAAAACGGATGCTCGTGTCATGCGACGAAAACTTTCAGAAAACAAACTTTACACGCAATATATTACCATATCATCAGGCGGCAATACGATTGTTTCGCCGATATCAAAATCAGTGTATACAAATTCATTATTGAATCCTCAAACGATGCCGCCATTAATATACAGATTAAATGCAACATTGAAGAATCCTGTATCAACAAGTACGAAGTTTACTACAGAGTCAAATGTACCGATTTTAGTTAAAGGTGCATCCGGTACATACTCCTATGCGTATCTTAGTATTGAGAATGATAGGATACCAAAATCAAAGGCGAACGAAAATTTTGTAGTTATACCAAAAGTTAATTTTGTAAACACGATTAAAGTAGAACCGCCAAAATCAAGTCTAAATCATCCTACATCAACAAAATTATTAAAGGACAATTCGATCTCACCAATAATGTCAAACTCGTCGACCGTTCCTACAATGACCAGCAGTACTTGTATGCTCAATTTAACTAGGCTTTTAACAAGTAATCTAACAAAGTCTTCTGCTACGACCACATGTACTAATATGTCATCTCGACCTATATGCAGTGTAACATCTGTTCTGCCGAAACAACAGAAATCAAAACTTCCTACAGTTAAAGATATGTTGAAGAATGACACATTAGGTGAACTTAGGAAAACAAAAAGACTAGTTAGGGAAAATTTAGCATTGCTGCAAAAAACAAGTTGTGGAAGTAAAGACATGTTTGACAGTTATAGCAATATTTTAAAGACTATAGAAAGTCATGAAAATTCAATGTTTGAGACTTCAACTATGGTAAATAAGACATTAAACGTTCCTTCAAACGATTGTGTCACATCAACCCAAAAACCTTTAGTTACCAATTTTAGTGTAAGTCTACCTCGAGTACCGTTATTTTCTCAAGTTTCAAAGGTTCCAGAAACCTACGAAACGCTCCAGACAAAGACAGCATTTTCAAGCAGTGCAACAAAGTCGCAAATACCTGTCATAAAACAATCTGAAAACCAGAGTGAAGGTCTTAAAAGACCCATGGTGGTTAAGGTGGTTTATGGAACAGAGAATGTAAAAGGAAAAACTTCAATGACTACGCATGACTATATATTGGACGAATCTACTGGACAGTTCCGACCTGTAAGTTTTTTAGATGAGAAAAACCAGACATTGAAGACAACTTTGTCAGTTCCAAAGGAAACAACTGCTGTATATGACACAACAGAGACCAATACATGTAGAGAGTCGTCTTCTGCTGAATCCAGTAGGGTATCATCATTTACCAAAACCAGAATTAAATCATGGTACTCTAACAAATGTTCTGCATCATCGATTCCCTGTACAAAAATAAAGTCAACGTTGACAAGCACGCCTACAAACTCGACTGCTTATACGAGTAGTGTGTCATGGAAGTTACCTTGGTTCAATAAAGTTTGTATCTCATCCGATGGGAACCCAGCTGTTAAATCGCATCAAGACGAAGCAAATATCGTTTCATCACATGACAACAGAAAGCTTGTAACGTGTGCAATTACAAAGGTTGTTTCGTCACTACATCAAAAAAGTGTTGTATCGCCATATCCCAGCAAAAGTGTTGGATCACAGTTTTCAAAAGCAAGTTCCGAAAAGTCCGTCCGAATTGATAAAACGGCAAGTTCAAGTTTAGTACAGAACATTCAAACAAATCATGCCAAAAAACAAAAACTTATTCCATATTATTCATTATATGATAAAGACTTACCGCATAAGCGTTTGCCAAAAGACACACAAATTGACCAAAGTACTGCAGTGCCTATCAGTATACCATCGACTGTTACTCAAAGCCCAGCTATGTCAAAAGCTACAACAAATGCAACAGTGAATATTTTAGTTCCCTCTCCTTTGTACAAACAAACTGACTTTACTGCAGATGGTTTCAACTGTGCATCAGATAGATATGGAATTGCGAGTAAACAAAGTGGTAAAGTACAAAAACTAACTCCATATCCTTTATTATATGATAAAAGCTTACCACATAAGCGTTTAGCAAAAGACACACAAAATGACCAGAGTATTACAGTGCCTATCAGTATACCATCGACTGTTATTCAAAGCCCAGCTACTTCAAAAGATACAACAAATGCAACAGTGAATATTTTAGTCCCCTCTCCTTTGTACAAACAAACTGACTTTACTGGAGATGGTTTCAACTGTGCATCAGATAGATATGGAATTGCGAGTAAACAAAGTGGTAAAGTACAAAAACTAACTCTATATCATTCATTATATGATAAAAACTTACCACATAAAGGTTTAACAAAAGACCCACAAAATTACCAGAGTATTACAGTACCTATCAGTATACCGTCTACTGTTATTCAGAGCCAGAGCCAAGCTACGTCGCAAGCTACAACAAATGCATCATTGGATAGTTTACCTCCCTCTCCGTTGATTAAACAAAATGACTTAAACTCCGATGGTTGTAATTGTATCTCACGTGGATGCAATTGTTGCTCGGATGGATATGGTATTAAAATTGATTCTGTGTATTCATTGAGAGAGGATTATACGGTACCCGAGAAAGCTCTCCAGAATACACGATCATTTCTGAGGTATGGTTCCGAAACGGAGACAGACGATGAAGGAGAGCAGGCGACTTATTTTAGAGATCAATTTTATAGTAAACTACAGAAAGCAAAGGTCAAACTGAATGAGGTGGCA
The DNA here is from genome assembly GCA_019925275.1 of Mytilus edulis. Lineage (NCBI taxonomy): Eukaryota > Metazoa > Mollusca > Bivalvia > Mytilida > Mytilidae > Mytilus > Mytilus edulis. The sequence continues at coordinate 41,475,451 of CM034357.1, read as the reverse complement.
AAAAAAGATGAAAGATTGAGGAAACCTTGTTATGTAGTGCTTCATGATTTAAAAGGGAAGTCGGGTTTACTCTCTTGCTGTACTAGTTGTTGTAGAAAGTATGTCGTCAGAAGTTTGTGTCAAAGAATTTTTAGTAAAGCAATGATTTTAAAGAAAGAACTATTTACATATAAGAGAAAACATATCCGTTCATATAAGAAAAGCATACATAAGAAACCAACGCAAACAACTCAACAAGTTACAAATTGTTGTACTACACTTGCGAGTAATACACCCATCAGTTGTATTTCAACATCCGGTTATGCACCTCTCAGTTGTACATCAGCATTCAGTTATACGTCTGTTAGTCGTACTTTAGATTCGAGTTTTACGCCCATCATTAACACTTCACTGGCAGCTCATGTTGTAACAACGTCACATCTGCCTTTCCATTCTTTCTATATTAAGAGTGAATCTGGTACTAAGGAATATGGAGATAAAAGTCGTGTATTTACTGCTTCAAACAAAACTGAACATGATATTTCTGAATACGAACAAAAAGTTGGAAGAGGAGAAAATGACCATGCACCGAAATTGAGTAAACATGCTAGAATAGAAAAAGGTGCGCGGTCATCTGGAAAAGTAAAACGTTTTATTAAAGGACGAACTAAAAGTGCGGGTAGAGCTTCAGATGATATAAAACGCAAAAGAACACTGGATATAAATGATTGAGATAATAGATGGCACATAATTTGTTGAAATGAATACTTTAATACCTGGATAAGAAAAGAACATTTAAACATTACCGTAAAAGGGAATATAGTTGTAATGCTCATTTTTCGACGGAGAATGATAAACCTTATCTAATTTGTCTTTCGTTGTTATACGATTTGTTTAACTTACCTAAAGAAGGGCAATTATTTGTCAGTTAAATAACTGCCTTATGTTCAAAGGAATAGTGTCAATGATTACAAATACGAATTTTACTTCACATTGTTTTCAATCTTTGCTCATATGCACAGAATTATAGCTGCATGTAAGTGTACTGCATTATGTCCTATTTCAAAATATTGTAAAAACGAATTATTAAAAAGTTATTTCAGGTGACTACAAATTATGATACATCAAATGATTGATAATCAGTATAACAACTATCGATCAGCCTATGGTCTTCAACAATGAGAAAACCCATAATGCATAGCAAGCTTTATAAGCCCACTTAAAAATGACAAATTTTAAACAACCCAAACAAGAAAACTAAAGTACTGAATTATGTTCAGCACAAATAAACGAAATACAAAAATGATATACAGCAACAAGTTTACGTGCTCATAACTTAAGACCGATAGACAATAATAGTGCATTGACTATTGAATTGAATAATTAATTATAATTTCGGCAATTTCTATTTAAATATTCATGAGGAAAAGTGATATCGGGTCAGTGACCGTATATGACTTAGAAATAAAAGGTCAACGCTATTTGACTGCTCAAATAGAACGAGTGCATTATAAATGCATATAGAGAATGTGGCGGCGTTCAAAGTGTTCGATGACGCCTAGCCCTTCCCATTACCTGGGTCAGTGGTATAGGAATACAACACAAGAACAAACTATTAGAATCGGTTAAAAAAAGCTTAGCTCATTATTTCGATGCAAAGCACAAAAACCTGAACAAATACAAAAGGCACAACATGTACAACTAAGACTTCTTGCTCTTACTGAAAGTTAGTTAAATGACAATAACAACTTATAAAAGATTATTTACATACGACTGAAATATCAATTAGCATACACATCCAACATTCAATAGATTTCATGTAAAGACTGTCATGAACAGTCAAAGAAAAAACATGATCTTAAGCTTATGCAATGCAAAAATACAGGTATCGACAGAATGTAGGACGGTGAATGAACATGTTTGTACAACATTTATATTTAGTTTGATTTCAATAACAATTAATTGAGTATACTTTGTTTGTATAATTAGTGAAATATATTTCAAGAATATTATTTAGACTCTTGGATTTTCATATTCCGCTAGAAATCTGAAACTCTTTTTGACTTTGGTCTATACTTTTTAACAAATTACTAAATTTGATGTTACAGCCTTGCTTTAATCTCAACCTGCAATAGACTAGTAAATATTAGTGACAGTACATAGAATACCAAAAAAAATAGTCCATCAAGAAAAGCACTGGACTTTATGATGTAAATAACATTTAGGAACTTTTAAAGGGTAAATAAATATAGCCCGTTGTCGAATTAAGACTAAGAGGTAGAGCTTCAAACCTAAATTCAGTTCTAACTCGAACTATTAGTCTACGTTCGTAGACTCGTCTATTGTTATCTATATTTGATTTAATTAGCACTGGTCATCATAAATTGTATCGCCAGTGAAAGGGTCATGAACAATTTGGCTTCAATTTCATTCACTAGCAGGTAGCATTTCAACTTGAATAATCTCCTGGATTCAAAGTCAAATTTATAAACATCTATTTCACTCAACTAAACCCAAATGTCATATGAGACAATATCTGAAAAAGTCTAATTTCCATGTCCCGCACTTCACCAGCAATTATTTTTTTATTCGACCATCTTTTTTGAAAATTTTAAGTTTCTGTATAAACTAAATTATATAATGCACCATGGCCTGCCAATTAAACACTCATTCTTATATTTCTTCCAATAAAATATTGTAATTTAAATGTTCAACCCCCCTAAAATCATGTTGTCCCCTGTGTTTTTTTGAAAACTAAATCATTCAAATAATATTCAAATTAATTAAACAGGCGTCCGATTCTCACATATATGATATATTATATAATAAACTTGCCCCTAATTTGTCTTTTTAATTTATAACTATAGCATGTAATAAAATTTTGCAAATTTTAACAGAAAAAAAATTTGTCCCCAGGGGTAATTTCCCTCCTGTTACCACTGGGTTTTTTTTACCTGTGGAAACGTTTACAAGACCAAGAGTTATTTTCCCATTATGTATTGTGAAGAGCATCATTTCCTGAATGCATTAGTACAAAGAAATAGTTGGAAAGGCAGCCAGGTTTGAAAATTCAAGCCCATCCAAGGTAAGAATTTATAGAAAAATACTTATTGGTGTTCTATCCTGTTACAGCCTTTTCTTACACTTTCTGAGAATATTTCTAAGTGTGCACCACAGCATTAAGTGTGTTTTTATATCATCTTTTTAAAAGTTATATGTCACAGGAAATACACTTACATTTAATGTGATAAAAAGGACAAAAACTATCGCGTAATTCCTTTCTGTTACGTTCTGTCATGTTACCTGATAAAAAGTAACAGCATAACCATCATCAGTAACAGGAAGGATGTTCAAGACAATTTTACTGAAGAATCGAAAAGTTAATCTACTATATGCCAACCATTTCATTTAATATAAGTTATCACCACCATATTAAATAAATTTCAAAATAATATACAGTATATTGAATAAAAAAATAGGTTTTTTGCTTTTGATAACAGCAGAGAACATTGTGCAATTCTAGTATAGTAGATAGTAACAGAAAGGAATTTATTTTAGAATTTTTCATTACCTAGGCAGATTTTTCATCTTGCAAATACAGTTTCAAAGGATAAATGACATTGTTTGCTGTTATCTTCCAATTGTGACCAATTTAAAATGATGTATTTTTCTTAAACATTAAAGTAAAGCAGAAAAATCCTTTCTGTTACCAACTCTGTCCTGTTACCGTTGTGCTGTTACTCAAGATTCTTTCATGTTACCGACATATCTGACTATATTTACGTATATTTCTGAACCTTTTGTATTGCAAATGCTAAAATCAATAATTGGCATTTGATAAACTATTGCAGGATATACTAGTAAACCACAAATAGTGTCTTAAACTTATTCCTTATTCCCATTAGAAACTTTTTGAAATTGATTCACTTTGGTAACAGGAAAGAACTGGATTTTTTTTGTACCATTTTTAAAATAGCCATTGTTTCCTTATTAAACAATTGTTTGAATTACAGACAACAGTTCCTAGATCCCCAATGTGTGTTCTTCGATTTGTGCTATTAAAATACTGGATCTAAAAAAAAAATTGTTGTTTTTTCTTATTTCCAAAAATTAGACTTTTTCAGATATTGTCTCATATACATTAACATTTATTTGGTACAATCTTTTTCTTCAATTGAGACATGACAGAATGAGACCTGTTTTCGCCGAATTTATTCATACCATCAGCTATATTATCAGCAACATGACGGTTGTCACCACTCGGGAGCAGGCCCCGATATCGTCTAATTCTTATCCTTATGAAGCATCTGAGATCATCCGTAGTTTTAGGCTCAAGTCTTCGTTTTTTTGTAGTGTTTTGGGGACTTGTTTGTCATTTTGTAGTCTTTCTCCTCTTTGGTCGGTTTGTTGTCTCTTTGACACATTCCCCATTTCCCTTCTCTATTTTATTTGTCATGGCGATGTCAGTTTATCCGCGACTTTATATAGTATTGGATGTCCACTAATTCAGTATCTTCCGCCCTTCTTCCAATACATACAATGTTTCATGTATACACATTCATCAAAGGTAACAACAAAACTATGCTGTACCATTCTTCTTTTTTTTTTCTATGGATAAAAAAAATCCATCTGAATTGAAAATTGTAGGCCTAAGTTTTCTTTTATATTTCTTGGATGGTTTATTTTTTTGTTATTTTGTTTGTTTTATAAACGAACAGAAAATGCTACTATTATATAGCTTTTTCACATTAACATGATTACTAAACACAACTGATATATTGAAACTATTTAAGAATATTTCAGCCTCATATATAGTAAGGATTAATGTGATTTTGAATTTTATTCATATAATATTTCGTATTGTGATAAACAAATACTGACTGCACGGTCCGTCACAATCCTCGAAGGGCCTTTTTTATACATAAATTATAGCCTATTATGTTAAGTGACTATACATATGTTTAAAATTGTATTTATAAAATTGAAAATTGAAATGGAAATGGGGAATATGTCAAACTGAGAAACAACAAGCCTGCATTTCATGTACATGTATTTATTAAGTTGTACTTTAAAATAAAAACATTTATCTATTTATATATCATATATCGTAACCCTCAACGATTGCATAAATACACCGCACTTATGATGCGTTTTTTCTCTGTGTGCTACTTTTTACAATCTTCTCTTTTCTATTGCTCTAATTGCTAAAGGACGACCAGAAACATATATTCAAAGTCTCTAGGATGATCACTATTTTTTTTATTTTGGTCTAAATGATAAGAAAATGTAAAAATATCCATCAAATCACTGAAATTATTTAGCCGCTTAACATTGTTGTTAAAATATAACTTTGATATCTAAAACTGTTTATCATACAGGATATTAACCTAAGTAAGCAGACATGCTTGTGGTTTGTTTTTTGCTAAGACTACTGTTATAGTAGTCTCAGGTTTCTGTAAACATAAATCCTAGCCGCGTTTACTTCAAATGTTGAATTGATCATAGAATTTTGGCGGTGTTCCCAATTATGGTGTCACATATAGTCTAAGATTGGGAGAAATGTATAATCATGGTTTCATTCCCCACTCCCACATTGTTTCCTACCATTTGCAGAATTTTGATCGCCGGACTTTGTAAAATTTCCCACCCCTGAACTTATGAAACAAGTAGTTGGTTCTCAGATGACAATTAATAAGGTATTTTATTTAATTTTTTTTTTACATAAAACCCTAAATCAGGCTGTTATTTTGTTGTTGTTGTTTGGTAGCCTCACTGGACACAATTACGAACGATTTTTGAACTTTAGTTATTTTTTTCTAATCTTTGTAGAATACTTTTCTTAAATTAATTGTACCATAGAATTAAAGATGTATGAATGCTTTTCCTTTTGAATCATAACACACATAATTTTCTATTTACGTTGGGATACTTTGGTAAGATTTTCATGACCTGGTTTTATGGGTCTAGCAAGCCCAATATCATGAATATGGACGCAATTACGAACGGCACTATATCTATAGATCTGGCAGAAAAAAATCATTGACAACGATCTAAATTTATGAAACATACATTAATCTTATCTTAAACACATTTCCTAAGAAAATAAGAAGTGTAATATGGTATTTTACTTCAAATTCTTCAGCAGTAGTTGAAGACGAAATTAGTGACAACAAATTTTCTTTCAAAAGGAAATAATTCGGATTTTTTGTTTTTATGCAAGTTCTTTCGTCTAAGAATCACTAAATTCTCTTTTTAGTTAGTGAACCTATGATTTTAATTTATATTTAAACTTTACTTTCGGAGTTCTCAGGACTTTCAAATAAAAATTCTATTTTCTTCTGACAATGCTCAGGGTCAACCGAGTCTGAGAAAACGTTCATTTTTGGATTATTTGGGCAAGATAAAGGGTATCACACATATGAACAGATCTAGATTTAGGAGATATTTTTTTATCTATATAATGACAAAAGAAGGCAATTTGCACCAGCTTGTGTGCTTTATTCATGTAATTTCCAAGAGAGGGAGTCATTATTTTGACATTTACGAAACTTTTCGTTGTCTGCGACATTAACCAAGTGCGCATGAAATTTTTTTCTCGTGAAAACACAAGTAATGTAGTGGGTTTTTAATTAATAGAAACATTTATTAATTATCATGCAAAAATATAATATAAGAGGGCAAACATTAAAAATCGTTCGTAATTGTGTCCAGTCGTAATTGCGTCCGGTAAGGCTACATTGTATATAATTTTCAAGTAATTTTTCATTTCGGGGCCTTTTATTGCTGGTTATGCGGTATGGGTCACACTCATTGTTGAAGGCTGTGAATGATCTATAGTTGTTATTTTGTATGTCATCTGGCCTTTTGTGGAGTGTTGTCTCAAAAAATTGAAACTGGAGATCATAATCGTGATGATGAGTGGTGTCTGTCTGTATCTGAATGTATGTTTGTGTTGTATATGTATCTGATGTTATTACATGTATGTTTTGTTTATTAACATGATTAATATCAGTCAGTTTAAAGTACTCTTTTAGAGCTTATGTTCCTTGTTACTATGTACCAGGGCTTCCAAAAAACATTTGAGCCAGCCGGACATTTTATATCTGATCCCGATTTTAATCCCTTAAGACTAAGTCACAAAAGGCAATTATGGTAATCAGATGGCCATTCCAATGATAATGACATTAGATTAAAAAACGATTTTAAACTTTACTTTGTTTTGGATGTTTGGATGTAAACTGTTAAATTGGCAGTGTATCATTCAAAGTGTGCACATCAGCGTGCTCATATCTGCCATAGACTCTTTATTTGTGCAAAATGACATGTGAAAAACTTCATTTTCGTTTTGAAAATCACGTTTTTCTAAAACCGGATGTTGACTTGACATATTGTAAAACATGGACCGTAAACGGATACGTAAAATCCGTGTACGTTTGCAAATCATGACTGAGTGAAGAAGCTCTTTCCACGTTATTTCTTCAACAAAATGCTTGAAATGAATGTTAAGATAAAGGTATCAATGATAATTTTAGCATTTTGAAGAAATAAAGGATGCATAATTAAATTTCCCACCCTTTGCACATGCGCACACGTGTTCTAGTTCATTCGACGTAGTTCTGACGATTTTTCATTTACGTAAACCTTTTAAATTTTTTATCAAATCATGTAGATAAACTAATTTCTTATAATTTTGATCTTTTGGACTAAATCAATGAGCTACAAACCGCTGAAATGTAAGAAAATAATTGTGAATAGACCAATCAATTTATACGATGTCCGGTACTGAACATAGTTTACCTGTCAACTGAACAAGTAGATATCACCTGTCCAACAACTAATTAGCCTTGATTAAAATTAGAAAGTATTGAAGTAGGAGTTGTTTTGATAGTAATTAATCATCATGTCACTTTTATGACCGGAAATGTGTAGATGTTAAAGGCAAAAGGTTGGGTCAAAAAGATCGTGACTTATGTTAAAATGACCGAAAAAGCCTTGAAAACTAAAATGTATATGACCGTTTCATGCTTTGCCCAGCCGGACTTTTACCGGACATTAATCAAATGTCCGGAATATATGACCGTTTTGGAAGCCCTGCTATGTACATGTATATATGCAACCCGACTTACAATTTTAGATTACTGTACTTTACTTTAGCAGTTTAGTGTGATTATCTCCACCAGGACTCGAATTCAGGACCTCTGTGTTAACATTCAAGACAAGGTGTTAACAGAATGAGCTAAAGAAGTAATTCCCTAACTGAACCGTTTACAGCTGGCTAACTTAATTTTCATGATTTTCTACTACATATATATCAAGAAAAAATTATTCAAGGGAAGCAATCCTGTTAGAAAACGTACTTAGCTGAATGACCTTAGATTTTCTTTAATTGTAATGTCAAACTTTTAAAATTATGATGCTAAATTTTATGAGAACATGTGTGATGTTACATCTTGGCTGAAAAATTTGCTAACCAGTGAAAATAAACAATGTTCATGTACATGATGTACAAGATGTACATGAACATGTAGTGATGTTATTTAATGAATGGCTGTTATTTATTTTGAATTTATTGAACCATAAAATTAATTTTTGACTCTTCACATTGAATAATCCACTCTTCACATTGAATAATCCGCGAAGCGGATTATGTTAAATGTGAAGAGTCAATAATTAATTTTATGGTTCAATAAATTCAAAATAAATTATTGCCATTCATTATAAATAAATTTCTATCAAAAATAAGGCTCAAAGATATATTTTAATACAAAGAACAACGTACACAGATGTTTGCGTATGAATACACAACGTTAGAGTGGGCGAGTTGCCATAAAAATTGATAACATTGAAAAATAAAGCTAATTCTTTTAACCAATCAGAAGACAGTAAATACACCAAATTTATTTATATGTCTATCATGATTTCCAACTACATCTTCTTACTTATTTGTATATATGAATTTGACAATCATAGACACTTCAAGTGCCACTGTGACACTAACCTCATAATCATTACTAAAATTAAAACTATTCTTAACATGGATGCATGACAGTGCGTGACATATTATGCAGAAATTAAATTGAAAAACATGCTTAAAGTTTAAGATTTAATCATTGTACAGTTCAATCAAGCATTAGATACTTTTTTTAAAACAGTGCCCCACATAACTCTATCTACATGTACATAAAATCCACAAGTCAATCTACAGTACTGTGGATTCATGACTTGTTGGATACAAATTTTTCATGGATTTCATGGGACAGGTCAGGTGCAGGTAATCCACAAATTGAAAGGTTCAACAAATTACAAATCGTTTACAGAAAAAACCTAAAATCATATCATATCCATGAAAATGCAAGTTTTCCTCATTCCAAGAAAATTTTAACGTACTTGCACAATAAATGAATCCAAAGTATTTACAGGTGAATTCATACTGCATCATTCATGTCGCTAGATGACCAGCTACAACTAAAACATTGAACAAAGGGATATGGAATCTCGACCAAAGTGGGTTCAACACAAGAAATAAATAAAATTGAAAATGGAAATGGGAAATGTGTCAAAGAGACAACAGCAGGACCAAAGAGTAATCAACAGCGGAAGGCCACCAATGGGTCTTAGATACCTTTTAAAACCACAAAATGAGCACTCACAGAAGTATTTTAAAGCATTAACATAAAGCTTCCTACACTCTTGATAATCAAATATGGAACAAACATGACAATGATGACAAATACATGACCAAAATCAACTCTTTGAATTATTAGGAGGGTGTCTATGGAAAAACCAGGCAGTGGATGGCACATGACATTTTTTGTTTTCAATTTGTTTTCATCTATTTCATATCACAAATTCATTCTTTCTCAAAGTTAAATTGTGTTTTTATATTAACTGCAACAAATAAAGAGAGAAAAAATACATAGAATGCACTGAAAATTCATTAAAAAGGGGAGATAACTCTTGATTTTGTACAAAATTTTGTTGCATTGTTAGTGAACTTTAAAATCATTTTCTGAGTTATCTACTGTTGATTCAAAAATATCTTTGACATAAATATCCTTTGTATGATATAAACATTGCATTGAAACCAAAAATTCAGTGGGAAAAAAATTATGTTGTGCCACCCATATCATAGGATTTGCCTGATTTTTACTTGGACAGCCTCTTAGACACTTTTAGATCTTGTACAGTTTCTATTCTATTGTATTTAGTAACTTAGACATCTTATTTCAGTAAGCATCAGTGAAATATTTCAATGAAATGGAGACAGTGGTGTTGAAACACAAGAGAACTACATTGGAGAGAGCAGAGAAATTTATTTCTAAGGATTACTTCACAGATGTTAACTTGGCTGGAAGGTAAAATAAATGCAAAAATTCTAAAAAAAAAAATTCTTTCGTTTTCTTTAGTTCTGCAAAACTTCATTGTTTATATTACTTTAACCAGTGAAAATGAAAAAAATAAAATAAAAGAATAATCCCACATTTTGATTTGTCTACTGGGCTATAGCTGCTCATCTTTAAGTTCATAAGATATACATGTATAAATAAATGTATTGGTTAAATATGAATATAGAATAGGTTTCATATTTACAATGTTGCATAATAATTTTATTAAAAACATTTATTATATACTTAGTAGTAAATACAGATAAATTGTATGTGTAATAGTAATACAATCATTGGCAAGCTTGCTGTATCAGGCACCCGTGATGACATCGATATCAGCACGGTTACAAAAGCTCTATCACACCTTTAATCTGTATGACATCACGTCATCGATTGCAGTCACTGTTGCAAAGGTTTTCAAATCCCTAATCTGTATGACGTCATGTCAAACCTATAATCTGTATGACGTCATTTCATACCCCCTTATTTGTATGATGTCATGTCACAAAAAACATCTACTTGAGGTATATGTATATAATAAAGTGTATATGATATGGCTTTTTCAATATCACACACCCTATCAACCCTCAACCAATATAATCCCTCGAGCAGAGCTCTTGGGATTATATTGGTGTCTCTGGTTGATACGGATGCGATATTGAAAAAGCCATATGATATTATATATATATCATGTATATACACTGTACCATAATCATGGTTTAATAAATACATTATTCAGTAATCTACATATGTAGTACTATAAAGTTTTTGTTGTCTATTGTATACATGTATATATAATTCAGACAAAGCATTTATTGACTGCTTTCACCTTCAAATATTTTCAGACTTTACACAAAGAAAGCAGCACTGACAAAGCTCACTCATTTTGAAGCACCATATAGAATCAGATATAATCAAGCTGTGAAAGGAAAATATAACGAGACAACAGTAGGATCTTCATTTGGACCAACGTATGTAAAGGCCTAAATTAATAATATCATTTGGACCAATGTATGTAAAGGGCTTAATTAAGAATATCATTTGGACAAACGTATGTAAAGGCCTAAATTAAGAATATCATTCGGACCAACGTATGTAAAGGCCTTAAATAAGAATATTATTTGGACCAATGTATGTAAAGGCCTAAATTAAGAATATAATTTGGACCAACATATGTAAAGGCCTAAATTAAGAATATCATTTGGACCAACGTATGTAAAGGCCTAAATTAAGAATATTACTTGGACCAACGTATGTAAAGGCCTAAATTAAGAATATCATTAACTCTTTTGGTTATATAGTTTTTAACATGTCAAGGTACTTATACATCCTTGTATAAAAAGTTTTTTGGATCAAAAATAAGGACAACCCTCCTTTTAGCCAAGTTTAACCTGGTACAGTGGTGGAACAGCACAACATATAAAGAACAATCTGTAGAAATCATTTGGAAGTGTAAAACTTGTAATAAAATGAGGACGATTCACAAGAAATAAAACATGAAAAAAATAATAATTACATCACATGTATATTTAATGAGAATTTATTAGTTCCATTGGTTACCAATAATCCCGTGTCATTCAAATATTAACCTTCATATTTAAATGAAATGTAACATCTAAGGGATGGACAGGAACAAACTTTTTTTTGTTGGATTATAAGCATTAAAATGTAATTTTAAGAAATTAATGCTTCTTTTGTAATTATTTTTTGTGTACAAATGTTGATGTGCCTTGATCAATGCTTTTACAACCCAATAAAATTACAAGAAAGAAGCATCCACTTTTTAATTGAATTATGGGTAGACTATTATTTCAGAAATATAGATTATTCAAAAAAGGAAACAACCAGTGCAATCAACATGTATTACATCTAACAGAAGTTCACCTGGAATCTTTGTTATAAACAATGTCATGATATTTCTTCCTGTTGGAATAAATATTGTATACCCATTACCGGTATATATTCCGTTTGGAACAATAAGTGTAATATTTGTTCCACTGGAAATAATATTCCAGACTATTTGTTCTGTTTGGAACTTATCTCACGAAGGAACTTCTATTTCATGACAAATTGACACCAATACTTGCATAAAACTGTTTCCTATTATTTTAGTTTTCGAAACAACTTCATGTTTCTTTAACTTAATAATTTCTTTGGGAGTACATTATTTATTCAATATTGTTCGTTTACAGATGGAGTACCCATTGGTTTTATCTGGAAATTGAGGTTCCGTTAGAATGGGCAGGACAGGAAGTTCATTTGCTATGGAATTCTGGGTCAGAGGCTTTGGTATGGCAAGATGGATGCCCATTACAGGTTTGTTTCACAGTAACATCTATTTTTTAGAGTAATGGAAAACATTTAACTTTAAAGGTTGTATTCATGTTTATGTATTTGTTTCAGTTTAAGGAGTCAGACTGTTTTGTCATACTTAAATTGTAAATTACTCTTTGATTATATTAAATACAGTCATGTGTACCAAGAATTCAGATACATGTATCAAGAGATGATGATAAGACATTAAATTTGATAAGTGTCCAAAACATATAACAAACCTGAAAATACTCAGATGTTAGATAAGTTTTGATAAATTAATCTAACAGATTTAGTTTGAGATCCCACCAATAACGAATTCTGTAAATAGACAAACTGGTAGAGTAAGCCACAAGATTTAACAATTCTTCTTTCTTTGAATAGACACATGAATATCTATGATGGGTAACCCCGTTTATGAAGAACTTTTTGATTTTGTTGCCTATTATTCTCAGTCTGGTATAAAAGAGTGACAAAAGTAAGTGACTAACAAGTTTTTGCAATTTTGTAAACAGAGTTCTTTTCATTTTCAGGGATTGAGTGTAGCATTTAAGAGAACCTCATTTCCATTAAATCAAGCAAAGGTCGAAGGAAAAAATAGGTAAGTTCATCCCAATAATAAGTTAATTATTAAGCCAGATTCTGTCTTTGAAAGAAAACGTATGGTTTATTAGGGTCCTGCATCCTATAGTTTTCACTTTGTCTGTCTGTCAGACTGTCTGTGAACACTTTTTCTAAAAAAAAACCCTCCAAAAGTATAGGTAGGAGGCCAATGTATGTATGTACTTTGAGATTCAGCCAGTTGAGACGCACCCCTTGATTGACTGCAAGGGTACAGCAGATCCATGTACACTCTTTAAGGATTAATGGAGATGTGTCCTTTACAATATTATCCCATCACCAGAGCAATCCCCACCCAACACTGCCCAAGGGAGTGTGTAGGACACTGGGAAGTCTGTTATTATGGTGGAGGAAGCCGAGAGAACCACCGGGCTTCTTGGCGGGAACAGACAAGCCGAAGAGATTTCAGAGGATTGATCTCCAGGTCAAGCTGGGAACAACTTTGACCTACAGAGGCCCCCAAATCCAATCTACTTTTAACTCCGGTTTGGATACCAGAGATTTGTGTGGGAGGGTGAAAATCACCCTACTGATGTACTGAAAAATCAACTTTCGAGTGAGAATCAAACTCGGGACCTTCAGTACTGTAGCCATCAGTCTTAACCACTAGACCACAAACCCACAATGAAAATTTGCATAGTTGATGGTGAATAATTTGGAGATGTGTTATAAGTTAGTTAAATTTGGCTCACTATAGCTAATTTGATGAAAACTTTTTTTTTGTTTAAAAATCATGAATTTTAACTTCTACTATGTGCTAGGATCACAATCAAAATTTGATTTAAACATTAGAGATCAAAGGAGAATATGTTTTTCATGAGGTGCTTAATTTCATTCTGCTTGTACTGTTATGAATTCAAAGACATATAACTAACTCACACATGCATTGGGAGCTGTGATGTAGTGGTTAGCGCATCAGACTACTTCCTGGTTCGATCCATGTTTTGGGGTGAAAATTTCAGGGTCTGAATTTTCGGCTCTCCCTCGACACCATTTTTAAGTATGGTCTTGAGAAAAGATGATAGTTCGTCGGAAGGGGACGATTGATGGCTGACCCATGTTAAGAGAGAGCCATATCTCTTGCACGTAAAAGACTCCCTTGTAAATTTCGAAAATTGAAGGCTAATGCCGCTAATGCATCCGCAAAGTGAAAAGGAATTAATATAAGTTGCTATAACTTGTTTCCCAATCCACTATAAATAAACTTAACACCCACACATGTGTTGCTTTGTTAACATCAGTATGAATTAAATGCTTTTGTGCCTCAAGATTTTTTTGAAGGACCCTTGCTGAAATGTCAGTTTTCTAGTTTATTTTGTTTTTTCTAATATAGGTATAAGCTGTATGTAGAGATGGCCTGCAATACATTGTTTGGAGCAGGGGACGGTCTGATTAACCCACCAGTACTAGATAAGACATTCACTTTGTCACAGGCAGAAATCTCTGTGTTTCATAGAGAGGTCTTTGAATTAATACTAGATATTGAAACACTCCATGACATGGCGAAGGTAATAATTAAACATCTGTCAGTGTTGATAACAGTCAGGCTTTGACCTTTTATAATCTATTGAAGTCTTATATGAAAAGAAAGAAGGGTGTTTTGGGGCAAAATATTTTATCCTTGCAGGGAAAAAACAAAGAGTCGAAACATTTGACACAAATTCCAAAACCCCCATAAGTACATCCTTAAGGTTTTGAAATTATTCAGTTTGTGAGTGCATTAATCTTTTTTACATATCAGTAACCTCTGTTTAGTCTTATAATATAAGAAGATATATTAATGAAATAATGACCCCATGGCACAAATAACTAAAAAACATCTAGAGTGCAACGTATATTGTTCAAATTTGGAATTTGTTACATGCATAAATGTCTTGCTTTTGTTATGAAGATGTCTTTAAGTTTAAAGTTGCATGCGCTACACACAGATTGTTAAAATTCATTTTAAATAAAACATAATGTAATGCATAAATTTTGTAAAACCAATTAAATTTTCAAATACAAATTTTCAGCATCTACCAGAAGAGTCTGAGAGAGGTTACCTAGCACTGTATACTGTCAATGATATGATCAATACAATCAGCTTGGATGACAAGGCTAGCTATTCCAGGTAAACTAATGATAAAAAAGATGTGGTATGATTGCCAGTGACACAACTCTCCACTAGAGACCACATGACACAGAAATTAACAACTACAGGTCACGGTACTGCCTTCAACAATGAGCAAAGCCCATACCGCATTATAAAGTGAGCTATACAGGGCCCTAAAATAACAAATGTAAAATAATTTAAACAAGAAAACTAACAGCCCTATTTAAAAATGAAGGAAAAACAAATATGTAACACATCAACAAAAAACAACCACTGAATTACAGGCCCCTGATTTGGAACAGGCATATACATACAGAATGTATCGCTGTAATTTTCAGCTTATTTTGTTTTTGTCAGCACATTGTTTGTTAATAAGGTGTATATTATATTATATGCTTTTATTACTGTGTACATGTTCCAAAATAGATGCATCTTATTCAGATAAAAATAATAAAAATGTTAAATAGTACAAGATATCTTCCTGTTGTTTCATTACAAAAAAAATATGCATTAATATTTGTTGTTTAAAATGCTTTGAATTTGTGTCTTGCTTTTTTTGCTTTATAAGGTGATCATGATGAAGGATAAACTTTTTATGCATATGAATTCCATTATGCAAATTAGTGAGACATATAGCTAATGTAGTTATATGTTTATTATTTTAGAGCCCATACAATGGCTGAGAAGTTTTTACAACAAGGCAATGGTCAAGGCCATCATACAATTCATGCGATGGGACATGCTCATATAGACTCAGGTAAAACGAATGGAAATATTAAAATTATTGAAAATAGTATACTGTAGATTCATTTTTTTTTGTGTGTACCAATTTTCGTGGATTGAACAAAACTTACACTTTCATGAGCATTTAATTTCGTGGTTCTGCCAAAGTCTGCATACAAGTCTATGGAAAATTTGTAATTCGTTGAATATTGAAATTTGTGGATCACCTGTACCCACGTAATACACAAGAATTGGTATCCAACGAAAAATAATGAATCCACAGTAGATAGACTCAAAAAAGAAAACCATAAGTATTTCCCACAGAAATCATTAGGGTTCATAATGTTCCCCGTCAACCAAAATTATGTGAAAACTTCTGCTCACAGTTAAGGTTTAGAAAATTGAATACTTATTCAAATAACATTTAGGCTTTTTTATAATTAAATTTTCAAAAGCTTATAAGTCTTATTGCCATGGATTTTTTTTTTTACACATTCTGAAATTTGACATTACCTTTCCCATTCAAAATACATCTGAAACTGATCATTTAATTTTTCAGTGGTACAAGAAAAAAACAATTTCAAATCTTTTGAATAACCTAATTGATACTGTATTACAGCTTGGTTGTGGCCATATGGAGAAACTATCAGGAAATGTGCTAGGAGTTGGTCTTGTACTGTACAGCTGATGGAGAAATATCCAAACTTTACTTTTACTTGTTCTCAGGTAAACTACTTACTCTATTTTTATGCGCCACTTGGAGGCATTATTTTTTTCAATCTTTGCATCCATTCAATGGTCCATTTGTTCAATTGTCTGTATGTTCGATCATCCATTGGTAAATCTTTAAAAAACGAAAAAGAAAGGAAAAGAATCCATGATGTCTGTTTATTGAATACAATTCAAAAGAGACATTCATTAATTCTTTCAATTTTCAATTGTGGTGAAAATGGGAGTATCCTGTCAGAGAGAACCACCGAACTGTGGAAGGAAAACCAGTAATCCTTATTAAGAGTGTAGTCAAATTTACTTTGCTACTTGTGGAGTTTGAACTCATGCAGTGGTTGACAGGCCAATGCTGACTGTAGATTTCTGTTGGCCAGCCTTAATTATATCTTTACTTTGAATTTTGATAGTAACAATGTATAAGAAAAAAGAAGATGTGGTCTGATAACCAATGAGAATTTTCTACCAGACCTCAAATCCAGTAGTCTAGAAGTTAGCTAATATAATTCCCTGGATTTTCTTTGAAAATTACCATTACCAATACTGCAGAATAAGCTATAAAAGGCCTGACAAGTCAAATGTTAAATAATTCAATGAGAAAACTAGCCTGATGTATATCCTAAACAATAAACATAAAAAAGGAATGGATCAGGAGCAACAAATGCCAAACACTAAATTACAGTCTCCTGACTTTGGGCATACACATAAAATATTAGTAATTGTGAATTCTCCAAGGCTTCTATATCCTTTAGTCATCTTTATGGCTATCCCATACTAATCTAGACTTTTGTAAGACGACAAAAAAATTTGCAGTCGTATATTGGTATCACGTCGTCCTGGTCGGCGTCATCCGAAGGCAGTTGGTTTAAATTTCTGGACAATAACTTTAGTATAAGTACATGGAAATTTATGAAATTAAAACATAAGGTTTATAATCACAAAAGGAAGGTTGGGTGGATTTTTGGGCGTATGGTCCTAACAGTTCAGGAATAAGGGTTAAAAAAGGGACCCAAAAAGGCATTTTTCTAGTTTCCAGACAATAACTTGTGTTTAAGTGTATGGATCTGAAATTATATCACAAGTTTACGTACCACAAAGGGATTGTAAGGATTGGCCTTGGGTGGTTATGGCTCAAACTATTTAGGTATTATGGGGCAAAAAAGGGGGAAAAAACAAGGGTTTCTTGTTAAGGCCACACCAAATTAATTAGTAGTTCTTTGGAAAACCCGCACCTAAATTGCCGAAATTAAAATAAAAAAATAAAAATAAATTTCCCGCACCTCACCTGCTAAAACCAAAAAATAAAAATAAAAATAAAATTCCCGCACGTCGAAAATAAGTCCGCATTTTCGACGAGCTCGATTCCGGTATTAAAAAAAAATCTTTATCAATTAAGCGTTTGAAAATATGCAGTGTTTGTCATTTGTCAAGCATATTTTTGATTCTGATCAAAGACTCAGACAAAGACTATCAAAAAAGTTGCAAAGATGGAAAACGTGCTGATTGTTTCTGTGGTGAAACATTCAGACAAAAATAACAACAAGGCATACATATTAAAAAATACGGCAACACAAACAAAATGTCGGACATTCAGGGAACTATATCAAGAAGCCATTGAACGATGTAGCGATGCACAAAGTGAGATTATTAATATTAAAACCATACAAATAAGTAAGTCGAACAGTTTCGATGATTCTAGTATCGAAATATCTGACGAAAATGTGGTATGGTCAATATGTAATGACCTAAAGTTTAAATATGTGCAGTTCACAATTGATGATGGATCTACTGCTACTAAAGATGCATCAAATTCTTAGTTATAACATAGGCTTATAAATGTAGGTTATGTAGGTATTTCCATGTTGGTATGTTTTGGTGTAATTTATTTTCTGATATTTAATTGTAAAGTAGCACTAGCTAGAACCCCCAGTTTCCACTGTGCTTGGATTGACTGGTTAGTGATCCATATGCATAAACACAAAACACACACCATGCAGTTATGTTACAAGAAGCTAGCTAGCATACTACAGAGGGTGTCTAAGGACCAGAAGGTGCATATACTACAGATGAAAGCAGTGCATATTAAAAGCAGATAGCCATATAAAGTTCATGCATAAAAAAATATGTTCAAAAGTGTATATTTGTGCAGTGTTAATTATACAAACAACAAAACAAAATGAAAAAGAATGCAGAAAGTTGAAATACATATAAAAAGGGAGATAATTTAATTATATCAAATTATGTCCCCTTTCAATTAAGTGAGTTGAAAATTCAGTTGCTTCTTTTAGGTAAAAGATATAAAAATTGAGAGAAAAAAAATATCGCTCGCTCCATATTTCTTCAAAATTTGAGGCGAAGAATTTAAAAATATAAATTTAAATTTTGCTCGCTCGCCCCATTTTTTTTGGGTAAAATCTGAAAGAACTATTAATTAATTTGGTGTGGCCTAATGGACAATTAAGAAAATTTTAAAGCAGTGTTAGGGAGGTAATCCAAATATATTGAGGTAATCCAAACATATTATGTTAGTATTACCACCCTTACACTGCTTTAAAATTATGTATAAAGAAATATTGTATTGCCTTGAGGTGATTAGATATCAACTTACTTTAAGAAAATACTATTAAATTTATGTTGATTAATTTTCTATTTTATGACTTTTATGAGGAATTTAAATGGGTAAATTATGGTTACATCCCCAATGGAAATTTGAATTGAGATTATGACCATATCTTGAGGGAAAGATTTTTTTTGGGAAAAAAAGGTGGGGGAGGTGATTTTTTTTTTTTGGGGGGGGGGGGGGGGGGGAGAGCGGCAATTAGCAACAGCATAGTGATGTAGTGTATTGGACAAAAGCAAAAAATTGAGTACAAATTCAAATCATATAACCAGTTCTAAGTTCTTTGACCACAGTTATTCTGTGTCAGAAACCTAGTATGTGTCAAATATTTAATTAAAATCCAAATTCAGACCTGTATCAAGCGTGAATATTCTGTCCATTTTAAAGATTGAACCTGTGCGGTCGAATCCAGCTGTGCTCTGTGAAGCAATTCATTTATATGTTAAAGAGATTCAAAATACCATAGTGAAATAAATACATGATAAATTCTCGACTATCACTTATATTTGATATCTTAGCACAAAATAGGGGCCTTTTTGCTGAGTGGTCTAAGAAGTCAAACTACTGAATCACTAGCCTGTTCACACTGAGGTTTTAAGTTGAATATTCAACAGGGCGATGCACTCCAATTTTAATTGACTAAGATTGTCAGTTTTTCCTACAGAAGATCCCTGCAATTTTCTAGGCACTCCAGCTGATGAGCCCCTCATCAATGTAAAGTGACTGCCACAAAATAGCATGATAGTTGTTAGGGAGCTACCATTTGATTTTTAGGGGGGGGGGGGGGGGGGGGGGGGCTAGGATGAAAAATTTTGTCCTGCATTTTTTTTAGCTGTAATCTCTGTCCTGCCTTTTTATTTTTCACTCTGTTCGGTCCTGCCTTTTTTTTTTAGTTTATTCTGACTTTTTTTTACCTAAATTGTCGTCCTGACTTTTTTTTTGGCAAGTGTCTCATCCTGCCTTTTTTTTTTTACTCAAAACTCCTGTCCTGCCTATTTTTTTCAAATTTCATCCTAGCCCCCCATAAAAATCAAATGGTAGCTCCCTTAAAGTGGTGTAAAACAGCAATCAATACACAAAACAGGAACACTGCCAAAAACCTGTCAAACCTCAATCCACCTTTAATACAAACTACATTGATTATAAAAATTACAAGCTGTTAGATTCTGTGTATTGAACAGTGCTCACGGATCTTTTTTCTGAATTACTACTTTTCCTGTCTAGACTGAATGAAAAGAAAATGTAAAACATATTTTTTTGATATTTCAGGCTCAGCAATATTATTGGGTGAAAGAACACTACCCAAAATTATACCAGAAGATTAAACAGTTAGTCAAGTCTGGGCAGTTTATTCCAGTTGGTGGCACATGGGTGGAGATGGTAGGTTTCCATGGTGATTAAACAAGGGATTCTTAATAAATTATTTAATAATATGTGAGGTATAAAGTGTTTGAATTAATGGGTTTTATCATACCACTACATATATATAAGAAGGTGTGGTATGAGTGCGAATGAGACAACTCTCCATCCAAGTCACAATTTATGAAAGTAAACCATTATAGGTCAAGGTACAGTCTTCAATATGGAGCCTGTATACAAACATGTGGTCAATTGGATCATTTAAACACAAGAATACAGCAGAAGCATGGACTTAAGTATATCAACTTTGTTGAAAGCTTTTTAATTTCTGATAGTATTTAGACACATTACTAAATATAGATCACTAAATAAATAACTATTTAATTTGAAAAAAAAGTATTTGATATGTCTCTATATTAGCTTATTCATATTATTTTAATTCTTCAAATTCAATTAAAATCTTCCCTTTCTGTTTTATTATTTATTAATCATGTCAAAAAATTGTGTATGTGACAAATTTGTTGCATTTCGTGGAGATGTTGTTTAATGAAATAGACAAGATAGACCAAATTTCCTGCCTGCACTGTATAGTTCAAAGTTCAGAATGGAATGGGTTTTTTTATAGGATGGAAACCTGCCAAGTGGAGAGTCATTTATAAGACAATTTTTGTATGGGCAAAAGTTTTTCAAAGAAGAATTTGATGTGCAATGTAGAGAGGTATGAAGTACATGTATTATTCTCCTAATGTTGACTTTTTAGTCACATGGTTAACAAAATCATCCAATTGTCCCTATATTAACAGCTACAGCATTTATAAGGTATCAAACTGTTGACCTCAATTAATGGGATACCGAGGGCATAATGAGAACAAATGACTGAACAATTAAGTAAGCATGATTTGAACAAATGACTGTTCAAGGAAGCATTATAAGTACACATGAATATACAAAGAAGCATAATGAGAACAAGTGACTTTTAAAAAAGCATGATGTGAACAAATGACTGTTAAAAAGCATGATGTGAACAAATGACTGTAAAAAAGCATGATGTGAACAAATGACTGTAAAAAAGCATGATGTGAACAAATGACTGTAAAAAAGCATGATGTGAACAAATGACTGTAAAAAAGCATGATGTGAACAAATGACTGTAAAAAAGCATGATGTGAACAAATGACTGTAAAAAAGCATGATGTGAAACAAATTACAGTACAAAAACGCATGATGAGAAAACACGACTGTACACAACCATTTGTGTATAGCTTTGTTTTGAAATTTACTTTTTTCATTTGATGGAGAATATAAGAACATTGAGTAAAGTTTGTAACAGGTAGTAAGACCTTTTTTTTTTATAAAAACTATTCCTTTTTATTACTATTATAGAAATAACCATTTAAACTTAAACTTAAAACAGAACTGATAATGATTATGTTTTTAAATTTAAAAATACTTTTTTTAAGTTTTGGTTGCCGGATACATTTGGATATTCAGCACAGCTTCCCCAGATTATGAAAACTTGTGGCATTAACAGATTTTTGACACAGAAACTCAGCTGGAGTTTGTTCAACAAATTTCCTGTAAGTATGTTTGATTTTACATGTTATTTCTCTTGCATGAAGTTAAGGATGTTCACTTAATAGTTTATAACAATATAGAAATTAAACTTTATGTCTACCAGTAATTAAGTTTCTTGCTACTTTTGAAATTTTCCTTTTATCATACTGACTGATACATGTGATAATTTCCTTTCTCAGGGCAGTAGAGTGATATGAAAAATTATTGCTAGAAACTAAGGGAGCATGTGTCGTTGTCAATGAAATTAACAAAGTCTTTGTAGGTAAAATTAGAGATACACAGATTATCATTGGTCAGCGTTGAGATGACCAACAATACTCTAATATAATTATCCAACAATCTATTGTTTTTTGTAACTTGTTACTTTTAAGTGTAGCTTAACATTTTTTTAATCTGTAGATACAATTTTAACAGATTCACACAGAGCAATGTATTGTTTATTTCAGCATCATACATTTATGTGGGAAGGGATTGATGGTTCAATAGTTTTGACTCATTTTCCCCCTGGAGATTCTTATGAGATGAAAGGACAGGTAGAAGAGGTAAGACAGATTTCGCTTTCATACCATAATAGAAACCAAGACCTGTAAACAACGGTACAATGTTTTGACTATACACACACAACTCCAGCTTAATTAAAATATAATGTTTGTGACATAAGTAGGAAGTGCTGATTATAATTTTATTTATATTATTAGCCCTTTCAACGCTTCACAAAAAAATAGAAAAATGGCTGCTGCTGCTGCTGCATTTTTTTTGTGTTCATTCATTAGAACAGTATATTCCTTTTCAGACTGCTGTATCTTTTTTATTATAAGAGATAAAGAAAAAGTTATTGCATGAAAAATGCTCAGGAGAGTATGAACTGTAATGTAAGGCAGTTATTTCAGTAAAATTTTTATCAGGTTACCTGCATTTTCAGGTAATTAACAGGTAAAAGGTGTAATTTATTACATTTGTGTTGAATTTTGAATAAAAACTACTTTTAGTCTTCATCTATTTTGTTTTTTATCTGCCATATAATAAAGAAGACACCAGTTGCCTGTTTCCGTAGCGTATTGCACCATACACAACGTATTATGTAATTATGGCACAAATCAGTGGCTCCGTCCTCAAAATTTTCAGTCAACCTCTGTTTTCCCCCCTTTTTCTACGTCTCGTAATGATCAATCAAATCATATTTCCCACACGAATTGAATGTAATAAACACATTCAGATAGCAAGAAACATTTTAACTAATCCTCGTTGTCAGTTTCGCCATAGAAATGCTGAAATATTTCCATATTTACAGCTTCTTTCTGATTTCCGCCATTTGCATTTGTCAAAATATTTGTTTTTATTTTCCTTCAATTTTCCTTCTACTGCATGATTTTTACAATAAAAATTGCCGGGATTTCAAGTGCAAATGAGACCTTGCATATCCTCGATTCATACAAGGAAAAATTAGAGAGGACCCGAATGAAAACCGAATGGTTTAAGAGTCCTTATGAAAAATCCGTTGTCATCGCGGCATATGCCGCGAATAGCAGTGGCGTGCAGTGTATGTCATCGCGGCATATGCCGTGTATAGCGTTGAAAGGGTTAAAAAAATAGAATTGTTCGTAATTTAGACAGATTTAAGATAGAGACTTAACTAGATTGATTTATTTGAGTGTCTACTTGTTTTGTGTTTTGAAATTGGTTAGGGAGCTACCATTTGATTTTTATGGGGGGGCTAGGATGAAAAATTTTGTCCTGCCTTTTTTTTTAGCTGTTATCTCTGTCCTGCCTTTTTATTTTTCACTCTGTTCGGTCCTGCCTTTTTTTTTTTAGTTTATCCTGACCTTTTTTTACCTAAATTGTCGTCCTGACTTTTTTTTTTGCAAGTGTCTCATCCTGCCTTTTTTTTTTACTCAAAACTCCTGTCCTGCCTATTTTTTTCAAATTTCATCCTAGCCCCCCCATAAAAATCAAATGGTAGCTCCCTTATATTGGTAGCTCTCTAACAAACAATGATGTATTCACAAAAATATGATTTAAATATTACATTTAAATTTTTCCACATATGAATAGCTCTTCTAGATCAGCAAGAATGTGCAAAACCAAATGTACATCCTAAGATTTATCCTGTATTTATAAGCAGATGACAGGTGTATTTGGTCTTTTTTTTCTAACGAAAAGGATGCAAGTACTTATTCTCATTATGACTTTAGATAACTTCAGTTCTATTACAAAATTGAATATAGACATCAATTATGATCACACATTATTAAATGAATATATCATATTTACAATTCCATTAGAGACTGATAACAGCAATATGGTTTAAATTTTGTAAATGAGATTTAGGGTGGTACCTAACACCTGAGCTAAAATCAATTTGGCTCGTTTAATTTTCTTAAAATTTTAACAAAGTATTTACTTTGACCCTTTGACAAAAATATAAAAAATTCAAATAATTTGAACCAACCGTTTTGTCAAAAAAATTACACTGCTTATATAGCAGTTTGACAAACACTTATTTTGATCATTGAGAAGCTTGATATTCCCTTCACAACACAATGTAACTAAAACGTTTTGCTGATTTTACAGAGTTATCTCCCTGTAGTGTTAGGTACCACCTTAATAAGCATATTATTTCATCACAATATATAGCCTTATTTTTCTGATGGAACATTAAGCAATCAATAATCAATTAATACATCTTTTCTTCACTTTTAGGTGGTAAGAACAATAAAGAATTATAAAGATAAAGGCAGGTCTAGTAAAAGTGTTTTCCTGTTTGGCTATGGGGATGGAGGAAATGGTCCATCGTAGGTATTTTATTTCTATATAATAACTGAAGTATTACAGCAAAATAACTTGAGTGTGTAGGTAAAGGTTATATCCTTGGTTGTCTTGGTTGCTAGCTGGACCGTGAAATCATTATAAGGTTAGGTATACTACCCTCCTTTCAGAGTAGTCTAGTACTATAGATAGATAGATTGGTTATCTGTCGGACTAGTCTACTTTAACAGAGGGTAGGTAGGATGCCTAACCTAATAATGACTTTATGATCCAGCTAGCAAGCAAGCTAACCAAATATATTACCTTTACCTACACACTCAAGTCATTCTGCTGTCACTAGAATAGTCTCTTTAAGGTTTTTGTTTTGTTGGTACACATAATAAGGAATTTTCAGCTGTAGACATTTTCATTTGTCATTCTAATAGACCAAAGGATCTCCCATAAATTATAAGTGAAGGAATTTGATACCTGTGCTTTCAACTGTTAAATTCAGAGACATTTGTGGTATTTTTTTTTTTATCAGTTTTTATACGACCGCAAAATTTGAAAAAATTTTCGTCGTATATTGCTATCACGTTGGCGTCGTCGTCTGCGTCGTCGTCGTCGTCCGAATACTTTAAGTTTTCGCACTCTAACTTTAGTAAAAGTGAATGGAAATCTATGAAATTTTAACACAAGGTTTATGACCACAAAAGGAAGGTTGGTTTTGATTTTGGGAGTTTTGGTCCCAACATTTTAGGAATTAGGGGCCAAAAAGGGCCCAAATAAGCATTTTCTTGGTTTTCGCACTATAACTTTAGTTTAAGTTAATAGAAATCTATGAAATTTTGACACAAGGTTTATGACCACAAAAGAACGGTTGGGATTGATTTTGGGAGTTTTGGTTTCAACAGTTTAGGAATTAGGGGCCAAAAAAGGGCCCAAATAAGCATTATTCTTGGTTTTCACACAATATTAGTTTAAGTAAATAGAAATCAATGAAATTTAAACACAATGTTGATGACTACAAAAGGATGGTTGGTATTGATTTTGGGAGTTTAGGTCCAACAGTTTAGGAATTAGGGCCAAAAAGGGACCCAAATAAGCATTTTTCTTGGTTTTCGCACCATAACGTTAGTATAAGTAAATAGAAATCTATGAAATTTAAACACAAGGTTTATGACCATAAAAGGAAGGTTGGTATTGATTTTGGGAGTTTTGGTCCCAACAGAATAAGGGGCCCAAAGGGTCCAAAATTAAACTTTGTTTGATCTCATCAAAATTGAATAATTGGGGTTCTTTCATATGCCGAATCTAACTGTCATGACTGTGTATGTAGATACTTAACTTTTGGTCCCGTTTTCAAATTGGTCTACATTAAGGTCCAAAGGGTCCAAAATTAAACTTAGTTTGATTTTGACAAAAAATGAATCAGTTAGGTTCTTTGATATGCTGAATCTAAAAATGTACTTAGATTCTTGATTATTGGCCCAGTTTTCAAATTGGTCCAAATCGGGGTCCAAAATTAAACTTTGTTTGATTTCATCAAAAATTGAATAAATGGGGTTCTTTGATATACCAAATCTAACTGTGTATGTAGATTCTTCATTTTTGGTCCTGTTTTCAAATTGGTCTACACTAAAGTCCAAAGGGTCCAAAATTAAACTTAGTCTGATTTTAACAAAAATTGAAATCTTGGGGTTCTTTGATATGCTGAATCCAAAAATGTACTTAGATTTTTTATTATAGGCCCAGTTTTCAAGTTGGTCCAAATCAGGATCTAAAATTATTATATTAAGTATTGTGCAATAGCAAGTCTTTTCAATTGCACAGTATTGCGCAATGGCAAGAAATATCTAATTGCACAATATTATGAAATAGCAAATTTTTTTTTAATTAGAGTTATCTTTCTTTGTCCAGAATAGTAAGCAAGAAATATCTAATTGCAAAATATTGTGCAATAGCAAGATTTTTTTTTAATTGGAGTTATCTTTCTTTGTCCAGAATCAACTTAAATCTTTGTTATATACAATATACAATGTATATTCACTTTTTACTACCAACTGATAAATTAAAATAATCTTTACCATTCAGTGATAACAAGCAGTTTTTTTACATCTTAATATTTTATGATGTATTTAAATGAGTAGTTATTGTTGCAAACTCCATTAGAAATTTTAATTGAGATTAGTTTTGGAATAAGGGAAAGGGGGATGTGATTAAAAAAATTGGGTTCAATTTTTCACATTTGAAATTTCATAAATAAAAAAGAAAATTTGAGAGGATTAATTTCTTCAAACATTTTTTTGAGAGGATTAATATTCAACAGCATAGTGAATTGCTCTAAGAGAAAACAAAAATTTTAAGTTCATTAGAACACATTCATTCTGTGTCAGAAACCTATGCTGTGTCAACTATTTAATCACAATCCAAATTTAGAGCTGAATCCAGCTTGAATGTTGTGCCCATACTTGCCCCAACCGTTTAGGGTTCAACCTCTGCGGTCGTATAAAGCTACGCCCTGCGGAGCATCTGGTTGAATTTGATATTGTGTACTTTGATTATTGCTCTTGGGATATTTTATGGTCATTTTTAGGTATAGATTAAACTAATTAAACATCAGTTTAAATATCCAACAATGAACACATTGTCTATAGGCAAACTTCTTTATTGTGAAATCAAATAACGACCAAAATACAATTAAAAGAATCCCCACTAGTTTTAGATGAGAAAATTGATGTAATATCTTATCCTGTATGTATTTTCTGTAGAATTTGATAAAAGTCTACAATGTGTATCAACATTTATGCCATGTTGAACAATTATTATTGATAGAAATTCTTTTACTTATACTCTAATTACAGAGAGGAAATGTTACAGAGATTGAAAAGACTTGAAGATGTCAATGGATTACCCAGGTATATATGTATTGATGCTGAGTATCATTAAAAGGTTGACTGCAACCAAACCTTTCCATAAAATCAAAATAACTTTCTGTAGGTTTCAGTCATTCAACAATTTGTTTGTCTCTTGATTTTTTTAAGCTTAGACAATGAATTGCTGTAGAGCTCAATTCATGTGTAATTGTCTGCTGAAAACGATTGACTAATTAACAGTGCCCTCTATGAGAAAGAAAATGTATGGCACATCGCATGGAAGATCATCATTATAACAGCATAAAATTAAGTGGTCTAGATGAACTTATAATGAACACATTAGCTACCAAAGATCTTGAATTACTTTAAAAAACTAAAACGCATAACTTAAGACTACTATTCACAATGTTTCTGATTTGTGACAGGAATGTATATAATGGACCATATGAAATAGCATTAAGTGTACCACTAATTAAAAAACTTGAAAAACATATGTCTGATATTCTGTATGCCCAATTGAACTATGGATATTGGTTTTGGTTTTGCTCATTGTTAAAGGCTGTATGGTGACCTATTTTGAGAGTTATCTGTGATTGGATTGCTGTACAATTTATCATACAATTTTTTGGTATATTTCTTTATTTATGTTTATATATTTTAGAAGAAAAGATATACTTGACAATACTAAAGTCAAGAGTCTATTTACCACCTGGATAGAGGTCAAAGTTTACAAGTTCTTTTTAAAATCTACCAAATTCAACTTGAAATACTATGACATTACACAAAGATATATTTCAACTTTGTATCTTAAAGCTTCATGGGATGGTGGTCAAAATCAGTTCACTCTGACTTAACCTTGACTTTGACCTCTATGCTAATAGTCAGAAACAGGGTTTCCCTGGGTCAATTATTTTTTTCGCCACCTCTTTCGCCAAAACAATATATTTTTCGCCACTTTTTTATTTTTTAAGTAACATAAATATATTTTTCCTGTTGTGCCCTTTTGTACTAAGAAGTAATTTTTACAACAAAACAAAACAAAAGCTTTTATCACATGAAATTGATCCCTCATTTGAAGATTTCATGTGTAGTCATTACATTGAAGGGTTACTCTCATTCGAGGGGTTGTTCCCAGCCTTTGGGATAGATTTTTTCATAACGACAGTTTTCTTTTCTTGACCATCGTAAATGAAAAAGTTGAGACGTACAACTATGCTTGAAACACGTGCATGTGTCACTCAAACGACTTTATTAAAGTCAAAGGACAAAAGGATTAAAGTTTTAAATCAGAGATTTTTCTTGCTTTTGAACAATTTTCGTCACAACAACAGCTTTCTTTTCAAAACTATCTTTAAAGGAGATGTCAAAAGTTTGCTTCAAACACGTGCGTTGCAAAGATGTAAATAAATTCTGTATGTGACATTTATAGCGGAAGCCATTTGACCATATGATTTTGTGAAACAATTCAATCAACACCTTTATTAATTAGTCCTTTGTTGTCGATAGCTATAAAATGCAATCAGCTGATTTTCTGTCTAAATCTTAATGAGGTCAAGGTGAATTCCGAGTATTGTCTGATCTGGTAAAGTCCGAGAAACTCGAAAAAAAGTAAATAAACAAGATGGAGGAAAATAAATCGATTTATATAGTTCTTTCGCCAAATTCTTTCGCAAATGACGAATTTTTATCGCCACAATTATTATTTTTTCGCAAATTGCGAAAATGGCGACCGCCAGCGGAAACCCTGGTCAGAAATCTCAAAAGGTCATTTTCTCACTAATGAACTTCAATGCAGAAAATTAAACCAATTTAGGGGAGGAGGATGGCTAATAAGTCTTACTATGGCAACAGCTCTTGTTTTAATTTGGTTAGTCAAGTGAGAAAATCAACCAGTGTGACCTCCCAACATGATAATCAAGGAGATAACACCAATGGCTCCTCTGAACTAATGTCATATATCACTGAACTAGTATGCATATTTGTTTAGAGGCCAGCTGAAGGACACCTTCCGGAGTTTCTTGCTACATTGAAGACCCATTGGTGGCCTTCGGCTGTTGTCGCTTTGACACATTCCCCATTTCCATTTTCAATTTTATTAATGTAATAGAAAGGACATATGTGATAAGAATCAATTACACAACTACCCAATGAACTTAGTACATAGAATATTCAGCAATAGACAAGTGTCAAGTATTGTGCTTAAATTAACATAAAATCTGATACTTATTGTAACAGTTAAAGGGGGATAATACTATCCTGTATTCTGCTAGCACTCATTAGAGTGATGAATGTACTATGATTTTTTTTGTTTTTCTTTTCAGAGTAGAAATGAGTACACCAGATAAGTACTTTACCTCTGTAGAACAGGAGGATATCTCAAAGTTATGTCGATGGAGAGGAGAGTTGTACTTAGAACTTCACAACGGTACATATACTACTCATGCTAAGGTGAGTGGATTAGAAGAGAGCCTTTATCAAAATTATTCATCACCACTGATAAAAGACAACTTTATCAATTTTGTTGATATGCATACTAACCAGTGGCGGATCCAAAAATTTAATAAAGGGTTGGAGTGGGGGGACTGACTGCCATAAAATGGGGCCCACACCTGTCATACGTCAGTGATTTCCTATGAGGGCCCTCATGGGGTTTTTGATTATGTGATTACTTGGCCGTTTTTTTAATGATTATTTGATTATTAAGCCAAAAATTTCATGATTATTTGATTACCTAGGACTGTATTTTTAGTTTATGATTATTTGATTACTAAAGATAAGCAAATATTTAATGATTATGTGATTGTATTGGCAAAAAAATGGTGATTATGTGATTACTAGGACCCCCCATGAGGGGCCTCTCCTATATAATCAAGGTTTTCCCACAAAAAGAGGACCCATGCCCCTCCCCTGGATCCGCTTACAACCTCTGTCAAGAAAGGTATGTGGTAACATAGGAATCGGTGTTTGTTTGTCTGTCAACCCACTTCTTTTGTGAGTAAAACTTCTTCTAAACCATTTTGGATTGGATATGTTTCATAAAGGTTATATAACATGTCCATCAATCGAAACAATTCAGATATTATGAGTGAATAACAAATTGAAATAACATTTAAAAGATTGATTGGAAAGAGTGTTTGCTGGAATTTTAAACCTACTATTTGAAAACTATAATAGATAGACATAAATTGTATCCAGCAAATATGATCAGCATTGCAAGATTTAAAATAAGTCAAATTCAAATGTAAATCTGTATTGTCATTATAATAAATTAGCTAGTGACAAATATAACAGCAATAATACATTAATGAATACATCTCCTTTATATTATAATTAGTTAAATCATAAAATAGCAGATCAAGTGAAAATATCTAGAGACTCCTTTGTCTTTAGTACAAAAGACTAACAATATTTGTTTTATATAAGAATAGTTTTATTTTCTGATAGATAGAGGGAATTCATGTCATAGTTTTGTATTTTAGTAAAATATAAAAAAAAAATGTTAATTTTCAACTTTGATAAAAAAAAATGTTAATTTTCAACTTTGATAAAAAAAATGTTAATTTTCAACTTTGATGGAAAAAAATTGTATGGTTAACTACTGATTCAGAAGTTACATGCCTGTTGTTTCTTGGAAATATCCAAAATGTCTTCCCTTTTCTTATTTTTATGTTGTGATCACTTCTTCTGAGTTATTGTGATTCATTATTATTTGTTTTTTACCAATTTTATTTTTGTGAATAAAGTTAAATCACAAATTAAGATTATAAAGAAAGACACATTTTCATTAGATTTGTAAGCTGATTTAGGCAAAACATTGAAATCTAATATCCACAAATATAAATGTCAAGTATTAAGTTAGTATCCACTGAAATTTGTGGTATTTTTTCTACAGATGAAATTTTGTTATCTGAAAATTATTTAGCCTTTTGGTTAAAGACTGCTAATTAAAACATTTTACCATAAGGTGTTTAGGATTTTGATGAACATGGTATTAAAATTTAATTGCACTTTTTTTTATAATACTTATAAATGTACGACTTTAAATGAATTGTCCACTTTATAAATGAATTTTAATGATGATGTTTTTTGCATTTTTTCCAGTATCTAGAAAATTATAATAAATATACAAAAACTGTAAACAGCACCAATGAATACCTTAAGAGTTCTAACTAAAATAAACAGAAACCATTTTATCAACTTTTTATAGTAGTTATTGTCCTGAAATGACTATTGTGAGTCAAATTTTTACTTTTTGTTTTGAAAATTAACACAGAAATTTTAATCTATTAAAAGTATCAGGAATTTTTTATATAAATAATCCTAATTTTTATGCTCATTTATATTTTTATATGACATATGTTTACCAGATGAATGTTTCATGCTCCTTTGATTTTTTTTCAAATTATGGGTCCAAGTAATTTCCAAAAATAGACCTTTTCCATTGTATCTCTCCTTTAAAAAAAGAATATTTTCCTATATAGTTTAAACTTTTTGAGTTTTCAACACTTTGAAAAATCTTTATTGAATGTTTACCATTAAATATCATTTGGAATATTATATAATAATGATAATGGAATACAAATATAACAAATGTTTAAACAAAATTCTGACCAAAACATAACAAAACCAATGTAATTAAAAAACATCTTGTGCAGTTGTGGTGATATAATAGATAATTAAAAGTCTCAAGAGTTTTCTGCTTATATGAATGTTATGGTTCTCTGTGGTCTTTTTAACCTTTGACATCTTCATCCGTAACTCTAAGTCAATCTTTTATTCTTTTTAGACTGTAAATATAAAATAAAACAATAATATAATAATGATACATTTACATATAGAAGGAAGTATGTATAATTTTTTTTCTCTTTCAATTCCAAAATGAGGAGCCAATCTGTAACATGTAATGGACTCTGACTGTAAGGTTATCATATTGACATGATATTTTGCATACATGATAAGATACCTACTCTCTGTGCAAAATATTTTAATTTAGACATTCAATTGAAGTCTCTTTAAAGGGTGTCAACTATGTTTAGCAATTTATCAAATTAAAGCTGAAATAAGGCAACTTTTGCAGTTTTAGATGGTACAAATCAGTGTTTATCATCATGTTATTGTTTTATTGGTAAGGTCATAATTTTATACTGTCAAAATAAGTAAATAACTGAGGTTGAAAAAATATCCTTTATCTAATTTGCCAATTCCAGTCCTAAATATTCTGATAAAAAAGACACAAAGTACAGATCTGAGTACAGCTCTTTACATGTTTCAGTATATATACATCAATGGCTTTCAAAAATTGACTGAGTGAGTCTTTTGAAGTTAAATCCAGAAAAGCGCTTCAGATGTATAAAAAGTGTTATTTTTATTTTAATGCCCCATTTATGGGCATTATCTTTTGCGGTCTGTGTGTCAGCTCGTTTTTTCGTCTGTTTGTTCGTCCTTTTGTCCCGTTTCAGGTAAAAAAATTTAGGTCAAAGTTTTTGATCAAGTAGTTATTAATGAAGTTGAAGTTCAATGAACGAGAACCTTAGTATACACATTCCCTATGATAGGATCTTTCTAATTTTAATGCCAAATTAGAGTTTTGACCCCTATTTTACGGTCCCCTGAACATAGAAAATGATAATGCAAATGGGGCATCCATGTACTTTGGATACATTCTTGTTTTTATGACATTTTATATAAAGTATACTCACAAAATCTTTGTCGAGGGTAGTAGAAGGGTGGTGGTGGAATTCCAGCTGGGAATGTGCCAAAGGAAGGGAACTGCCCTCCATTAATTATAAATGGCAGAGAAAGTCCCGCTAAAAATGCTCCTCCTGATGGTGAAAGCTGTGCTGTGGCATGGTAACACAAACCAAAGGACTACGAGTAACAGGATGGTCTTGTTCATTTTCTGTTTAAAAAAGATCTACTTTATTAAATATGTATATATAGCTTTAATACTCATGAAAGGGGGTGAAGTGAAAATTTTATTGATGGCCCATTAATTCAAGTAGAAAAATAGATGCATTGATGTGTCAGTAGATTAGAATTAAAGGGAAGTGAATTTATTAATAAATTATCAAATTTTTCAAAAATCTTTCTGACGTAGGGATGAGATCATCCTATTGAAGACTTATTGTTGTTAAATAAACTGGGATTGCAAGGGGAAAAAAATGAGATCTTTTTATTCTTTGCCAAAATAAAAGTTATATTGTACTATCAATTTAAGCAAAAAAGGATAAACAGTAGAGATTGTCAAAAAGAAAGAAAAAAAAAACTTCTTTGCTATTATAAACTACATGTTGTTCAAAACTTTCATACTTTGGTAGAATCATTCATGGAAAAGTTTCTATGATGTATGAACTTTGATGAAAACTATATAATTTCAATTTAGAAATATGATATGAGATGATTACTATTATAAGATACTCTTTAAGAATACAATTGTTTGTTTTCTTGCTAGTTATCGTAATAAAAATAGATAAATACAGAGTACATAAAATTATCTGAGTTATCTCCCCTTTTTAATTGAAGTTATCTTACTAGATATAGATGATTATGTAAAAAAATTAACCATCATTCTTTAATTTTCTGCATTTGGCAGAATGCTTTTAGTGACAAAAATCACACAAATGAAATTGTAATTCTTCATGTAACTTTGGTTAATTTCAATAAAAAAAATATGTGTTTCACTCAGTCTGGCATTAACCATTTGCCTTCCAAAATTATGATTTACTCCTTTATTACCTCAGAAAATTGAAATGCTGATTTTGTAGTGTACACATCTGTTTATAGAGGCTTTTTTTGCAAAGATGTTCATATCAAATTCTTTTACAAACAAAAGAAATACAAATCTAAATAGAAAAAAAACATAAAATTAATAAGACAAGAAACTAAAAAATATGATTAGACATGAAATACTGAAAAAAACATTTCTTACCTTTTTGTTTTCCTTGAGAGTAAACTATACCTGACAATGGTTTTACTTTTACTTATATATGTCCCTTTGACATGCACTAATTGATCACAATTACATAACTCTAATGTCTAATGCTGTAAGTTGTTATATTGACTTTATAGTATTATAATGCATTATGGAGTACATGTAAATAATAAAACAATAAAAAGTTCTGTTTTTAATGACATGTAGATGTATTATGTGCATGGGAGATTCATTTAGTTCATCGATAAAGAAAGAGTTGTTTGGTAATTTGTTTTTTATGTTGTATGCCTATAGTTGTTATGGCATTGGTAAATTAAGATTATTATATTATATTTGTCTGTAAGATGAAAAAATATTAATGGTTTCTCTTTTTATGTATAGGGAAGGGTAAGAAAAGGTCAAAAGTATTACAAAACAAAGTTTTTATTCTAACAAAAATGTCAGATGTATAATTGTATCAAATACACTCAATATGACATTATTAAAGACCATCTGTTCACAAATGTTTAATTATAGTGTTTTAAATATATACCATTGTAATTATTAATAATATAATAAAAAATAATAATAAATTCTTTATTTTATTGGGTTAATAGGGTTCTTCCCAGTTAGTTATATCACTCGATGTATATTGAATAGGGGCAGATTTTCATATAATGGGCTAAAAATGGTCTGTAAATACGGGAAAGAATCATTAAAAACAGTAGCTTGGAAACATGCATAGGATTTCCTATACTACCATACTATTTCCACCTCTTTCAAAAAAAAATCTGCCGATATTCAGTATGGCCCAACTAATCATGAAGTGGCCTATTATAGTTGCTTTTTACTCCTGTTAAAGTCCATCCAAAATTTGATATTTCAGAGGTTTAAGCTGTTCCTTTATTGAAAAAAATAAACTAAAATATAAAAAACTAATCTCTTCCTGAAATCAAATTTTTGGCACAGACAGTTGTTCATTCATTAAGAATTAGACAGCAATGGAATATGTAAGGCAGTAAAAAAATCATAAAACTCAAATTGCTACATTCTGCACCAAATTCAAATATAAGAATAAGAAGATAGGGTATGATTGCTTAAGATAAACTATTCACCAGAGAACCAAATAAAGTAGAAGTCGGCAGCTGTACAGCCTTCAAAAATGAGCAAAACCTATACCGCACAGCAAGCATTATTGACAATTGTAATATAATTCACTTGAGAAAACTAATGGCTTGATGTATGTACAAAACAATAAACAATAATCAAAAGCCTTTAACTCTATAAAATATGTATATAGATATAGGAAGATGTGGTGTGAGTGCCAATGAGACAACTCTCCATCAAAATAACATTTATAAAAGTAAACCATTATAGGTCAATGTACGGCCTTCAACAAGTAGCCTTGGCTAACACTGAACAACAAGCTATAAAGGGCCCCAAAATTACTAGTGTAAAACCATTTTAAACGGGAAAACAACGGTCTCATCTATATAAAAACGAGAAACACTATAAATTACATAAACAAACGACAACTATTGTACATCAGATTCCTGACTTAGGACAGTTGCAAAGATTTGCAGCTAGATTAAACGTTTTAATGGTACCAAACCTTCTCCCTTTTTCTGAAACAATAGTATAACATTACAACATAGAAAAGCACTATAAAATATTTATTGGAAGGTTGAACTCTATCAAAAAATGTAAATACATTTGTTCATACAGCTGAAAAGATACAACAGAAAATGTGAATTTATGCTCCATAACCTGGAATATTTAGCAGCAATATCAGCACTGACAAATAAGGGATACAGTTATCCCAGAACTGAACTGGATCGGATGTGGAAACAAATACTTCTGAACCAGTTTCATGATGTCTTACCTGGCTCTTCTATTGGAGAGGTAAGTGATTTGATATTTATGTACCAAAAGATTGGTAGAAAGAAGAACAAAATGACAGACAATCAGAACTTGTTTTTGAAATTCTTTCTACATGAAAATTTATTTTTAAGGGTTTATTAAAAAAATACATGCAGGCAGATTGAAGGGACTTCTATCATCAACCCTCAAACTAATATAACTGACTGAAAATTTTATAAACTAATCGAAAAAGACCTTTTTCCATAAGAAGGCACTTATTTATGAACCACATTAGGTCCCTGAAACAACAGATAACTTGTTACATTTTTTCTTATTGTATTTTGATGGCAAAGTTTTGTGTGATGTCATCAGAAAACATGCTGAAAAAAACCAACGAAATATGTGAAAAGTGTAAAAACAAATGTTTCCTCTGTCGTTTTAATTAAAAATGTGATATTAACAAAAAATATGTTTGCAGAACTCTTGCTTTGAAATTGATTTTGTTAAATTATAATAAAATAGGAATATAATAAGGACTTAATTTGACTTTCGTTTGTTTGACCTATTTAAGAATAATTTTGTTTATATATTTCCAGGTTTTCAAAGACGCAGTAGATTTATACAAAGGTTTGTGAAATATTTTTACAAGGTATTTTGTATAATATTAATAGTAAGATTAATAACAGGAGATGTGGTGTTAATGTCAAAGAGACAGCAAACTTACAATACAATTTATAATTAGGAGCTCTGCATGTTTTCTCCACAAATGGTTGAAGTCAGGAAGTGGTTCGATTTAGTCAGGTTTCACTGTAGCTTCATTCTCTATTCATATTTGATTTTGATTTTATTTAAAACAATGTTAGATTAACCTTTTGGTTGAACTTTACAATCTTTATGATTAATAAAATTGCTTATCACATAATTACTGACATATCAAATTGACTGTCCAGAATATATTGTAATTTTGTAATAAGTGATTCCACCATTATTACATATTCTCTAATCAAAACCTTTTTAATGTCATTACTGTCAAATAATTGCTGACATATCTGCAATAGAAATATTGTCCAAACTATATACATGTATTATGATGTATGCCTTTGAAAATTAGTATCATTTATAATTTCTTTAAGTGATTATACTTTTATTATGTGCTCTCTCAAAATTTAATTTTCTTACAGGTGTGGAGAAACAGTATAAAAAATTACTGGCTGATGTTCCATTCACTAATGAGAAAAAGTCAGATAGTTCCAGCATCATCATAAATAACACTCTTGGATGGGAGAGGAAAGGAGTTATTGCACTTGATAATAAAGGTCAAAGTGCATCTAAGAAACGTCGTGTCTCCACTGACAGTGATCTTACACAGATTGACAGTTTTGGTCAAACTTTGGGTAAATAGTTACTTTGTATAATATGCCACAGATAATAAGGGTATTAAACAATAAATTGAATAAATGTGTCTAAATATTTAAATGAACCAAATTTTTTACAGTATTTAAAAAAAATAATGTTAAAAATTAAGTGTTACTTAATGAAATGCTGCTTAATGTTTTAGAGGATTGTCCTTTACCTATCCTAAACAGTTTCCTCTATAAATTTTACTTTCACTTTTTGATCTTCTCGATAAATTAAGTTTTTTCTTTCCATTATCTTTATAACATGGAGAAAGAAAATATGCGTCCATAGGTCACCATGCACCATTCTCCCAACACATTTCCATGTTTAGTAAACTGCAAAATATGGGTAATTAATTTGGCATATGTCTTTTAACACAGACATAAAGCAGGTGGAGCAAAGCATTTCATAAATACAGGAAACACTTCAAAGAAGACACACTCATAAGTGATTTAAAACACTTCAGTATACTGTGGATTCAGTTATTTTCATGGGTATTAATTTTCCTGGTTAGAGAAATATATGCTATTTCAAGGATACCATTATTTGTGGTTTTATCAAAGTAACTAAAAACTTGTATTTTATTGAGTATTTGAATAAGGGGTTTTCCCATTCTCTTTACCTTGACCTTAAGTGGTACCTAACTACAGGGAGATAACTCTGTAAAATCAGCTAAACGTTTTAAGTACGTTGTGTTGTTAAAGGGAATATTAGCTTCTCAATGATCAAAATAAGTGTTTGTCAAACTGCGATACATGCTATTAACCAGTGTATTATTTTTGCTAAAACGGTTGGTTCAAATTTTTTGAAATTTTTATATTTTGTAAAAGGTTAAAGTAAATACTTTGTCAAATTTTAAGAAAATTAAACGACCCAAATTAATTTCAGCTAAAGTGTTGGGTGCCACCTGAATTATCTTTGGTCGAAGTACACAGTCATCCTCACAAAATCTCTGTAAATTGATATCTTACAAACTCAATTAATCGCTGATACTGACGATCAGTTTTAGGTTATTTATTTGCCATTCAATCTTTTTACTGATTCTCAATGTCTTAATTATCAAAGACACTATCATGAGGGTCATTTATGCATAAGTCTGACAACCTCTTATCGAAGACACTATCATGAGGGTCATTTATGCATAAGTCTGACAACCTCTTATCGAAGACACTATCATGAGGGTCATTTATGCATAAGTCTGACAACCTCTTATCGAAGACACTATCATGAGGGTCATTTATGCATAAGTCTGACAACCTCTTATCAAAGACACTATCATGAGGGTCATTTATGCATAAGTCTGACAACCTCTTATCGAAGACACTATCATGAGGGTCATTTATGCATAAGTCTGACAACCTCTTATCGAAGACACTATCACGAGGGTCATTTATGCATAAGTCTGACAACCTCTTATCGAAGACACTATCACGAGGGTCATTTATGCATAAGTCTGACAACCTCTTATCAAAGACACTATCACGAGGTATCAAAGACACTATCATGAGGGTCATTTATGCATAAGTCTGACAACCTCTTATCGAAGACACTATCATAAGGGTCATTTATGCATAAGTCTGACAACCTCTTATCGAAGACACTATCACGAGGGTCATTTATGCATAAGTCTGACAACCTCTTATCGAAGACACTATCACGAGGGTCATTTATGCATAAGTCTGACAACCTCTTATCGAAGACACTATCACGAGGGTCATTTATGCATAAGTCTGACAACCTCTTATCGAAGACACTATCACGAGGGTCATTTATGCATAAGTCTGACAACCTCTTATCGAAGACACTATCACGAGGGTCATTTATGCATAAGTCTGACAACCTCTTATCGAAGACACTATCACGAGGGTCATTTATGCATAAGTCTGACAACCTCTTATCGAAGACACTATCACGAGGGTCATTTATGCATAAGTCTGACAACCTCTTATCGAAGGCACTATCACGAGGGTCATTTATGCATAAGTCTGACAACCTCTTATCGAAGGCACTATCACGAGGGTCATTTATGCATAAGTCTGACAACCTCTTATCGAAGACACTATCACGAGGGTCATTTATGCATAAGTCTGACAACCTCTTATCGAAGACACTATCACGAGGGTCATTTATGCATAAGTCTGACAACCTCTTATCGAAGACACTATCACGAGGGTCATTTATGCATAAGTCTGACAACCTCTTATCGAAGACACTATCACGAGGGTCATTTATGCATAAGTCTGACAACCTCTTATCGAAGACACTATCATGAGGGTCATTTATGCATAAGTCAGACAACCTCTTATCGAAGACACTATCATGAGGGTCATTTATGCATAAGTCTGACAACCTCTTATTGAAGACACTATCATGAGGGTCATTTATGCATAAGTCTGACAACCTCTTATCAAAGACACTATCATGAGGGTCATTTATGCATAAGTCTGACAACCTCTTTTTGAAGACACTATCATGAGGGTCATTTATGCATAAGTCTGACAACCTCTTATCGAAGACACTATCATGAGGGTCATTTATGCATAAGTCTGACAACCTCTTATCGAAGACACTATCATGAGGGTCATTTATGCATAAGTCTGACAACCTCTTTTTGAAGACTCTATCATGAGGGTCATTTATGCATAAGTCTGACAACCTCTTATTG
Organism: Mytilus edulis; assembly: GCA_019925275.1. NCBI lineage: Eukaryota > Metazoa > Mollusca > Bivalvia > Mytilida > Mytilidae > Mytilus > Mytilus edulis. Next base: position 41,434,604 of record CM034357.1, on the reverse strand, counting down.
AAGACACTATCATGAGGGTCATTTATGCATAAGTCTGACAACCTCTTATCAAAGACACTATCATGAGGGTCATTTATGCATAAGTCTGACAACCTCTTTTTGAAGACACTATCATGAGGGTCATTTATGCATAAGTCTGACAACCTCTTATCGAAGACACTATCATGAGGGTCATTTATGCATAAGTCTGACAACCTCTTATCGAAGACACTATCATGAGGGTCATTTATGCATAAGTCTGACAACCTCTTTTTGAAGACTCTATCATGAGGGTCATTTATGCATAAGTCTGAAAACCTCTTTTTGAAGACACTATCATGAGGGTCATTTATGCATAAGTCTGTCAACCTCTTCTGTTTCATTCATCATCCTTCAAGCAAATTAAGAAAATGAAAACTTCCCTCTTATTCATGTTTGTAAAATTATTTTTTGATATACAAATAAAAAAAAAATAATGGTTTTTGAACATACTATTTTTGAATTTATGAGACTATTATGCACATTATGACATATATATTTTCAGCTTTTATGGAAGTAGGAGGTTATGGATACACAGTGTATAAACCAATTACTTGTCCACATCATACACACGCATTTAAAAAGGTAGGAGTCAAAACACATCTAAGAATATTATATCACAGTTGCATTCAAAGAAATGATGAATACTGTAAATTCAGAAATTATTGCATGCACTGTTATTGCAATTTTGTCATTTTAGATTAAAATGCAATTTTAATTTTTGGGATTTTGAGAAAAATCCTGTTTAATTCTTATAAAAAAAAAATATCATTGCAAGTTTAAATTATTGGGCCATTCCAGTTAATGTCTACTAAAGGGGAATGGATGGTGCTTTCTGAGGGGTGTAAATTTTAAACATCTTAGGGGTGTTATTTTTTTTTTTTTTTTTCATCTGACATGTACAATTATACGCAAACAAATTCTGAGGGTCTTGCAGCAGTAGGTCATTTTTTCTTATGAAAGCCCATCCACCAATATGAACAGAGACTCTACATCTGATAGGTCTTAAATTTTAGATCTGATAGGTAGTTTTTCTTGATGTTTTTTTCTGATACGTATAAAAAAAAATCTCCCCATCCATCCCCACCTGTCAAAACTAACTGGAATGGCCCATTGCGATTATAACCTTATTGCAATAATAAAAACATTGCCATTATTTCTGAATTTACAGTACATGCAGTTCAGCTGTATCAAAAAACAATCTCCAATTGGACACATTTGGTTGAAGGTAATGACATTGTATATCCCAAATTGGTCCAGTTATCAGCCTGTTACTTGCAATTGTTAGACATAACCTTGAGATGAGGGCCTTTAATATCCGAGGTTAAAGGAGGACTTGTTTTGGGATCAAAAAGATATGATTCAATGTGTGTATTACATCTTAAACATAAAAAATACTTGTATCATTTTTTTGGAAAATGACGCAGTCATTGTTCCATAACTGCCGACCTGAACTTCATTACATTTCTCTGCCTACCGCGCTTGGTTTCGTATTTCCTATTTTCCATACAAACTGGAATCTGCTTGTGTTATCATTATGCATCATTGTGTAGTATTAAATCAGCCAGGACCCAGTTTACACTGGTTTTTGCTTGTATTCCACTACACTCGAACAAAGTGTTGTAGTTTGACGGGAACCAGTTTTAGAATTTGTAAACTACAAAACGTAATCGATTATTGTTCATTCCGTTTTGCTGTTTCATACCGACTTATATGGTTTGAATAAGCTTAAGACCCTTCAAACATTAATGTGATAGGTATATTAAAGATTGTTTTACAAAAGGATTGAACTGTTTTACTTTCTGTTTTACAAAAGGATTGAACTGTTTTACTTTCAAAGTCGTACTATAGGGATATCTGTCATATACGGATTTCCACTCTCACCGGTTAATTTCTTCTTTTACACGTGCTTTGGAAACTTCCTGTTTAATCGCAAGTTTTAAAATTGTTTTTGAGTGAATTAAACTTATTTTAACAATCATGAAGCGTTCCAGAATCATTTTAAAGCAGTTTCTTCTTCTCTTTGATGATGGAAAATAGGTTTTCTCAAGAAAATACCGCAAACGATCGCAGAGGAATTGAAACGTACAAGTCAAGTCGGCACCTGGTTAAATTGGCATCTAGTCAAATCGGCACCTTTTCGACGTCAATTCGGCATCCAATAATATTTGTTATAATATTTTCTATTCAATTAATTAATTACTGTTACCAAGCACATAGTGAATATGTTGTTGTGTATTTTGGTAAACCACGAAACGAAAGTGAATATGTAGTGTATAAAGGTAAACAACGAAGCCCTTACCAAAGCTGTTGTTTTAACAATTAGACAATTTGTGTAATTGTAAAAACAAGTCAACTATTAAAATAAATTGGAAAACTATGAGTCCCTTTCAATAAATCAAACTTTCATGCCAAATAATTAGCAAATTTAAGGTGTTTGTTTTTCAGTAAAGTTTAAACAGCATTAAACCAACAATCCTGTAAAATGCTCAACTGGTTAAAATAATGCAGAAAAATACACAATATCTCATGTATTAGTCCAAATAATTATGACGTCTGGCAAGGCTATTTTATTATTGGAAATTAACATAGCCTTGCGGTCATAGGAAGGTGTTCCAGAATAAAATTAAAAAAGCCTTGCCAGACGTAATAATTATTTGGACTACTCATATATATATATATCATTAAAAATACACCAAAAAAGTCATTAGTTGAGAAAAATAAATATATACAAAATGTACATGAACACCCAAAAATGTGAAAGTTAGTATTTAACTCTTTTTGCTTAAATACTGAAAAAAATTCTGGCAACCCCTTTCTTATTTTTACCCTATTGCTTAAAATACTGTTAAAAAAATATATTTAACATGGGTGACGAATTGACTATATCAGGTGTCGATTTTAACCAGGTGCTGATTTGTCCAGGTGCCAATTTAACTAGGTGCCAGTTTGACTAGAATTCTTTGACAAATGTTTGAAACTATCTGAGTTTCATTAGACCTTTGATAGCAGTAACAAAAAGATTATTTACTTAATATTTTGTGGGAGAAGGGGGTTCAGACTGTGTGGTATCAGGTCTGTTTGTGCCCAATACATTTTCGCACCCTACACGTTCACACATTCACACTCCACTCATTCGCGCCCAATTTTAATTCAAATTCAAGTTGAATAATTGGAAAATCATGGTTGTTGTTTTAAATTGCTTTGGTGTAAATACTGAATGTATTTATAGCTTGGTATGAGTAAAACATTGAAGATTTTAAAGGAAAAAACACAAAAGATAATTGTTTTTAACAGCTTGGTCCCATTGATCTGAAACAACGAAACAATAAAACATAGAAACCAAAATATAGCAATCCACTAATATAACCAAAACATGATAAAATTTATTCAACACGCAGAAACAAACATAGTCAGAATCTCACTTCATTTTGAAACAAGTCAATGAAACAAGTTATAGCAATACACTAACCAAAACATGATTAAGAGTTATTCAACACAAAATAAAACGTTGACAAAATACCACTTTATTTAGAAAGGATTATTATTATTTTTAGCAATACCTTATCCAAAACATGATTAAGATTTATTCAACACAAAAAAAAAATTGCTGTCTCACTTTATTTTGAGACAATGACAACAATTATACTTATAAGAAAACACTTGCTTACAGAGTTATTAAACACAAAACCAATTAAGATTGGGTGCGAACATGTAGGGTGTGAAAGTGAAAGGGGTGAAAATGAGTGGGCGCAAACGTGAATGGAAGCGAACGGACCCAGATTCAGACTATGTACCAGTGAGAAATATACAAGCCTTTCTACGGTATTTATTTGTACAATTCAGCTAGTCTTGACCTATTCATTTGTCTTAAAAAACCAGCCAGTTGTCACCTTCACTTCACACACACACACATATACGAATATCAATTATATGCTCACGATACATGTTGCATTGTTAAACTAATTACGGTATGTGAAAATCAAGACTTGCATAAAAACTATCCCAATATTAGAGACAGTGGCGTCATTTTTCTTCAGAGCTTTCAGCTCTTTGATTTCAAATTGTTGCTCCTTTGGTAGAATTTTATTGTATTTTGATATCTTTGTTTTCATAAACATGCTTTTCATCTGAAATCCTTGTCTCAAACCTCACAATAGCATATCAACATAATTTAGAAGTAAATAAAGAGTTCCTACATAAGCCACCATCTATAGCATGACATAATTATTATACTGTGGATTCATTTGTTTTTGTGGATACCAATTTTAGTGGATAGAGGAAAATTTGAATTTTTGTGGATATTTGATTTCGTGGTTTAGATAAAATCTGCATATATTCCTTCAGGAGATTTTTATTCTTTGAACATTTTAATTTGTGGTTCCCCTGTACCCACCAAATCTAAGAAAATTGGTATTCAACTTATATTACAGGGTTATTGCATGAATATTGGGGAATATTGTCCTGAGTAGAATTTTATATTGCACGAGCTTGCGAGTGCAATATATGTTCTACCAGGCACAATATTTCCCAATATTCATGCAATAACCCTTTTATTGTATAGCAATATAATATTTGAAAGTAAAAATTGGTTTAAACTAACATTTTGTCAGTGATGACGTCATGAATTTTGAAGATTTATTGCACTAGTGCAATATTAGAATTTATTGCACGCTAACTTTTGGTTACTTTCTGTGGGAAATATTATATTGCTATGCAATAATAATGGATCCACCATAAACAATATACACAACATATGTTTTATGTTTTCAGGGACAGCTGCATTGGTTGAAGAACAAGGTAGTAAGTGCAGCATTTGATTACGAAGGTAGAATGACACAGCTTCATCTCCATGGTGATGACAGGTAATTATTTTTGTCAGTCATGTTTTTTTCCAATCTACAGAAGGTCATTCTTACATTTTTATCACTTATTCAAAAGAAGTGGGTTAACGAATCAAAATTCTCACTACAACTTTAAACATTAAATGAGTAATTGTGTGTAAACATTACAATTCTTATATATTATTGGTTCACTACATTGTGTTTAAAGCTTAAATTTTAGTTAACCAGATGAATATTAAAGATTTTCAGGAATATGAAAATGAACTATCTCACTTTACCTTGGGTAAGATGAGCTTGTTTGTGTCATTTGAGAAAAATATTGAATCTATTAATTTAAAGTGTTTTCAATTGAACAGAATTTTTAGCTCACCTGGCCAAAAGGCCAAGTGAGCTTTTCTCATCACTAGGCGTCAGGCGTCTGGCGTCCGGCGTCGTCGTCCGGCGTCGTCGTCCGTCGTCGTCCTGCGTTAACTGTTACAAAAATCTTCTCCTCTGAAACTACTGGGCCAAATTAAACCAAACTTGGCCATAATCATCATTGGGGTATCTAGTTTAAAAAATGTGTCCGGTGACCCGGCAAACCATCCAAGATGGCCGCCATGGCTAAAAATAGAACATAGGGGTAAAATGCATTTTTTGGCTTATAACTCAAAAACCAAAGCATTTAGAGCAAATCTGATACGGGTAAAATTGTTTATCAGGTCAAGATCTATCTGCCCTCTAATTTTCAGATGAATCGGACAACCGGTTGTTGGGTTGCTGCCCCTGAATTGGTAATTTTAAGGAAATTTTACTGTTTTTGGTTGTTATCTTGAATATTATTATAGATAGAGATAATCTGTGAACAGCTATAATGTTCAGCTAGGTAAGATTTACAAATAAGTCAACACGACCAAAATGGTCAGTTGACCCCTTTAGGAGTTATTGCCCTTTATAGTAAATTTTTAACCATTTTTCGTAAATATTAGTAATCTTTTACAAAAATCTTCTCCTCTGAAACTACTGGGCCAAATTAATCCAAACTTGGCCACAATCATCTTTGGGGTATCTTGTTTTAAAAATATGTCCGGTGACCCTGCCATCTAACCAAGATGGCCGACACGGCTAAAAATAGAACATAGGAGTAAAATGCAGTTTTTGGCTTACAACTCAAAAACCAAAGCATTTAGAGCAAATCTGACATTGGAAAAATTGTTTATCAGGTCAAAATCTATCTGCCCTACAATTTTCAGATGAATAGGACAACCCGTTATTGGGTTGCTGCCCATGAATTGTTAATTTTAAGGAAATATTGCCGTTTTTGGTTATTATCTTTAATACTATTATAGATAGAGATAAACTGTAAACAGCAATAATGTTCAGCAAAGTAAGGTCTACAAATAAGTCAACATGATCAAAATGGTCAGTTGACCGTTTAAGGAGTTATTGCCCTTTATAGTCATTTTTACCAATTTTTCATAAATTTTGTAGTCTTTTACAAAAATCTTCTCCTCTGAAACTTCTAGACCAAATTTTACCAAACTTAACCATAATCATCATTGGAGTATCTAGTTTAAATATTGTGTCCGTTGACCCGGCCAACAAACCAAGATGGCCGCCATGGCTAAAAATAGAACATAGGGGTAAAATGTAGATTTTGGCTTATAACTCTGAAACCAAAGCATTAAGAGCAAATCTGAAAGAGGTTAAATTGTTCATCAGGTCAAGATCTATCTGCCCTGAAATTTTCAGATGAATCGGACAACCCCTTGTTGGGATGCTGCCCATGAATTGGTAATTTTAAGGAAATTTTGCCGTTTTTGGTTATTATCTTGAATACTATTATAGATAGAGATAAACTGTAAACAGCAATAATTTTCAGCAAAGTAAGATCTACAAATAAGTCAACACGATCAAAATGGTCAGTTGACCCCTTTAGGAGTTATTGCCCTTTATAGTCATTTTTTACCAATTTTTCGTAAATTTTGTAGTCTTTTACAAAAATCTTCTCCTCTGAAACTACTAGGCCAAATTTTACCAAACTTAGCCCAAATCATTATTGGAGTATCTAGTTTAAAAAATGTGTCCGGTGACCAGGCCAACCAACCAAGATGGCCACTGTGGCTAAAAATAGAACATAGGGGTAAAATGTAGATTTTGGCTTATAACTCTGAAACCAAAGCATGTAGAGCAAATCTGAAAGGGGTTAAATTGTTTATCTAGTCAATATTTATCTGCCCTGAAATTTTCAGAGGAATTGGACAATGGGTTGTTGGGTTGCTGCCCCACAATTACAATTGGTAATTTTTAAAGAAATTTTGCTGTTTTTGGTTATTATCTTGAATATTAGTATAGATAGAGATAAACTGTCAAGAGCAATAATATTAAGCAAAGTAAGATCTACACAAATAAGTCAACATGACCCAAATGGTCAGTTGACCCCTCAAAGAGTTATTGCCCTTTATAGTCAATTTTTAACAATTTTCATTAATTTTATAAATTTTTGTAAATTTGTACAAAATATTTTCCTCTGTGTAACTACAGGGCCAAGTTTATTATAGATAGAGAAAATTGTAAGTAGCAAGAATGTTCAGTAAAGTAAGATCTACAAACACATCACCATCATCAAAACACAATTTTGTCATGAATCCATCTGTGTCCTTTGTTTAATACATGTATGCACATAGACCAAGGTGAGCAACACAGGCTCTTAGGAGCCTCTAGGTTTTTTTTTTAAAGATTTTTAATTTTTTATACAGTTTTATAAATAGTTCATACAGTGGTCATCTGGTCATGTTTGCTTTTTTCATTCATACAAATGAATTTCAGTTTAAAATAGAAAAAAAACCTCTGAAATCATCAAAACATATTATAAAGTAAATGGACCCTGATCACAGTACAAGAAATCATTTATGTCTAAAATATCCAGTCTCTGATACAGTTAGGAAATCAATGTGTTTTATTTATTATTTTTCAATGAAAATTAGAAACAAGATTTGATTTATTTCAGAAACGCCATATCCAAAGATTACCATGGTAACCAGTTTGTTATATTTGATGACATACCATTGTTCTGGGATGCCTGGGATGTGATGGATTACCATCTTGAGACAAGGTACGTCTGATAAATCAACTTTATTTTATTTATTGATATTGAAATTTAAAGGGTGTAGGTACATGTACATTACTTTATTTCAACACAATGCATAGTATAAAAAATACATGTCATACATGGGTAGTTGTTTTTATCTTATTGCCTAAAAGAAATTGAAAATAAATTTAGCTTAGAGAATTGATTTTGATTAATACACGAACATTAACAAAGACACATTAAAGAAATTGGGTCACTCTAATCTACTTTAAATGCATTTATGTTTGTGGAATAAGTGTATTGCAGGTGGAAATCTTTGACCAACAAAGTACTGATGATAAATATCATGCTTCTAGAATTATATGGAGGGTATTTTCAAAAAAATAATCATGAATGGGTCTTGTTAATATGTTTTTTAAATTAATATATTATGGACCATTTATGGGCATTATTTTTTTGGTCTGTGCGCCCTTTTGTTTGTTGGTTCATCCTTCCATCTGTCCCGCTTCAGGTTAAAGTTTTTGGTTGAGGTAGTTTTTGATGAAGTTGAAGTGCAATCAACTTGAAACATAGTACACATGTTCCCTATAATATGATCTTTCTAATTTTAATGCCACATTAGAGTTTTTGTACCAATTTCACAGTCAACTGAACAAAGAAAATGATAGTGCCGATATCTTTATTCTAGAAAACCAATCAACGAAAAACTGCAACATGTAAAGATTCTAGATGAAGGACCACTGAGAGCTTCATTGGAAGTTAGTATATTGTATTTTTATATGTACTTTGTGTTTACTTGAAGTTGATTTTAGTTATTTTTTATGGGCGTAAAGGTGAGGAAGGAATAAATGCATTTGATATAACATTCAACATTTCAAATGAACACTGAGAAAAGAGCCATTTTATCAAAGGAAAAATGTTTTTATTGCTGTTATTTATATTGACAGTTGTTTGAAAATCTTCAAAAATAATTAAAAAACTTTTGACTTTCAGCTAAAAGTCAATTTAAGCATTGGTTTTTATAAGCTTTTACAAGTATTTCTTCAGATTCATGTCTAGATCATTTAGATTTTATCCTGTTGATCAGATTGAGACCGTTGAGTTTTTCATCAATCAACTCCTTTAAAATGACCTTTATAACTATAAATTAATTTTCACTGGTTTCCTTTGTTTTGTAGTTTTCACTGAAGATTAGTGATAAAAGTTATATAAAACAGGTGATAAGTTTGGATGCCGAGTCTCCTTACATCAGATTTGACACAGAGGTTTGTAGAATATAAGTAATATATTGATTTTATGCTTCGTGTTTGCCTTTACTGCGAATGATTTAATATGTTAGATAAACTTGCAATTATTATTTTCTCCCATAGTTTTAAAAAGAACATTTTCATATTTGTCAGCTGCTTGACAGTGATGAGTTGTTAAGTGGCTCCTTCTTTGATCTGGTAGACACTTCATGCCATTTTTAGCTCAACTGGCCCAGAGGGCCTAGTGAGCTTTTATCATCAATTGGTGTCTGTCTTGTTCAAGTCGTCGCTAACTTTTCAAAAATGTTTTCCTCTCAAACTTCTGGGCCAAATTAAACCAAACTCATCTTAGGGTATCTTATTTCAAAAATGTATCAGGTGACCCCATCCATCAACCAAAATTGCCACCATGTTTAAAAATAAAGCATTGGGGTAAAATATAGTTTTTGGCTGAAATCTCGGAAATTAAAGCATTTAGAGCAAATCTGATATAGGTCAAGTTGTTCACCAGGTCTAACATCTATCTGCCCTGATTTTTTCAGACATACAAGACAACCTATTATTGAGTTGCTGCCCCTGAATTGATAGTTTTAAGGAAATTTTACAGTTTTGGGTTATTATCTTAAATATTAAAAAAAAAGAGACAAACAGTAAACAGAAAAATTGTTCCTCAAAGTAAGATCTACAAATAAGTCAACATAACCAAAATTGTCAATTGACCCATAAGAAGTTATTGCCCTTTAAAATCAATTTTTCACATTTTTTTGTAAAATTTTGATATTTGTTTTTTAAATCTTCTCCAGAAACTACTAGGCCAAGTTAATTATAGGTAACTGTAAACAGCAAGAATGTTCAATAAAGTAAGATCTACAAACTAGCCACCATCACAACAAACACTATTTTGTCATGAATTTTATTCTTGTCTGTAATGCTTTGTTTAATATAAACATTGACCAAGGTGAGTGACACCCTCTAGTTTATACTTATAATTACTAGTGGGAGTATATTGATGATGCATGCTTTCTTTTTTACCTGCTTTTGTAATTGAATACTTTATACCTTACGCTAGAAAGTGTTTTGCAAAACTTTGTTAAGAAACATAAGAAAAATGTTAGAATATTTGTTTTTCTTTCTAGTATAGTTAGAAATGATTTTGTTGCAGACTGTAATGGTAGATTGCCTTTGGAGGAAGAGTTGGTGTGCTTTGAGATTTCATTATTGAATTGATCAATAAAACATTGTTCATCGCTTCCTATGCATCTGTTCATTATTGAAAAGTAGGCTCTATGGAAGAAATATGTTCTTATCCAAACTGATGAATTAATTTCTTCGACCCACTTGGCTATTTCAATATATTTAGCTGTGGTTCTTTTTTTTGTTTCACTTTGAAATGGACAGAATTTCCTAAATTTGTGCAGTTTTCCGTAAATTGTATTAAAAAATTCTTAGTACATTAGAACATATTGATCTTTGTCTTATTCTTTTTTATTGGTAAACGTTTTTTTAAATATATTATTATTTATTATTTTATAGGTCACATGGCATGAAAATAGAAAATTCCTTAAGGTAGAATTCCCAACATCAATCCACTCTATGCAAGCTTCATATGATATACAGTATGGCCACCTACAGAGAACCAATCATAACAATACATCCTGGGATTCCGCTCAGTTTGAGGTAGGGTGTTTGAAAGAGAGGCAAAAGATACCAGAGGGATATCCTAACTCATAGATCGAAAATAAATTGACAACGCCATAGCTACAAAAGAAAAAGACAAACAGACAAACAATAATACACTGAACACAACATAGAAAAATAAAGACTAAGCAACACGTACACCACCAAAAACTGGGGCTGATCTCGGGTGCTCTGGAATGGTAAGCAGATCCTGCTCCACATGTGGCACCCTTAGTTTTTGCTCATGTACATGTACATTTGAACATTCACGGTGTAAACATTTTTTTGATTTTAGCAAAAAAAAAAATTTATGAAAATATTTTTTTAACAGAAGATATAAAATTTAGGACTCCATCTTTTTTTCAGTTTAGTTTAAGATATATCCTTTTGTGCCCATTTTTTATGTTTCTCATGTCTTTCCAAATATTTTGCTCCTTACATTCTTGATGGTTAAGTTAAGAGGTGTGCAGAGCTGTTTAAAAGATTTAGTTTCATTCATAATGTTTTCCTTATATATATGTAGTTACAAAAAGTACTTAAAAATTTTGGGAATTATACTATCCTATCAATCAGTTCCTGTCATGGATAGTAAAAAATTAAGATAAGGACTTGGACAAAATATCTGTATATTGTACTGGGAACAGTATATGTAACAGGAAATGAATTTGAATATGATAGGCTTTTCAGTATGAAATTAATAAAATCTCTGATTCCACCAGACTTTGCGAATTAGGGGTTTTGGTGGCCTCTGACTGAAAAACTAGCGGAACTGCTCAATAAATTAACCACATAATTCTAATCTTAGATAAATTCAAGTTTTATATATACTTGATATATTTTGTCATATAGAATGACCATAATAAGTGTGATTTTTAATGAGAAGTGTTTTATAAGGTTTTTGAATTTGGGATTGCAATGGCCACAATTTTTGTATTATCCTGTTTGTATTCTGTACTATTCTGTGATAAAATGAATGCGATTATAAGAATTTTGAAGTGACAGAATACAAGATACACTGGCATCACTTTAAAACTTGTTTGAATGACATTTTATTGATATTATCAGAACTGAATAGGATAATAGTGAGTACGTTTTTAACACATGTCTGTTTCTGTATCGTATCTTTATTATCTATGACCAGCTGATAAAATCTGCTACAATTATGTAGTGTCAAGTCCCATCAAAATGTTTGTTCCTGATTGTAATACCGTAATCAATTAAATTATGTTTTTCTCAATTGAATAATTTCTAGGTCTGTGGACATAAATGGGCTGATATATCAGAGCATGGTTATGGACTAGCTTTGATGAATGATTGTAAATATGGCTACTCTTGTTTTGACAACGTTCTTAGACTTTCTCTGTAAGTAGTATTGTGTAGTAGCTCATACAAAAGTCCATCTTGAGAATTTAGAAAACGAAAAATAAAATTTCATTGAAATATTAAAAAAAGATTTTCAAGAAATAATTTTAACTGCAAAATAATTTATAAATTTTCTTTGAAATTCCTTAACAAAATGTTAAATCACAAAAATACTGAGATCTGAGGAAAATTCATAAGAGAAACTCCCTAATCAAACGGCAAAATCAAAAGCTCAAACACATCAAACGAATGGATAACAACTGTCATATTCCTGACTTGGTACAAGCATTTTCTTATGTAGAAAATGGTGGATTTAAGCTGGTTGACTGAGGTCATAAACATATCCCAGATCCACTGAGGTAAATGTGTTCTCCGTAACTGCAGTTATGTATATCCAAAGATGGCAGACGACGTTTGTGGTCAATTTTTCTTTTGTAAATTTTGTTGTATTAATGTATCATTCTACAGTTTTTCGTGACATTTTTGGTGTAATACAAAATTTGAAACTGAAATACTAAGTATTTCTATCATAATTCAACCGCTAAATGAAGAAAATATCATTTTAAAATATCGTGATGATATGGGTAACTGAAATAAATAAATTTTCAATGATATATGTAACTGGAAATATTGATATCAGTAACTAATTTTATTTCTTAACAATTCAATCATGTTTGAAATGAAATGAATGTCTCCGGTTATTTAAAGTGTAATACATATGAATCAAAATTGTTCTTCGAAGTCTTACAATTATTATGTCAAAATAATGATCAGGCTAACATGATTCTGTATTTCAATATAGTAGGCAGCATGCATAGCTGGGTAGAGGACGGATATGTGGTAGCTTATAACTGATGATATATATAAGTTAAATTGTAAATGGACAGTCCTTAATTGCTCATTGTTGAAAGCCGTACGGTGACCTATGGTTGTTAATTTCTGTGTCATTCTGGTGTCATGTGGAGAGTTGTCTCATTGGCAATCATACCACATCTTCTTGTATACTTAAACATATGAAAAAATCTTATTCTCAAACACACCAAACAAATAGATAACAACTGTCCTATTATTGATTTAGTAAAATCATTTCCTTATGTAGAAAATGGTAGATTAAACCTGGTTGTTTAGCTATGATATCTATAAGCCTCTCACTTGCATGAGAGTCGTATATAATTCCATTATATTAACAACAAGTCTTTACCAAAGCAAACTGACATGGTACTAGTAGGTCAAAATATAAAAATTTAGGGTACAATGTATCACAGTCAACATTTTTTTTAAATCTTAATCACTATGAAACAAAATTTACAAGTATTTCAACAGAGAAACATAAAATGGCATATTAACACTTAAAAGGTTAAGCATATTAGTTAAATTTAAAGGCAAGAGTATAAAATGACCATATCAATGTAACACAATGGCGATATGTATAGATACTAAGCCACCCAACAAAAATAATCAAACAGTAACATATAGTGTAAAGGTTAAAACAATCGACAAAGACAACATAATCACGAACATCAGATGATAAACAACAACTACCTAAACACTAAACTGTAAAGACCCCAAAGAGAGACTGGGAATTGGAAAAAGGGTCTCCATTTGTCTACCTTTCATAAAACCGAAGCCAAAGTGGGGCGTCTGTTAAGCTGTGCCAGATGCACAAGTATGCATCCACATCTGATTAGAATGGCTCCTGTAGAGAGAATTCCATGCTCTTTGTGCGTAAAAAACTATTTATATAACTCTTTGACAGGTCCATACATGGCAATTCTCATGACAGTCCAAATTCACTGTGCTTAAACGGCTGTGGGTAACTTAAGTTACCCACAGCCCAAGATGGCGGACTCTAAACTCGTTGATATTTAATTCATACAAAATGTACCTTTTGCGACGTTTTTCATGCAGAATGTAAATATTTATAGGATTTATTGAATAAAGAAATGACTAACAATTACCATAAATTTGTTAATATAGAGTTCACTAAAGCGCAAGGTCAACTTTAAAAAATGCATAAGATGTCCGTAACTTTATGATCGAAACTAAGCAGACTGTCCGTAACTTTATTTTTTGGTGTGGGTAACTTTTGATTTGAAATTTTAAGAATTATAATTTCAACAATTAGAAGACAATTGACATCATATTTGTAACCTTCGCGGCCGTTTATACTACTCATTCGATCACCACCAAATGTGATTTTATTAACGCATCATACTTACACCACAGAAGTTTTATGTGGGGTTTGTGGTACTCCATCCTGGTTATGGTTTGAACTTTTATTTACTGATGTGCGTCTTATCGACGTTTTTCGCTTGTCAGACCAAGGCTTTTCCATACTCTTTAATGTTTTGAGTTTAATTATATGTTTGCGGTTTACCTTCACCTCTGTTTCTTTTTATGTGTATTTTTGATGAATACTCTTTGACGCGGCTCGGTATTTATACATCCCACCAGTTAGTTATAGTGTTATGATTTTTTGAATATGTTTCCTAGTATGTTTTTTTTCTCTCTTTGTATGTTATCAGGGGTTGTTAGACTATTAAATTACCCTGTTGTCCTACGTAGTTATTTATATTTTTATATACTATGTCGAATTGTTACACTATGTTGACTGCTCTTTTCCTTTTATTGTCACTGACTTTTACCGTTTAATGAGATTTAATGCAACTTGCATACAAATGAAATATGCAGCTAGCTGTAAAACTAGGTTTATTTATTTATACAAAGTGTCCTTTTTTTTAAAGTTTTCCCATTTACTGTAAATCTTGGCCAGAGTGCCGCAATATCACCGTGCGCAACGTCCCAGTGTGTCCAGATTGACACCCCTTTTATTTTACTGTCAATGCTGATGGGATTTGTTTTTGTGGGGATGAGAGAAAAGTGTTTTTGGCTTTTTCAAAAAGACGGAAAAAGTTTAAGTCTCATATAGTCTATCCACTGCATGCCTGGGTAATTTGGGTTCCCCTCCAAAATCCCGGATTCACGCTACCCTTGTCGTTGCTGGCAGAAAATCAGTAAGTGTATACATGCTACATGTATGTGTAAAAGATACTTGTGTAGTCTACTTGTTCAAAAATAAAAACGAACAATGATGTTTCAACAGTTTATCTGCTATGATCGGAAACAACCCTCCGAACTAGCGATTCGGGTACCCCGACGTTATACAAAATGAGACCCGAGTTTTGCGGATTTATCGTGATTTTTTTCATATTTTTCCCAATTTTGTTTTCCATCGATACAATGAAATATATCATACTAGACATCTACTTCGTTTTGTGAATATGTATTCGATGCAATCTTTATCATCAGTTTAAACATTACATCCGCGTATGTCGATTCTTTGAAAGTTACGGACATCTCTATTGGTATGATAAAAAAAGTTACGGACAAGTTGTTTTGAAGTTACGGACAGCCTAAGTGTTTTTTTAAATCGTGCTGTGATCGTTTATTTTGTAGAATTTAATCACCTTTCCAGTTTAGGGGTTTCCCTAAACGATTAATACAACTTTTAAATTCAGTTGTTTAATTGATGCATTCGTGGTATTGTTATTCTATAGAAGAAAAGTATCTAACCGACGCAAGGCGGCTCCATCTTGGGCTGTGGGTAACTTAAGTTACCCACAGCCGTTTAAGCACAGTGAAATTTATCCGACCTTCATCCAGGATGGCCTTTGATGCAAGACTTACCTACTGCATCAATTATTTTTATTTTAACTTTTTCTTGTCCTCAACACATATAAATATAATAAAAAGAAGATGTGGTATGAGTGTCGATGAGAAATATCTCCACAAGAGATCAAAATGACACAGAAATAAACATTTTTAGATCACCATACAGCCTTTAACAGTGAGGGATGTCCATACCGCATAGTCTGCTTCTAAAGGCCCAAAAGACAAATGTAACGCAATTAAAAAGTCAACTAATGGCATTATTTAGATACACACAAAAAATAATAATGAAAAACAAATAAGTAACATAGCATCAAACGGCAACCACTGAATTGCAGGCTCCTGACTTGGGTCAGGCCTAGTCAAATACAGAATTTGGCTATGCCAAACATGTAAGATGGGGTCCGACCCTACCCTTACCTGGGACAATGATGTAACAGTATATCATAAGAGCAGACTAAAATCAAAGTACTGAAGTACTGAACATCAGAGGACCTCAAGTTGTGTTGAATTATTGATAAATGACAGGTGTTTATATTATACCTACCAGACAGATATGTTCACCATACAATATAGTACAAATATTAAATATAATATGCTATCATATCTGAGATACTGACTTGAACTAGGAAACTTAACTTTGTGAATTATCAATGATTACTTGGTCAAATGAGAACTGTTAGATTGGCATTATGACCATATAGTTGCACACATACAAAAATCGTTAGCGTATAACTTATAATAGAGAATCAACATAGCAAACAATTCTTCGAGTAGCTATATAGTCACTCACTGAACTATGAAAAAGAGGTTCAAGACAATCATATCAAAACAGATAAATTGTAATATTGTGGCTAATTAAAAAATAAAGTGGGGAAAAATATATTGTTTTGGCGAAAGAGGTGGCGAAAAAAATAATTGACCCAGGGGAAACTTTGGGGCTAAAGATACCAGATGAACAGCAAACTCATAAATGGAAAATAAACTTACAATTCCATGACTAAAACTGAAAAAGACATGCATACAAATAAAAGTACACTAGAAACAACATAGAAAACTAAAGACTGAGCAACACGAACCCCACCAAAACAGGTGATCTCAGGTGCTCCTGATGGGTAAGCAGATCCTGCTCTACAAATGGCATTAATTAACAATGTTTGTACATGTAGTATCCAGGTCTTTTTTCTGAAACATTTAGCTTTTGGATCAATTGCTAATTAAATGGATGTTAACACAGCAAGATTACTATCCCTTATTCTAGATTTTTGTTGCAGTCAACACAAACTCTTTAAATGTTCATAAATAGCTTCACTGAGTTACATTTGTATCTTGGTTTTATTGTAACACAGTCAATCATTTATCCATTATTTTTTTTTTTTAAATTAGCAGCTATACATGTACATTGTAGGTTCTGTTTTCTAATTAGGTCTTTCCACCTTTCCGTGGAAAGACCTATTGATTTTGTTCTGATTATTATTTTTTTTTCTTCTTCCGCCTAATTTTTTTTCTTGCGTAATTTTGTTGTTTCAAAAGATGTCGCTTAGATATTTGGAATATGATATCGTATAGTTTATACGCTTTAAAACTGACAACCGTGCAGTAAGAGTTATCTCCCCAAACACTGTTTTTCTTGTGGCCACTACTCCTTCGCAACCGTAAAAGATTACGACAAATTTATTTTACCAAATTGCTCGTTACATCTTCAGGATTCGAGTTTAGTTTTAACCGAAGCTATCCTGATACTCCATATGAGAGTTATTCCCCCTTATGTATTTGATATAAGTGATTTGCATTTCTAACTGGTAAACCATAAGTGATAGAGACCTAGGGTCTTTTAATTTGAGATCCTTGGTAAAAAAAAAATGAAAATTAGGTCAAGGTCAAGGTCATATTCTAAATTTTTTATTTTGGCTTATTTTTACTTATTTTCAAAACCTTATAACATATCTACATCTTATTTTCACTAAATTGTTAGTTGCGACATGCCGTTACTTATAAATTTTGGTTGAAAGGGTGCGTAAACAATAAATAGGAGTTTTTGCCCATCTTATATTTAGAATTATGCGTAAAGTCATATAACTCATTAACCATACATAATAAAGACCTAGGGTCTTTTGATTTGAGATCCTTGGTTTATGACCTTGAAATTGAGGTCAAGGTCATAGGTAATTTGCACGTTCTAGATTTTGACCTTTGCTTTAAATTCATATTTATATATTATAAAGCCATAGGAACTGACATTTTAGATTGATTTTTAATATTTTGATAATAAAATAGATCTTCACTTGTGGAAAAACCTTCAATTGTTCTTTGAACAATTGGTTTTTAATTATTAAATGGTTCATTGTAAATATTACAATGTATTATATGTAGATAGCCATTTGCTAATGATGGTATTTTTGTTAATTGAATATCACAACATTTGGATAGTTTTTCAACTGTTAGGTTTTTTTTACTTTGTTCTGGATTTAATACTTTGGATACCACTGGTTTAGAAATGTTTAGCAATGAGAACATTTTGCACTATACATATAGAACACAACTACCATATGAATGTGTCGGTCCTTTGTAAGAAACCTGTAAAACAGGCCTTGTAATTTTTTGGTGTATATCTAGATTTCCCGATTGTACATTGATGTGGCCATTAGTTTTCTTGTATATATTGTTTAACATTTGACATTTCATGGCTATTTCTAACTGATTTATGTATAGTTTTTTTCTGATTGTAAAAATGTTGTATGGTTATAAGCTTAATTTCTTTTTCATCATTTTGTCTAGAGCTGGTGTCTGATTTATACCAATCATACCTCCCTTTTCTTTTTTTATGAATAATGACAACAGTTTGGTTTTAATTTTCATTTATGTATGTACATGTAACAATATAAAACAGTATATACATGATATATACATGTATAATCTCATTCCATCATTAATATTGGTCATTGTCGGTATATATTTATCTTTAAGTTTAACAATGTACTGTGAAAGAGCTATCTTCTAACAGATACTTAGTATATAATGGTTATTGTGAAACCACTGATTCAAAGGACAATTTTCACTTATTGCCCAAAATAGCCTAAACTATAAAACTCCAAAAAGTTCTCAATTTGGTTCGTAATTTGGGTCTATTTCAAAAGTCTTAACACTCAACATGCTCAATAAATCAGTTCTTTTCATAAAAGTACATTTTATGTTCCAAATTTGTCAAAATGTGATGATTTTGGGCAATTTTCAGACCTGAAAGCTTTAAGCCTTTAGGAATAAAGATTTGGCCGCTACCTACATGTACCATCCAAAATGTTTTGTAACCAAAAGAATCCAAATCTGATATATATAATTCATCAAATATAAAAACTTTTTAGATCTTGGATGGCAGCCAAGTTTAATTATGCCAAAAACAATTAAAGTTTTACCATAGTTATCTGTGATATAATTTTCACAATTATTCAATGGTTTTGTTGTGTCTGATTTTCGAATAGAAAAATAAAGAACGATGCCGCCTAATTTTTTCAAGTAACATATGAACAACAGAGTCAGTGTGGGGCCACTAAGCTAAACTGCCCGCTTTGCACCAGCCAATATAAATGAATGCCTAGGGTGGGAATCGAACCCACATACACCAACTCTATTGTCCCTATATTTTTTTTAAAAATAAACAAAAAATTTTCAAGAACAAATTTTAAAATATAGCGCTCATAGGTTTGTCTCAATAAAGATTTGCTTAGTTTGCTCATGCAGTATCCCAATATTGCTCTCAATAGTATAAATAGGCTCATGTGTGCTCAAATAACCATTTAGATTAGTCTCAATATTGATATATATCTAACTCAATTGAGTAGATCTAGCTCAAATTTTACTCAACATATAACTGATCATATTTGCTCAATTTAAGATCTCATGGGTGCTCATAGATAAAGTTAACTGATTGTATTTCTCATAGATATAACTAATCATATTTGCTCAATTCAAGTTCTCATATGCACATATGCATGTATGTGTGAACAAATGTCTAATATAAGTTACTAAAATTTGACATGGATATGGTTACACATTTAAATTAAATAATGCTGTAGAGAATGATAAGCACAAGTATGTCATCAAATTATCATATAATTTTGGCGATACATGTCATGTATGGTCAAAATAATACAATACTACAAGCTAAGGAAGACTTAAAAAACAGGACAGTTAATCTATATTTATATCTCCAAAACTGTAAGGTTTCTCCCAATATATCTATAGTAATTCAGTAAATGTGATTAACCCAAATTCTGACATTTCAGTGTAAAGTAAGACTCTTGATTTTACGAGCAAGAGTCTTTATACACTCAAAAAGAGTCCAACACTATAGGAAGAAGAAAAAGTCTTCTCTGAAAACTATATAAACAATAAATTCAACCAATAATTATATATTAGAATTACTTACATAGACATAGTCAAAGTCATTACAAATTCCGCGTATTTTCCAGTCAAGGGGACATATTCACATATAGTAATGCAACAAACTAAGTCGGAGAAGGAGCGAAAATCCGAAACAGTATCTAAAAAACAGAAAATAGTTCCGTGTGTGTGTCCAAGTGATCAATCTACTTGTTATTTACGAAGAAAAGAAATTTAACTCAAAAAATTGTTGAGATCTTTATAAAAACAAATTGTTGTTATAAAAAATACACAAATAGTAACCTTATCTTTAAAGGCCTTGCAGGTTCTTGTTACTCCTACCCAATCTGCTGGTATTTTCAAAATGGCTGCGGGGGACGTGACCTGATAATTTATTTTAATATTATGAGACTTATGACAGATTAAATTTTCCTGGTTTTGCTACGTTAATATTATAGACAAATATATGCTACAAACGGTTTAAAAAGGTTACTCCAAATCAAATAATTGAAATATAATTACCTTTCTGTGTATAAATGTGTGAATTGATTTCCTCTCGATTTTCTACACGCTCGCTCTTGCCCTCTTGCGCACTCGTGGTATTCATCCGCAACAACAATTTTTTGATATTGAAGACCGTTTGATAAAATACAAATATTTCTAACGACAAAACATTTTCATATTATAAATTTTGCATTAAGAAAAATTAAAAAAACTGAGTATCCATTGAAAACATGAATTTAAAAGAAGTGATACGGAATTTTATTCTGCACTATATAGGTCCGCGGGTCTATAATGTCGGTTATTATTCCAAAACTAATTATATATGCATCTCTTTGATCTTTGCGCGAATTGAAAAGTAGGCGATGGCAATACACCCGAGTCCCCTCAGGGGCCTCTGATGTAAAAATAAACTGAAAATGGTTAACTCATGAAGTGGATACAAATTATAATAAATCTTACTCAAAACAAAGTGAACGTGGGAGGGTACTTGTACATCCCAAAAACCAATAGACACTAAATACAGATCTAAGAGCATTCACAAGTACTGAAAACTATATATAGCTAGTTCCAAGCCAATAAAAAAATATCATGCATCTAAGACTAAGTTATCAGTTATTTCACATCCAAAATCTGCAGAATTAAGTTGTAAGACGTCATAAACATGAGAATTTTTCATTTGTTGTTATAACATTGTGGACATTTTTTTTTTATCCCGATTTCATATATTTTAACGAATTTATGACAGTTATTTTTCCGAAGAAAATGAAGGTCTGAACTGTTAAATCGAAGATAAAGAATGAAGCAGAACAACAACGCAACTTGACAGTTACACTTATCCTTCTCTAAACGTTTATTACAGTTATGGATATCAGTCTATACAGTTACCCATATCCTTAAGAATTTTTAAAATGATGATTTCTCCATTTAGAGGTAAAACTATGAAACGAAGCTTTGTATTACAGTTTCAAAATTAGCAATACTTTAAAGACTCGACATACTGAAGAATAATACAGAATTATTACAGAATACACAAAAGAAATATTGACCAAAAATGTCGTCCGCCATCTTTGGATATACGTAACTGCAGTTACGGAGATCACATTTACCCCAGTGAGATCTAAACATTTCCTTCATTTTCATCATTTTTCCTGGGATACCAATATCCATGTATAATGGTGGAAATTATAAAAGTGAACCACAATTTAATTTGTTCAATAAAAAAAAGGCTTGTATGCAGATTTTGTTAGATCAAAGAATTCAAATATCCAGGTAAATACAATTGTTCCTCAATCCACTATAAAATTGGTATCAACAGATATAAAGGAACTCCCAAGATATGAGTCAAGGGAATCGCCTTATTTTATCAGTTTGCTTTCCTTTTTATACGCCCGTCAAAATTTTGACAGGACATACATATGTTATACAAATGTCTGCTGTCTGTAGTCGTCGTCGTGTATCTCAAAAACAAATTTATGATTATTGCTTAAAACTTTACACACTTCTTAGCTGCATCAATTTGAAGATCTGTATACTTTTTGGTTTTGATTTAAAATTTTATTTTAGAGTTATTTAGTTTTTTGTAAAAAAAAAAAGGGGGGGTTTTCACATGTCCCGCCGTATGTCAGAAACTATTTATGATTAGTGCATAAAAATTCACACACAAGACAAAGGGTGTATCATGGCGCAGCTGTTTGTTATTTTATTAATTGCCACAGCCTATAAAATGCAAAATATCTGGATTTTTCAATTGACAGAGCAACAAGCTCTAACATAAATACAGAATTTACGTTAGGGAATTAGCCTTGGTGAGAATGAACTAGTCAATAAGATATTTACATAACTAATTTTTTTCTTGGGTGTATTTTTGTGTTTGAAATAATGATTCCAATTTATATTTGTTAAAAAAGATTACTTTGTTACTTAGTGTCTGCATTCTTTAAACCTGATCTCCCTTTGAATGCAACTCTTATTAAAACATTAAATAATCTGGTATTTCTTGTAGGTTGAGATCACCAAAAGCTCCAGATGAAAAGGCTGATATGGGAGTCCATCAGTTTACATATGCTGTTATGCCACACAAAGGTATGGAAGAGTTAGTTCCTTTTCCACAAATTGTACCTTTTAGATAGATAACATGTTGACATGTTCAACCTTCTCAATAGAACTAGGTCACATCTCAACAGAAACTAAAATTAATACAAAACAGATACCATAATTGTGATAAATTTTATCTTTCAAGTTTTGCATAAACTTATTAATGCATCCAGAAAATGCTGGGAAAATTCCATCCAAACAATGATTGTTATATTTAGGATCTATTCTAGTAGGTTCAATTTCTGTTCGTGAAATGGGAAAGACAAAACTATAGGGATGCAAAGACATTTTCTATGTCAAAAACACATTTTATTCCATTACAGATTGCAAGCTTGAGAAGGACACAAAAATGAACTGTATACAGTTATTTAAATGTAATTTTCCTTTACAACGAAAGCAAGATACTAGGAGATATTATGTGTATACTACAATGATTTTACTTTGAACAATGAAAGCAGGATACTAGTAGATGCTAGGTGTATACTATATAATTTTACTTTGTCTTTTTTTTTTACACCATTCCTGTATTTATTTAGTAAAATGGTTGGCAGGATAATTTGTTTTGTTTTGTAGGAAGTTTTCAGGAAGCTGGTGTAATACAGCAAGCTTATGACTTGAACTGTCCTCTGTTTACAACAGAAGTTCAGGGAGAAGTTTCATCAACGTCTCATTCATATTTCAAAGTGGATAATTCACAAATTATATTGGAGACTATAAAAATGGTAGGTTATAGGATTAAACACATTTTTTCTAGAGGTTATTGATGTGTAAACCAGGGCTCTCTCTCTGTGAGTGAATTGCCCCGGTTTACACATCGATAACCTCTAGAAAAAATTTGTTTAATCCTAATAAATCTTCAGTCAAACATTCACATGTAAAATGAAAAAGGGCCTACCTGAAAAAGTGCATTTTAATGAGATATTAACTGAATTTGAAGTAACAAATTAATCCTTTGCTTGAAAGTTTTCATTTGTATGATTTCGTGTTTTGCCATGACATAAAAACACTAAATCATTCATGAAATTTCACAGATCTTTTTATAAATTTTAATTCCATGCATTTTCAAAGCTTTAATGCATTTTTTTGTTGGTTGTATATACATTAAAATAGAAAACAAATGTTATGTTGTTTTTTTTAAATCTCGATTTACTGAAAATCCAAGGATCCCTGCACATGCATGTGTATTGGGCATGGATAGATGGTATGGAAGTAGTTTGGGAAACATGGTTTATCGAAGTGTAAACCAAGGTAAAAAATTCTAATTGACCAATCCGTTTGAAGTATTTATAGATTTGCAAAACATATAAGAATCAAACACTAATTGTTCGGAGAACAATTGAAGGTCTTTCCACTTCTAAAGATTTATTTTGATACAAAATATTAAAAATCGGTTTAGAAAGTCATTTAATTTCCAATGTCAAATGATAGCCTAATGTATGCTGATTCAAAAAATATATGGTTTCTACAAACCTTTGGTTGAAATAAGTCCAAAAAATAGCTACTTCTGGTTAACAAAAGGTCACTCTGTTTTGTTTTTTTGATAGTCATTTGGTTTGTAATCTAAAGCACAGAGATCTATGGCTTTATCGTGTATGAATATGAATTTGAAACAAAGGTCATAATCTAGAATGTCCAATTAACCTATGACCTGACCCCCAATTTCAAGGTCATTAACCAAGGGCCTTCAATCAAAAGACCCTAGGTCTTTATTAGGTATGATTTATTAGTTATATCACTTTAAGCATAAGTTTAAATTTAAGGTGGTACCCAACACTTTAACTAAAATTAATTTGGCTCATTTAATTTTCTTAAAATTTTGAGAAAGTATTTACTTTGACCCTTTTACAAAAATATAAAAATTTCAAAAAAATTGAACCAAACCGTTTTATCAGAAAAATTACACTGGTTATATAGCAGTTTGACAAACACTTATTTTGATCATTGAGAAGCTTAATATTCCCTTAACAACGCAATGTAATTAAAACGTTTCACTGATTTTACAGAGTTATCTCCCTGTAGTGTTAGGTACCACCTTAAGAGCGGCAAAAACTCCCATTTATTGTCTACCCATACTTTCAACAAAAACGACATGTCGCAAATGATAATTTGATAAAAATATGCAGTCAAAATCTTGTACGGTTAAAGAAAAGAATTTAGAATAAAATCAAAATTAAGATTATGAACTTGACATTTGACCTTGACCTAATTTTCAAAAATCAAAAGACTCTAGGCCTATATCACTAGTCTTATAGTTTACCAGTCAGGAACGCATATCAATTATATCAAATGCATAATGGGGAATAAATCTCATATGGATTCTCCAGATAGGACCCGTTTAAGTGTTCACCCTAATCCTTAAGACGTAACGAGCAATTTGGTAAAATAAATTTGTCGTAATCTTTTATGGTTGCGAAGGAGTAGTGGACACAAGAAAAACAGTGTTTGGGGAGATAACTCTTACAATGTAAAGTTTTCTGTTCAATGTTATCAGTTTTAAAAGCGTATAAACTATTCGATATCATATACCAAATGTCTTAGCAACATCTTATGAAATAACAATACCCTGCAAGAACAAAATTAAGGCGGAAGAAAAAAATAATAATCAGAACAAAATCAATAGGTCTTTCCACGGAAAAGTGGAAAGACCTAGTTTTAAATCTTTGTATAAATTTTGAAAGATGTGGTATGATTGACAGTGAGACAACTCTCAAACAGAAATTAAAAGACATACAAGTTAACAACCATAAGTCACTGTACAACCTTTAACAATGAGCAAAACCTATAGTCAGTAATTAAAGCCCTGAAATGTCACATGTAAAATATAGACTTCTGACTTTGGACAGGCACTTACAGAGGCCTCATTCTGTAAGTGCCTGTCCAAAGTCAGAAGTCTATATTTTACATGTTATAACATACAGGAGGTTTATGATTTTAAATTTACATCGCAATAGACTGAAACTTTAAGGGAAATTTTAAAACTTTTACTTTGTTTTTTAATTGCCCTCTAGCTATGGTTTCAATTATTCTATTGTATATGCAAGCTCATTCAATAATAATTCTGATTTAGTGTGAAGATCAAACTAAGGACAAGACTGTTGTACTGAGATTGTATGAGTCCCATGGTGGAAAAGGGAAAGCAGTACTCACATCTTCATTACCAGTCAAAACAGCCAAGAGGTAAGTAAAGATATACATATATGTTTGATAGAGCCTAGGTGGTCCAGTGGTCTAGCGTGTCGGTCACAGTGCAATGCAGTTTGGTTTCAATTAAGACTTGTTTATATATATATATATATCAAACATGTATAATAAGTACGTCTGAACCAGTGACAACTCTACAACAGATTTGATTCATTAGATCACCAGCAGTGATGGTGATACAAGGCTGAGATTACATTCTGTATATATGATTCGTCTAAACATCAGCCCAACACATTTTTTGTTCTTCCCTTGCCAGGATTCAAACTCATGCTACTGAGATATTGTGGCACCAAATCACCTTGTGCTTTGCCTGATGCATTAGACCACTAAACCACCTAGGCCCTATATTTTGACTTATCATGAAAAAGTAATAAGAACAACACATTATGTAAATGTACAGTTTGAGGTATAAAAGCTTTATACTGATAGTTATTCTCATCAATAATTTTCTTTCAGGCTTATGAAATGACAAAATGGTGCATTTGAATTTAAATAAACATCACATATTACCAATGTTATTTCAAATGATCGGGCGGAGCTTACGTTTTAATTTGCATTAGAACAGTCTATTTGAAGATGTGTGTGATAAGGATGATTGCCGTTATTATTATTGTTGATTTCTAATCACCTATCAGTGTCATCAATGGAATTTACAAAAGAATGACTGGACACTTCATTAATGAGTTTATCCTAAAACACTTTTCTATAGATG
Organism: Mytilus edulis; assembly: GCA_019925275.1. Taxonomy (NCBI): domain Eukaryota; kingdom Metazoa; phylum Mollusca; class Bivalvia; order Mytilida; family Mytilidae; genus Mytilus; species Mytilus edulis. The sequence continues at coordinate 41,407,826 of CM034357.1, read as the reverse complement.
GACTGGTTTATTATGAGCGAACGGTTAAACCCCGCCCAGTCAAGTGAAATAAATCGAGTAATAGTTTATAAGGAGAACATTGAATATATTATTATTACTGTAAGAAAATCCTTATACCAAAGACATTCGACTATATTGTGTTTTGATTATTTCCTGTTTCATGAATTTTACAATTGTGGTCTTGTGGCAGGATGCTCATCCTGAGCTAAGGAAAGTTTCCACTTCTTAGATTTGTTTATAAACAAAGACCTTAAACTTATGATTTGCTGTTGTTTGTTGCTATGTATGCAAGATATAAGATTTAACATTTAAGATTTGTTTGTAAACTAAATTGTATAATAATTTCCTTCTCTGAAATGTTACCATAATGTGAATTATTTCATTGAGAATTTTTCTTAGAGTGTCAGTATCAGTCTAGTTCAAAGCTGGTTTTAAATTAATAATAAATTAGAAATTCCTCTGTATGATAAATCCCAACTACCTGTATGCATGTGATCCATCAAATCATGTAGTCATATTTGAGAGATTTTGATTCAAATTTCTTTTTGAAACAATATCAGACAACAAACTTCATGCAAGTTCATTCTACAGACTTTTTAAGGAGGTAGATCTTGGTTCAGGGAGATAACTCTTTAAATCAGTTAAGCGTTTGTAAAAGTCAAGTTCATTAATGTTTTTTAAGCATTTACCTGAAACAGATTGAAAATAATCTATGTAACCTAGAAGCTTAGAATATGTTTTTGAAAATGGTTGACACAAACGTACTGATGATTTTAAGAGTTATTTCCCTTAACCTAGGTCTACCTCCTTAAATACATCTTGTTATTTACAGAGATTTTTTTTTAGATAAGTTAGATCTAAAATTAAGATAATATTAAAAAATCAGATTTTTTATATTTGACTTCACTATAAGCTTTTTTTTACTTTCAGATGTAATGCATTGGAAGAGATTATAGAAGATACACATACATCAGTGGCAGGGATAGAAGGGGACATTCATCTGACATTCCAACCTTTTGAAATCATAAGCATAATGGTAGAGTTCAATCTATGAGTTCAAATTGTTTTTCACTGTCTTGATATTTTTGTAGAGTCTTGCTGGGACTAGTTGCTTATGTAAACAGATTTTATATTATTTTTTTAGATTTTACACAATCTTTGGAGATACATTTGTTAATATGTATTGTACATAGCAATATGTCAGTGTTTGAAACAATAACAATTACAAACAAATAGCAGTTGATAATTTTATTTTCATAAATTTGGAAAATATTTAATAAATTCATGTTTAAAAGCTGATTAAATTATTTTTTTAAAAATGATTTTTATAGGGAATTTTTTCCTTGATGTTCCGTATTAAGATACATCAAGTTCATGTTAATAAGAATTTAATATTTATAATTTCTATAGAGAATTTTCCCCTCACAATTAATAACTGTTTCTACAGATTGTGTACTTTGAAATTAATGTTTTACCCTAAAACTGGTTGAAATTCAATTTATTAGAGTTAACAGAAAAATTCAAAACAGTTACAATTTGTAAGCACAGAAAGTTATTGAGACCTCTCTTCTTCATCATAACATCCAGAATGGAAGACATCTGGATTTTCAAACTTGCAACATCTTAAATCTGGGGATTTAATTTGCAACATTTGGATACCTGATAGATTAAATTTAGAAAGAGGTTATTGACCTATTAAGTGACAGTAAATCCACATTATAATGGGACGAATGTACTTGTCATGATAACTTTCTAGCCGTAGAGTTCATAACCTTTTTAAATAATATTACATTTTTTTATGAGTTTGATTTTGATTTTAATTTTTACTTTGTTTCTAATAAGTTGATTTATAAAAAGATTTAGAAACATTTATTTCAACGTACATAATCTATAGGCACATTATTAATTGTGACTTCAAATTGAGAGACTTGAATTAAGTACTCAAGAGAAAGAAAATACCATGTAAATTTAACGTGATGACTGGGTTTAGAATACCAAAACATGTTGATGTAATAAGTAAATAATATCTGCAATCATTTGCAGTGTTGTGTCCTTTACTACATTGTACTTTGTCATGTTGGAAAAAGTGAGATAAAAAATAAATCTAATAAATCTGCACACAAAAGAGTCCTTTATATTCATGTAACTAGTAAAGATGTGTATGAACTTTGTAGTTGTCTAAGAAAAGTTGAAAATAATTACTTCTAGAAGAGCATTAGTTTTCATCTACTCATTACATATGCTCATGGTTGTTGCAATGAACAGTGATTCTGGAATCGATCTGTGTATTAAAATGACTTTTGTCAGGTATTAAAATTTAGCTCAGGAAAAACTAAAAAAATGGAGGACAATAGGTTTTTATATTTTGTCATGATGATCAGTTCCTTACATACCCATATTTTGGGATTTGGCGGATGGTGTTCAGGGGGCTGGACCTCCTTTTTTGGATGACCAATGCATTTGAATGGGGACAAATTGTTGAAATACCCCCTTTCTACTGGGTTGGAAACCCCCTTTTAAAAATGACTGGATTAGCCCCTTCACCAGTTAAATGACATTACAGTAGTCTCAATGATTGTGTGGTTGCATAAGACTTGATAGAGCAAATAAAGGCGGCAGTCGTTTACAGATGTTCAAATTTGTAAATCAATAAGTAATAGACAAATGAAGATAACAAACCGAAATAGAGGAAACCAACATAAAAGGTGTCTGCTGCTATTCATGCATTACCCACTTTGATAATGCACACTCAGTAAAAATTTCACAATTGGGAATATGACACAATAAAACAACAGGAAAGAAAGGAAATGATCACTATAAGCACATGATAAAACACAAAGTAAAGAAACAGTTTTATGCTGTCTTACTTTAGTTGATTTTTACTCAGTTAACCTAACATTTATATACACATTATGCAATGTGATAGCGTATTAAAATAACCATGTAGACATTTATATGAAAAAATTAAATGCTAGTGCACTTTACTGGAATTATTTGCAATTCATGCATTCAATTTAAATTTCTTATTTTTCAAAATATATTGATTTGGTAACTAATAGTTCAGCAATTTAAAGTATTTATTTAGTAATATAGAAATAAACATTATTTACAAATGTTTAAAAACTGTAATATTATGTATCTTTATTAATTGAATAAATGCACTACATAAAACTTATTTTTATTCTTTTCTACATATCCTGATGTCTTTTGTTTACAGGATAATCTAACAGAAATCTGTTTTAACTATAACAGTAATAAATATTGATGAAAGCTTGGCTTGCAGTCATGTTGATGTTTTTATAAATACATTGCTTATTGAGGTATTCTAAGTCTTGGAGAGTATATGATAATAACCAACCTCTTCAGAAGTGTGTATAAAAAAGAAGATGTGGTATGAAGGTCTTTTTTTCAATCGTTCATCTGTCAGTTGTTCAAAAATGTTTTTGGGACCATTTACAAGTCTTGGAATATACTGAGTGGTTTATGTAAGAGATCTGACTAATACTATAAATGAGTTGTATCATGTGTTCACCTTTCTGATTTGTCAGACACATAATTTCTGTTTTTCCATGTTTTGAATTATGACAGGGATATTCATGTTACTTTCTCTTTTAAAAGTTTCATCGATAATCTTCTCTTTGCCTTCATAATCTGTTAATATTTTTTTTATATAGATTAGACCGTTGGTTTTCCTGTTTGAATGGTTTTACACTGGTAATTTTGGGGCCCTTTATAGCTTGTTGTTCGTTGTGAACCAAGGCTCCGTGTTGAAGGCCGTACATCATACATGTGACAGAGTTGTCAAGCCACAACTGGAGATTTGGAAATTTTCAGCTGGAGTTTAGGTCTCAAAACTGGAGATTTATAATCGACCTTTTATCGACGTACGCAATGATTTTTTTGTGTGTTTAAACTGCATATCTTCCTTTTTTTTTGGTTAAAGGAACAATAATTCCATACCTTTCAACACCTGATACTTGATAAAAATAGAAGATAAGGGGTTTTCAAAAATTTATTCATTATGTTTAATTTAAAATAAAGTGATCAGCCATCATACATAGTTGGCAAAAAGTATCTCTGATAAAGCTAAATTGTCAACTTTGGTACCACTACTGGCTTGTAACAGAAGGTGTTAAATTGATAGATATGTAGGCTTGCTGGTTGGTAGCTGTCTCCATAAGTGTGGTCAAGTCATTGGGGCCATCATAGTCAGCTTTGCATGAAGTGTAGTAAGCATGGTCTTGACCCTTGGTACTGGATCTGCACCATTTGAAATCAAATCTCAAGACAGAGTTGAATTGGGCTAGATACTTGGTCTTCTTTTATTTGCTGCTGGGATTTGGTGATAAAAAACAGTTTGCATTTTGTCAAATTCTAAAATGTTCAAGACAACTATACTTATATAGGTGTTCCATTGGCTTGGATAGAGAACTAGCCATAAATATCATATTTGAGTTGATTTCATTTGTCTTTGAGGTTCAGTAAATGTTCCATGTTTTCAACAGCATCACATAGTGAATTCATCGTTGTTTATACAACTTGTACAATTAGTCAATTTAATCCTTTGTCAGTATTTCACTTTTAATCAACCAGGCTTGTGTCTTAAACTATCTAGTTGTCACCAGGTAATTGCCTATTATCTTTAATTTATTGCTGTATAAACAGTTTAATCCTAATCACCTTAGGCTGATTTTACCTATTTTATGACCTCATGTTATGTTTTGACACAACAGGAAATTTCCGTTTTTCTCGGACTTTTCCCATATCAATTTCGAGTTTCTCGGACTTTTTCTCTGTCCCTATCGATTTTGTAAACAAAAATGTGTATTGAAAATTTTACGAGGTTGACATTTTCAAAAGCGGAAGATTTCAAATTTTAACGGGAGGGACGGAAGAGGGTCTGAAAAGCGGGAGATTTTGACTCCCGCCGGAAGAATCACATGTATGGTACATTGACCTATAATGGTTTACTTTTATAAATTGTTATTTGAATGGAGAGTTGTCTTATTGGCACTCGCACCACATCTTCCTATATCTATGTTATCTATATTGATGATATCAAATCAATATAAACAGTTGACATTTCCCGCCCAATTAGTCACTCTAATTTTATTTACTTTGTATACATTTTAACCAAGAGGGACGAAAGATACCAAAGGGACAGTGAAACTCATAAATCTAAAACAAACTGACAACACAATGGCTAAAAATGAAAAAGACAAACAAACAACAGCACACATGACACAACATAGAAAACTAAAGAATAAACAACACGAACCCCACCAAAAAACTAGGGGTGACAGTGGCGTAGCTTGCATGTATGCTCAGATGCTCAAGCATCCACATCATTTTGACAAAAAAAAAAATATATATATATATATATATATGTATATAATTGCATATGTTGTGTCTGAATGTAAGGGTGAGGATATGTGAACATCGTGCAATCATTTCCAAAGCAGTATACGTGGTCTTTTCTTTAAGATCATTTATAGTTTATGTAAACAAGATGGATAAATCGCAGAAAAGTGCTGTCAACTTTTTCGTAAAAAGTCTACGTCTTAGCGCGTCGTCGGCAACGGCAAGCGCAGAGGATGATAATACGTAGACCTGCAGACATGTTTGGTCTGAGATTGAACCAAGCGGAGCGATGACATAGCAACGTTACTAGTTATTATAATATGACATGCTTCTTTCGCTTTGTAAACAACACTGTGATAAAATTCTCGATATATCTATACTTAGCGCAGACTCAGAGATATACATAATAATGGCTGTTACAATATACTTCCCACGTAAATCTACATGTATTGGAACTTATTCGCAGACCCTTTGCCGATTTTATTGTTTTAAAAAGTGCAATTAAAAAAAGACAAATTATTCTTATTCGGATGCATAATAAAAAAAAAGCAATGCACAAGATCTCGGAGAAATCAACAAAATAATAAATTAATTTAAATTCCGCGAAAGTCTATTAATGTTTTTGGCGCATTTAAGTCATTTCAAACCATGACGTCATACAAATGAAACCGCTAAAGTTGAAAGTTTTCTGTTACGTGAACCATCGAAATTCGTATGATATTGACGTATTAAAACTGATTTTTGAGGTAGGTTTTGTTTCATTTTTTATTCTATTGCATTATTCGCAATTTACTGATTTCAGCAAGTCAACATGGCGGCACCTTATTTACGAAATGTCAACTTTGGATTTGACGGAAGCTTACGAGAAAAGCATTTAAATTAAAAATGCGAAATGTTGGGTTTGAGTATTAAAAGAATTGAACAGATGTTTTCTAGCGGTTATTCACGAAAGCTACAGATTTATTAAGATGTTTGACTGAGCTTTATCTAACAGGGAGTAAAAAAGAACAGCCACACACACAGCATACCAACCCTCGCTTCAGTTTTTTAATGACCTATTAGAATCGAAATAATTCATGGAAGCCATAGATTGTTGGAAATTTACACAGGGCCTGGGCCGTGATATTCGTTAATTTTATCCCTCGCTAACGCTCAGGATAAAATTCGAATATCACGGACCAGGCCATGTGTAAATTTCCAACAATCTATGGCTTCCATGAATTATTTCTTAAACAACGAACGCATCATTGCCTGATATCGTTTCCTGTGACATTAAATACGACTAGTATTTATTATGGAGTGTGATCATTTCTGGGCTAATAAATACCCGTTTCAAACTTGGTACAATATTAATTTTATTTTCAAAAAAAAAAAAGAGTTCAAAAGTCCCCGTAGTGCACATATTTATCTATTCTAACATACAAGGGCAGTTACTAAAAAAAAGCATTTTCTTCCTTTTTTTTTAATTTAATATCTAAAGAGAAATAAAAGCTTCAGGCCAAATGCAATGGTATATCAATTATAATTTATATTTCAAAGGGGGCATAGTTGGTTAAATTATTTAATCAGGACTTATTTTCGCGAGTTTCAAAGACATTGCTGATGATATAAATATCACAAAAATCTGGCAACACATGACGGACGCCCGGCATTTCTGTCCCCTGCAACGCGTTAAGACAAGTAATAAAAAAATCCCATGTGGAGGCTCAAATTCCGGGAAAGGGGGGTATCACTTCAGAGCCTATATTTCGAAGTTCCATATACAAAAGGGCCTTTGTAATGGGTCCATTTTGAGATTTCATATTTCAGTTGGATGTGAAACTTTAACATCACATATTACTGTCTCTAATGATGGTAGTTACGAGAAAACAACAAAATTCTGTTAGAAACTTATATATTGATGGGTATTTTGAAATTAAACAAAAATCTAGCCATTGTCGGATTGTAGGGGGAGTACACATGTATACAGGAAAAACGTCTGAAAAAAAAGTGCATAAAAGGTCCTAAAAACAGTTTCGCATCCACATCATTTTAACCCTGGCTACGCCACTGGGTGATCTCAGGTGCTCCGGAAGGGTAAGCAGATCCAAGTGTTTTATATCAACGATATAGTTTCCATATCTTCTCTTCAAATGGTTATCTGATAGAGTTGTTCATAAAGACAAATTAGTATGTCCTGGTTTATCTGTTCAAGCTGTCGATATCAACGATATTTATTCCATTTTGACATTAAAACAATTTTTATATGACCACAAAATTTTGGGTATATTGGTATCACGTCCTCGTCATCATTACTTAAGTAGAAGTAAATCTATGAAATTTATATTAAGTTTTCTAACCACAAAACGAAGGTTGAGATTGATTTTGGGGGTTTTGGTCCCAACAGTTAAGGAATTAAAGGACAAAAAGGGACCTAAATAAGCATTTTTCTAGTTTCCAGACAATAAATTGTGGAACAGTAGTGTATGCATCTCTCTGAAGTGATACCACAAGTTTCATACAACAAAGGGATGGTAAGGATTGACTTTGGGGGGTTATGGCTCAAAGTTTTTAGGAATTAGGGGCCAAACAAAAAGAGGAAACACATTGTTTTTATCCACAAAACATGTTCTTATACAGGTAAAAATGATAAATAACTTATATTTGAACCCATTGTATGAAATAAAACAAACATAGAAAAATCCAATTGAATGAAGTTTCTATCTATTTATGTTCATATCGTGTTACATGATCCTCTGCAGTTTTCGGAGGTCATGTCCATAGTTAATTATAAGATGGAGTCTAAACAGAATTACAAATGAAATTCCAGTATGTATATGTTTTTGTTTATATGCATTGTTAATTGTTTATTTTAGTATTATTTAATCTGGATATTTGTTTTAGTATGTTATCATTAAATATGAAATTTGAGCTAAATCTATTCACATAATTATGACAGCTGATGCCCCTTTAAGATTAGTTTAAATGTATTTCAATGTCCAACATTTAGCGTTCCTGATGAAGGTGAACCCAGTAAACCCTCTCGGACGTATGACTTTTACTGATTAGTGGCCTCACACTTTAAGAAAACATTACAAATTTACACGGACAGCAGTAAGTACAGGCAAGACACAGAGTTCTGTGGAATCTCTTTCGAGTCTTCCGTATTATATTCAACATTTGATTATTAATGATAACTACCAACTATGGCGCAAAGGATATCAGAGTACAAATGGCTGAAAGAAAGCACATGCACATGATTTGTATGCCTCACCTACGATAGTAGAGGGGCATTATGTTTTCTGGTCTGTGTCTCCGTTCGTCCGTTCGTTCCTTCCTTCATCCATGCGTCCGTTCGTCCTGCTTAAGGTTAAAGTTTTTGGTCAGGTAGTTTTTGATGAAGTTGAAGTCCAATCAATATGCAACTTAGTACACATGTTCCCTATGATATGATCTTTCTAATTTTAACGCAAAATTAAAATTTTGATTCCAAATTCACAGTCCACTCAACATGTAAAATGATAGTGCGAGTGGGGCATCCGTGTACTATGGACACATTCTTGTTAACTAACAAATACACTTTAAGTACTTATTGCACACTACTATTTGTCTTTGTAGGTTATCCTTCTCGGTAGTTTCCCTTTTCAACTACTTACTATACACATGTTGTTAATGTTTTTAATTTCTGCCATATGAGTTCACGCTTAAATCGTCTTTTGAAATGTCAAATTTGTCAAATATATCCACATTACTAAGTTCATTAAAATCATATGAAAACTTCAAACCAAAAATAATTAAACATGTTTTATATATTTGGAAGGCTAAGTTTTAAGGCTCTGGTTAGTGTTACATGGAAATGTAACGATAATAAAAACAAACATTTCATTTATAAGTTATTGATAGATGACCCAATGTTTTGCAGCTATTCATCGATTGTGTCAAGAGTTGATGTTTTTTTAACAGTAGATCAACTAGCTGTACTTAGATATAAAAATTTATGTCTGGTCAAAATTGTAATTGTGGATCGGAAGTCTTTGAGGAATCAAATAATTAAAACCAGGCATTGCTATACGATACATAGGTTGCACAAACTGTTAATGAGGCTATTTTCTTTCATACTATTTAATGACCAATATGCATGATTTTTATCATTTCAGACTGTTTAACGATAAGATTGTTTACATTTTTACTTGTAATCATTAGTGGTTTTTTTTCCATTAGTTATTTTTATGCAGTTAATCTGCATTATGCGAGCACCCTAGATTTGTGGTCTACCCAAAAAATGCTGAAATACTTGCCATTGTTATTATCTAGCTGGCTACTATGTTATATATAACTAATTGAACACTTTTTTAATACTTTTTATTCTAGAATATAAAAAATATTACCATAAAAACGTTAAATGGTCGTCGATTTTCCCAAAAGTTTTGAAGTTGCACATAGGAAGTAGTGCTCATTAGGAATTCTTATGTAGTTTATTATCGCCTGTGCTTTTGGCTAAGATGTCAAAAAACCATTGTACGAAATATTTAATCGCCGAAAATCTTTTAAGACAAGTAGTTAGGATTTCCCAAATGGCAAAAGTCGTAGGAATATTGTTTGTCGTCAGTACGTAGTACAACTACGTCAGTAGTCTATTTTATAATAAGTTCAACTGTTCATGCTGTTGGCGGCAATTTCAAATTAGAAGACGAAATTCGTATCTTTTCAATTTGGAGGCAGGGGTTCAAATTAGCGGTGATCCGAGGTCCGCAACCTTCCACTTTCGAATTGGTTACTAGCCACGCCCGACGGGCCTTCCACTCTGAGACAACTATATCACAGTTATAGTAGTCTCAGTTCCACTTGAAAGAAAATAAAAAATAGCTTTGCAAACCTTTTCGCCAAAGTCTCCAAATCAATGATCTCAAAACTTATTTTAATCATTATTATTCATGACAGCGATGTCAATTTAGTTCAATCGCTAGCTATATACAGAAAATCACCGACAAAAAATGTGTTAATACGAGTAAAATCGTATCTGACTGACAAAAACAACATTGGAACACAATGACAATGGCTGCCGTGAAAAGACAATTACAATTTCGGATCCGATTAAGGGTAATATTCCGGGTTTTTGGCTAATCCAGGCAGGTGACAAAATACATCTATGCATGGTAAATGAATATAAACACTAGAATTGAAAACCAAAAGATATATGTAAAAGAAAGAAAAAGCAGAAAATGATTTTAAACAGAAACTCAAAATTACTTTTGACAAATTTTAATGTCAAAATCCAATACAATGTGACAGCTGGGAACAGTATATGATGATCCAGTCTTCACGCTGAACTGCTAAATCTACAGGCCCGCAGCTCAATTTTTGAAAATATTTAGTTAGATTCTGTTGGCCTGTAGGTCTGATTTTTACAGGCCAAAGAGCAATTTTACCAGCCTGGGCTGCCTGGGCTGCCACTTGGCGTGAAGACTATATCTAACAATATATATGTTCCTGGTCACAGTTTAAATTTTCTTTATCAGTGATAAATGTTGATAATTCATGTAAGATGCTTTTAAAGTGTAAACATATTACTGCAATTTTGAAGGGGTATTTTTTTTTCTCAATTTTGAAGGATCAGTTAAAGTAGCTGAAAGATTCTTACGTTATTTTCACAAATAACTACCTGAATATAGGCAAATCATATGATATATAGGTGGCGTCCTTTGGGCCACTCTACCCCCTCCTGTTTGATAACTTTGAAACGGATGACCTCTCAACCATATACATTCATGTATGGGACTATATATATAACTAATCAAATGTAATATAAGGGGAGTCCATGGGGTGACCCACCCCCTCCTGTTTGGGAACTTACGAAACGGTCGAGATCCCCACCCCTAAACAATATATATTCATGTATGGGTCAATATAACTAATTAAATGAAATATAGGGGGAGTCCCCCTACCCCCTCCTGTTTGAGAACTTGGAAACCGATGAGATCCCCACCCCTAAACCATATATATTCATGTATGGGACAATATAACAAATCAAATGAAATATAGGGGAAGTCCCTGGGGTCATCCTATCCCTTCCTGTTTGAGAACTTGAAAACCCTCGAGATCCCCACCCCTAAACCATATATATTCATGTATGGAACAATATAACAAATCAAATGAAATATAGGGGAAGTCCCTGGGGTCACCCTACCCTTTCCTGTTTGAGAACTTGAAAACCCTCGAGATCCCCACCCCTAAACCATATATATTCATGTATGGGACAATATAACAAATCATTTACATTTACTATGGGCAGGTCAGTCAGACCTCACCTTTGATCCTTGTAGTAGTGAACATTTGTCTGATTTGTGTCGCATAACTATTGTACTATAGAACACATACTCAGTTTTCTTTACAGGGAAACCAGTCCATTCATAGTATGTTGACTTAGTAACGTAGAATTTCATACTATTACATGTTCGTACTAAGTCAACACGTACTACTAACAGTCAACTAAAACCAACGTTAACTACCAACTAGAACAACTACAATCATTGCGAACTTGTACCACTGCAGACTCACCATAAAAATTATGCATTTATATATTCATTGCTATTGAAACCTTGATAACATATAAATTATTTGCCTTAATAATTAATTCATTAGATAAACATAAATGTACAATATATGAATGTTTAATGCCACATCAGAGGCGGATTTAGAGGGTTTTTCAGTGGCCCCCCTTTCCATTTTAGATAAAAAAAAATGGTTGATTATATAGGGAATCACTGAAGCATGACTGGAGCAGGTCCCCTGTTAGGCAGGCAGTGGGCCCCCACTTATGAAAATTTCTGGATCCGCCACTGCACATAATTACGTTTGCCTGGTTTTTTGGTTAACTGCCTCAGCGCTTACAGCGCTTTGATTTTATTAGTTTTTGATCCCTTCTTACTTATGTGTTTCTGTTGTTCCGTTGTTTTACAGTGGTTAAGTTTGAAGACGGGTGGAGTTTTTTTTTTTATTCCTAATACCCAATGTTCTTAATTTTCATACTGTGAATGCAATGGTTTAATATATGTAATTTTGCTTTCCTTTTTTGAAAGTTGACTTAAAACTGTATTTTACTATATATTTGACATTTGCTATTTGTACCATGCATTATGATTGCCAGTGTGCTTATGGTTATTTAATTGATTTGAAAACAGCACTTTAACATCGTTTTCTTTTACCTACAGATTGACTTCAGATATAGCAGTGAATTGAAACAGATACCAATATTTTATTGAACTATGACAGCATTAAGAAGCTGTCTATTCGTTTGATATGTTTGTGCTTTTGATTTTGCCGTTTGATTAGGGACTTTCCGTTTTTAATTTTCCACGGAGTTCAGTATTTTTGTGAGATAACTTTTTAAATAACTTTATTTTATACCACTTTATATCGTGAGTCATAATTAAAACGAAAGTAAATCGAAATTTCAATGTTATTTAAATAGTACAAGGTTATTAAAAAGAAGCAATAAATCTAGATACATTGTTCTTTGGTAAGTTTTATTTCGTTTTGTTAAACTGTTTCAATTTAGCATGTTTAATGCAGTAGCATTAAAATACTTCATGTACATGACGGATTTTCTTCAATAGACCTATACGTCTGCTGGTGGACGTGTTGTCTCCTTTTGTATCGCCATTTTAGTAGTTATAATTTGATGTTGACGTGAATATCATTTATAGGTTCTTTGTATATTAATTGTTTACAAAATTCAGTTCTTCAAACATATAGATTGACTAACATTATCTGACTCATAATTTTGCAGTTTTCGGTTTTTAATGACCTGCATTTGCGAATTTTATTTTTCCTACCCACTTCCTTGATTCGAGCGTCATTGACGAGTCTTATGTAGACGGAACGCACGTCGGTGATAATGACTTCACAAACCTACTACCTTCATCAGGAATGCCAAAAGCCAAATATTTGAAAGCCAAGGGATTAATAAGAGTCGAAACAATTGAAGAGAATATGACAAAAAATTACCTTATAACATAGCCAAATCAATATCAGACCAACTTTGCCTTAAGGATATTCGTTTCTTTATTATTTTAAGTTATATAAACAATTTTTATTAAATCGTATTCAGGAACTGCAACTCGTGCATATTTTTGGAATACATACAACCATCCGAATTATGACCCGATATAACTTAATATGAAATATATAGATACAGGGACAAGCACTTATAATAGTATGAAGATTTTTCTTTGTTTGATTTAATTTCGTACATTAAAATATGTTTCTTACCTCAGTATTATTAAGTATTAAACCCTAATTGTATAACCAAGCAGACATCCAGTTGAAAAGAAAAAAATTAAAATTTAACTAAGATAAAAATCCTTTTCACAGACGGAAAAAAATTAAATGTTATCATTGCAACCATAAGGTTTTACAGTACCGAGTTCCATTATACAGAAATTTTCTCTAATTATTCAGCAAGGAGTAATTGACTCTTAATCAGTATAAGTCTAAATTTGTTCCACTGACACTATCCATTATCGTTTCCACCAACATCTCATCCGACACTAATTCCGTTGAATCATTGATAAACGTATTGGATTATAATATAGCTTTTCCCTTTTCTTAATTATGTTACTAGACATCACACTTATGCTATCTCTCTGAGTAAAAGAAAAAGCCTTTCAAATCATTTTTTTTTTTGGTGGTGTATAATAATGTTAGAATGCCTGAGTTATTTAAAGATTGAATGACACTGATCCATGCTTTGATGGTCACACGCAAACATCATGAATATTATGTAAGTTCACCTAGGTATACTACATAAGCGAAATAAACGTAGACAGGGACTCATGAAGTTGTTTAATTTTTGTTTTCATTTCATTTGTAATAAATTAATTCCTTTATTCTGGTTATACTAGTACTTTTTAGTTTAAAGCAATATATTTTTCTGCAATCATATTTCTATAGGGATTAAATTTAAATCAAACCAATAATGCACTGTTAAATGCATGGTGTATCGAAATAGTCTTTTCATCATTGGAATGGTGCTTCTAAATCGATGTCTTGAAGTTAATCTCCAAAAACTTCATTGATTATTTCATAGTCAAGGCTCAATGAAACCAATCGTTCTTTTTATTCCGAAACATGCAATGTTATTTATTAGAAATGGGTGTCCCTGAGGACTTATGAATGATCATAAACCTGTTTTTACTAGAGCCCTCAAAGCAGTTGAATCATTTTCATAGATTACTGTCCTGTCGTAAGCAATGGTTATGAATAATAAACTCATCATAGATACCAGGACTAATTTTGTATATACGCCAGACGCGCGTTTCGTCTACAAAAGACTCATCAGTGACGCTCGAATCCAAAAACGTTAAAACGGCCAAATAAAGTACGAAGTTGAAGAGCATTAAGGACCAACATTCCTAAAAGTTATGCCAAATACAGCTAAGGTAATCTATGTCTGAGGTAGAAAAGCCTTAGTTTGAATTGCAATGGTCTTTTGTACTATAAGGACGAGCATACACCAAAAAGAAAGTATTCTAAATTAAAAAAAAAGATTTTTAAAATAGCTTATTACATGTATTACTTTACTTCTATGTCATACTCTGGTGGAGAGTTGTTTCATTGGCAAGCACACCACATCTTTAATATCTATATTAGAACATAAAAGGAATTAAGAATGAACTCAGTTATTGATTGAAGACTTTTGAAAATGTCCATGTCTGAATTTATTTTAGGTTTAGGGGAATTGACCCTACTTCTTAACAAGTTTGTGTGTTCAACATTTTTATCCAATATAAGATATAGATATATACAGTTATTCTATAGAAGAAAAAAGAATCCTGGCTGCCGGGTTTTTCTGACTTTTCTGATGTTTCGATCTACTTCTCTGTTCAGTATTATATTAAATAAGATATAATTACTCATTTTCTTTTGCTGAATATTCATTTTTATGCTGCTATCGACAAAGGCAATTTATGGTGAGTTTCTACCAGGCTAGGAAAATCATTTACAAAATAATCGTCCCACCTACAAAACTAATAATTTTATTTTACAGAATCATAGTTTAGTTTATCTTGTGAATAGTCCTATTCATATAACAGGAAGCTAATTATATTTGAAATATCCTATATAGGACAACTAATATCTAGCGACCATGAAAAGCCTTCATTAAAGGCAATCCTCGAATCAAATCCGCAACTCTACCTCTAAACCGTTAAATAGAGGGTACGAAATCGCTAGAGTGTAGCCCAAAAATAAAGGGTACGCGAAATCCCGAGATAACGAAATAAACAAAACCATCATGAAGGTAGTAAATGTACGTTACATAAAACACACTCATCGTCAGTACATATCAAATATTGTCTCTTACTGAATCTAAAATATTTAATCATATTTGATTATCGACACATGAGTTGAATATAAAAATTGATAAAAGAGAAATGTAATAATGTTTATTATTTCAGCCTTCATTTTTGAAATGGGTGATACATTCTCCGTCACAGTGCAAAATGAGACGAATACAGATATTGGAGTACAATTAAGATATGCATCCAAAGTTAGGGCGAATATGATAGTGAAGGCTGGTAAAAACGCTGAGGCCACTGGCCTATATGGCCTTCCACACGACCTGCTCGTAACTCACAATAACACTATAAGTTATATGTATATAAATGCAATCGAAAGACCTACAATCTGCGTGTATCAAGCAAATGAACAGAGCTATGAGCTGCATAATATCACAACGGGGAAATTAAACCGACAACCTTATGCAAGACCTTCATGATGATTTAAAGTATCGAATTTAAACGTAGAAAGACAACTTTATTTCCTTACGTTTAAGTTATATTTTCATTAACTTCTTAACAATGTTAATTTTTAAATGTTGTTTGTGTATTTTTTTTCTTGTAAAAAAGTTACATTATACATGTACTATATGATAACGTGGTCGCCTACTTGCATGATATTCTTATATGGCTAGGTTAAACATGCTTGCTGACGCCAAATCGTCTCCATAATCTTAGACATTGGTGTAACAGTACAACATACATGAAAAAAGAAAATACTATAAAATCATTCTATAGTGAAGGATTAAACTCATCTAACTGATACAAAGCAATAATACATCTTACAAAAACACAGAATGGATGTGGACGGAATTTATACACTCTTCCACATAAAAGACACTTAAATGCAATATAGCGAAGACTTGCAAAAAGAAAAATAACAAAATACTGAACTCCAAGGTAAATTGAAACCGAAAATGCATTATCAAATGGGCAAAATCACAAAACCAAGTGTCATATTCCTGACTTGATACAGGCAATTCCTTATATAAAAGATAGAAAATTTAACCTGGTTTTATAATTAGCTAAACCTCTGACTTGTATGACAGTCGCATATAAAATTCCATTATATTGCCAACAAAGTGTGAACAAAACAAACAGACATGGTAATGTCATAAATAGCAGTACAGCTGTCAATCGTAATCTTAATTACTATAAAAACAAAACAATATGTCAACAAAGATCAAGCAAAATGTCACACCGACAAAGCAAATAGGCAAACATGAAAGACAAGTTTACAAAAAAATGACATCTCACAGCAACAAAATGGCGGGATGTATAAGTATCGAGCCATTCCTAAAAAAATGAACTTAACAGTGATGGGTTATAATTCAAAAGGACAAAATACAGAATCTATAGCACCCAAAATAAGACATGACCAGAACCTAGAATTTATACTTCAATTTATAGATTATTCATGATTTTTCATTTCCTATGGTTAATAATCCATTTTTAGATGGTACGATCCCTTGTCACCATCTTATTGTATTTATATATCTCAAAAATGTTTGATTCACTCGTGTATGTACCAAAGTACTTGATTCTAAACGAAAGCAATCTATTTATTACTGAAAAATTATTACACCAGGGTTTTCGATATCACAAACAAATAAAAATATTTACCCAAATTTTATCATTGGTACAAGGACATCATTCGTAAATATTAATAAACATTCGGACATAGGAACAGGTTTTTCGCATCCAATCTTTTATGAAATAGTCCGTACAAAATGTCTATCCGTAAATCTTATGGACACCATCACGAATTGGTTGATCCATACGATGTGTCTTGTCTAAACTAACAAAGGACATTTTATCACGTATTAGATTGTGGTTTACCATTTACGTCGTCTGATTTGAAGAAGCTTTTTAAGTACAAAACATGAACTATTTCCCGAATATGACTAAGTGTGAATACGCATTGCTACAAGACGTGTCACGGTATTTGTTTATCCAACATCCATGTATTTAGTAGTTATGATGTTGTATTTGTAATTCTGATCGAATATGGTTAAATGTTTTATAGTTTGTAGTTGTAATTCTATTACTTTTTATCATAATTTTCTATTCGTATGTAAAAGTAAAGATAATTAATCACCCAGTCATTTATATGATTTAAGTTTAAAGCAATTATATGTACACGATTTTTTTTTTTTTTTTTTGCATTTTATTTAGAAGAAGTACCGACATAGATAAAAAAATACAATTAATTTTCTAATTATTAACACAATTTTATATCAATATTCCTGAAATTGTTATATTATACATCAAATAGCATAATGATCCATGATAACATTCCGAATTTTGATTTATATTCATTTTTTAGAAATGTACCTCGGACGTCACTTTTGTTGCGTTGATAGATTCATGTGACAGACAGTTCGTGGTTCTGTTGTGCTGTCTTTGTGTGCTGTCCTATGTTGTATTACGTGTTCGTCGTTTAATTACGATTAGCATGTCTTAATGTATGATTGTATTGTGTATTTGTGTATTTATCTGTCCTGAATGTGCTTGTATGTATTTGTACTGTATTCCTGTCATGTAATGTTGTCATTTTAGTGGTATATTTAAAATTGCCATAGGGGGAGGGGGTTCCAACTATATGTCCCTATTCAAATGCATTGATCGGCAAAAAAAAAAGGGGGGTTCCCTGACACCCCCTCCCCTGGAACTTCCAATGCAAATTATATGTAACAATACACGATTCTCTGTCGGTGTACAGATTTTGCGGTGTGGTTTGCAGTTTATTATTATCGTTGAAATTAAATAACGAAAGTTGAAATCGAAAGATGTATTGTCAGAGTTGTTTTTCCAGTACTATTTGTATGGTCTGTTTTGTTTTGAAATACAGTATACTTTTAGGAGGTCACTGGTGTTCAAAAATATTTCCTTTTTAGTTACTCTTGATTACTTTGTTGGTATATGTGGTGTCATGTGATATAATGTTATAACAACACACTTTGCACACACCTCAATTAATTTTTAATATTTAATTTGCTTTAATAGCAGAATGTCAATACGTTTGACAAAACACGACCAAAACAAAGAATGCAAATAGAAAAATTGAGGTCACGCTTACCATTCAGAAAAATTGGGGTTGAAAATGGTGATTTAATATTTTTAATCTAAACATCATGAACAAATACAATATTACTGTAGACAAATACTATTAGAAAAAAGAAAGTGGGATATAATCATTCTTTAAGAATCAGTTTTAAAATCAGTGGAGATCAACTACAATATATTTTTTTCTACACAATTTGTTTTTATCAGGAAACGTAATTTGATAAAAGAAAAAGGCAATTATGATGAATGCACTTTTATAAAACATAAATGTATGTTGATTCAAAAAGTCGGTCCTCGTACAAAAAGATCGTGTCTTAAACTATTTATGACAGTTTCTTAAAATGACAAACAACAGCTGAAAGAACTAAACCGTTAACATATTACGCTTGATTTTACAGTAATGTGTAAAGTGATCCGAAATAAATATATTTTTGATAATAATGAATGAAAAAAGTAGTATCATATACAAACCAGATACTTATTAAATTTATTCAAAGGTTTATAGCAGCACTGTCAGCAACGTTTTACGTCTAGGGTAATTCGAACAACAACAGTTAGAAATAAAAATTGTTTTATATATCTCTTCCATTATTGCGGTTCCTATAAATCCTTGGCTTTCAAATATTCGGTTTTGAGCATTCTCAATGAAAGTATATCCATAAAACAG